>OX638072.1:10406456-11006456 GCA_951804385.1 Trifolium dubium | reverse complement strand
TTAGATTCAATATACATATTTATATGGAATTTGAATGGTTTCAAAAATGAACAACAGAACTTGCATCGTTTTTATCAGTACAAAACGTGCATCAAATATATAAATATGAGTCAAATTGAACTAATTAAGTCTGGATCGGTTATATTGAATTATGAGTGGAATTATACTTAGATGAACTCTAAGTGGTACTAGTAGTGGAGATTTATTATGAAATTGGAGAAACCTATGTTAGCATAGTTAACTTCTATGTGATAGAAGTAAGTATGATTTTATAAATAGATGTCATGTTATCTCTCCAAAATAAGTGATTAGATCAACAAGGTATACATGATTAGATCATGTGAATATATGATTACAAATGCATAAGAGTATGTTATTGAATCAATAATACAAATTCCACTTTACTCATAATTTTGGTTCAACTATTTAAAGGGTTAATAGCAAAATTAGTCTCGGTGTGGATACTTGTAAAGTCTTCATATTTTTGAAGAAAATGTTATGATTCAAGAGTTAAATGTCAGATACACGTTTATAGCATTATTCAGTTTAATATAATTTAAGCGCAAAATTGATCCGAATTTTTTCCGCTGCGCGTGTTGTGAACACCGTTTTTCCTTCAATCGGTATCAGAGCCTTGGATTTTTTGTGTTTAAATTATATTTACATAACTCATTGATGTATATATGGTATACGGTTTTGCTTCTCTGTGCTTCCGTATATCACTTGCACATTTTTATATGTTTGTGTAGAGTTAGATGTGTGTATACATAAATGCTGTATATATTGGGACATACACCAAAATTCTTTACACGTATATAGATTTCAATGGTTCATGGTTCATGGTTCATATATTGATATGGACATTCATTCATCAATTGATAAATATGTATATTACTTGGCACATACAGTCGCGTGAATGTTACATATAGTGATATGGGCATTCATCACTTGATACATATATATCCTGAATTGCTAGGATTAACCTTTTTCCGTCACTATCAAAATTCACAATAATTATAATCTTGAAAATGGTTCAGATATATAATTAGTTGTATATTTGTGTGAGGATTAAGTAGTTCATTGTGCAATTTGATGTGATACTTATATATATTTGATATATTTTCTATTTTCGTGTTATAAGAGATAAATAGAAAATTCAGTTTGATAGAGTTTTGATATTAATATATTTAGATATATATAATATTAGACTTTGATAAAAGGTTCTATATATTGATGGTTCAATTTTATTTTATAGTGATAAAAATGCTTGAATTGAACCTTTACTTGTGCGACTTGAATTTCTATTTAATTTCTTAATATTTAAACATATAATTTTTATATATGTGATATATAATAAATTAATATGTATATTTTTATATATGTGATATATATTAATATATTAAATTAATATGTATAAGATTATTTATACAAGTGGTGTATAAATTTTTGTATGTGATACAATTAATAATTAATAGAGTAAGGAACGACCTGATAACCAGGAGACTTATGTGATTAATTATTGACTATAGTATATGATACATACATATTGATTACGGTATAAATTTGGTTATAAGCAGTGTCACATAATAAGGATAGTTGCCTAAGTTTTATTTTGATGAACTGTTTATACAAAATGTATAAAAGTGATTTTGCTTATGTTCCACTTTCACCTGCAAGTTTGAATGTTATATATAATGATATGTACATTTTAATAATTAATATATACCGAACTCTTGATTTATATATTTGATTAAAATGTATAAATTTATTAGCATTGGTATATTAGTTTTTGTATATGATACAAATTTGTAATATATAGTTAATTAATAATAAATAAGAAGCAACGTCCTGACAACCAGGAGACTTATGTGATTAATTATTTATTATATTATATTACACATACTTATTTTAATACAAGGAGCGCCCTGATTACCAGGAGACTTGTGATTAATAATAAGTTATAGCATGTGATGCATACGATCTTAGAAATTAATTATATACTTAACGTCTAGACTACCTAGATAAGTATATAATTAGTTTGAGAAGATATAAAAGTTAGACCATCCAAATAGGAATTTGTGTGGTTTGACATCCTTATTTTATGTATATGATACACTATGACTTAAAATATATATGAGAAACGGCTTGACTATCAAGTGGCTTATATATAATTTTTAAGTGACCTCCCACTAAAAGAAAAGTATGTTATGATACTACTATTTTCTTTATATATTGTTATCATGTCTTCTTGGTCACTTCGTGGAATTTTTGAATTTGAAATTGAATCTACGAAGATCAAAAAAGTTTGGACTTTAGTTGAAACTTCAAATGATGTAAAACTCGTTGGTTGTAAATGGATTTACAAGAAAAAGATAGGAGCTTTATAAAAAGGCAGAGACCTATAAAGCTTGTCTTGATGCCAAAATATTTTGTCATAAAGAAAGAATAGTTTATGACAATGTGACAATGATAAAATCAATTCAGATTCATATCCTTGTGTGATCTTAAATTCATGATAAAGTTTGTAAACTGCAACGATCCACTTATGGATTAAAACAAGCTTCTAGAAGCTATAACATTCGTTTTAACAATACAGTTGAAAATGTTCCATTTTGTTAAATGCGAAGAAGATCCTTGTGTTTCCAAAAGATAAGTGGGAGCACAATCATTTTCTTAATTGTATGTAGATGACATATTATTTTTGAAAATGATTTACCGACAATTCGCCGTGAAAGACTTGTGAGAACCATGCTTATATTTTAGAAATAAAGCTAAGATTTATAGAGATTAATCTAAAATATTGTTTGGACTCTCTCGATTTGTGTACATTGATACCATCTTAACGATGTATAACATGGAAAATTTCAACAAGCTTAAATGCCTATTGAAATTGGAGTTTCTCTCAAGAGGACTAATTGTCCTAAAACTTTTGAAGAGAGAAAACACATGAATAAAGTACCATATGCTAGTGCAGTGGGAGCTATCATGTACGCCATGACTTGTACGCATCCTGATCTCACTTATTCAATAAGATTGAAATACCAGATTGATTGGGTCTTGTGCAAGTGGGAGATTGTTGGGGAATAATCGGGTATGCCCAAGATCCAATCAGTCGTGCAATTAATTTTAGATTAATATTGATTTTGCTTATGCAATAGAATTGAAATACATGTCTAATTGAGTCTTGTGCAAGTGGGAGATTGTTGGGAATAATTATGTGTGCCCAAGATTCAATTATTCATGTAATCAATTTTAGACTCAATATTGATTTTATTATCATGTTTACTATTTTGTGAAATAGTTAATTTGATAAAGTTCTTGATTAAAATGATAGACTTGTTATCATGATAGAGATCTTGATAATGAGAAGCAAGTCTTTTATTATTTTAATCTAAATTGTTCTTGATCATAGGATTATTGTTATTAGGACAATAGTAATTCGGATAGATCAATATATATGTAATAGTCTTTATTGAATAATGATTAATAAATCTCATTTATTAAATTACATATATAGATGATGCATATATTGATATCATCATTGAACTGACTCAATTGAGAATTTTCTAATGGTTAAGAATTACCTTAAATTGTCAATAGAAAATTCTCAAGAAGAAATTTAATGATTTTCTTTGACCTGAGATTATCATAGTAATTAACAAAATATTTATTGTATTTTAATTCTGGACACCTAATACCTTAGGGTGTTAGTTGAAAGGATATTGGATACAATTAAATACTTGTATAATTAATGATTAATCAAGATGGAATCCGTCAACTCCCGGTAAAGAGTTTGAGCTCTAAGATAAAATGGAAACCCTGGCCAGGGAAATTAATTGATACAAGAAAAGAGTTTCTTAATCATGTATGTTAACTTATTAGAGCTTGACAATAGTACCATGCTCTAGAGTTAACGAGAGTTGTAACGACGGAAGAAAATATTATATCATTCTTCTAGTAGTTCTTGAAAGTAAATATTACTTCATACTATTCCGGATGTTAAGGAGTGTTGCTAGACGCCTACCTTGATTAATAATATTAATGCGATTATTTTATTACCGGCTTAGTATTGAACCTACAGAGTCACACACAAACGAGTGTTCTAATTTTTGTTATAGAATTAATTTATTATTTGATAATTAAATTAGAGAATTTAATTAATCAAATTTAAATTATTTTCTAAGTGGAATATTATTGTATTTTTGCTAGCACTATAAATACAAATAATATATATATAGATGAGCTTAGATTCAATATACATATTTATATGGAATTTGAATGGTTTCAAAAATGAACAACAGAACTTGCATCGTTTTTATCAGTACAAAACGTGCATCAAATATATAAATATGAGTCAAATTGAACTAATTAAGTCTGGATCGGTTATATTGAATTATGAGTGGAATTATACTTAGATGAATTCTAAGTGGTACTAGTAGTGGAGATTTATTATGAAATTGGATAAACCTATGTTAGCATAGTTGACTTCTATGTGATAGAAGTAAGTATGATTTTATAAATAGATGTCATGTTATCTCTCCAAAATAAGTGATTAGATCAACAAGGTATACATGATTAGATCATGTGAATATATGATTACAAATGCATAAGAGTATGTGATTGAATCAATAATACAAATTCCACTTTGCTCATAATTTTGGTTCCACTATTCAAAGGGTTGATAGCAAAATTAGTCTCGGTGTGGATACGTGTAGAGTCTTCATATTTTTGAAGAAAATGTTTAATAGCATTATTCAGTTTAATATAATTTAAGCGCAAAATTGATCCGAATTTTTTCCGCTGCGCGTGTTGTGAACACCGTTTTTCCTTCACATATATGCAGATGAATAAAGGGAGATGTAAGAGGATTTAAATCGAATTATACACACTCTACATTTGTCAAGTTCTATAAATAAGTAAGAGTCTTCACTCTTTAACTATGATTTAATTTTCTTTGACTTTGTTCGATATTTTTTTAGTAGGAATTTTATGAGTGTTTTCTCTCTTTTGGACAAACCATTGAGTTTTGCTTTGTTGTCAAGTAGTGTATGTTATAAGGTATATGCCCAATGTCAAGTTTATGTTTTAATAAATATAAGATAATAGTTACTTCATGTCTTCCAAATTTAAATCTGTTATGGACTGATAAGCTGATTGTTTCTACATTCTTTGATCAACTGGTTTTTTACATGTTTTATGCACATGCCACTTGCAATTTTCTATTTGTTGAATTATTAAGATTTTGATATGCTATGCTCTCAATGTAGACACCTATGGGATGAATTATTTTCTCCATGTTTTCTTGGATGGCTACTCATTGAAGGAATGAAGGGTTACTTTCATGACATTTGCAATAGAGAATAACAAAAAATGAGTGATTTGTTGTAATGGAATATAATATTGTTATTATAAATAGTTGTTTTATTGTTAGAATTGGATGTAGAAGAGTAGAAGACTATGATCAAATGGAGATATTGTTGGTATTGACTATGATCTAAATGAGATACACTGTTTTTTATGTAAAAAATTCACTATGGAGATGCCTTGTGCAAAAACTAAGTCAGGTGTTCTAGAATATTGAGATAAATCTTTCACTTACTGATATGGCTATTGTTTCTTACTTTATGGTTCTTGCTAATTTAGAGCATTTATGGTTGAACAAATCACATTTTGTAAGTACAAATTTGATTCCAGATTTTTTATCTTCTGTTACGTTGTATACTCCTATATTTGGTCATTCACTGTAATAGAATGAAAACTTGAAAAATAGATAAACGTGATTTAAATTTATTGGACTCCTCCAAACATATGCAATTGAAATATGGTGTATGTTAGTTGACCAAATTAAAGTTAAACTCAGCTACAACTTATCTACCAAAGTTGCACTTTTAAGTATTTGAAATTAGTGCATTTTATTATGAGAAATATTAGAGCACACCAATACTTAAGAGAAGGATACTAGTTCTAAGGCATAATTGATGTATTTTAGCTGCTAAGTAATTTAGAATTACCACACTATGTACTTTAGATTAGCTACATGATGGTGTATCATTACTAGTGTGCATCACCCTTTTTGTATATATACATCTTGTAATATCTCTTACAATCAATGAATCAGAATGCTTTCATTCACTTTCCTAGATTCATTATATGGTATCATCGTTCTCTCTTGGAGAGAAAAGTTAGTTACGATCCCTAACAAACTTCTCAATCGTTTCCGTTGCAAACTCCATTTCTGTTGAAGTTTTCTCTGCAACTTCATATTCTTCGTTGAGCCTTTCCGTTCTCTACCATTGATTCTTTGCAATTTTTTCTAGCTTTATCAACGCTTTGCTACAATGCCTCCTCGTCTTGCTCCAATCGTTCCTCCGCCGCAATTGAACAATGTCGATTCCATTTTCTATGTGCATCCGAGTGAAGGACCGAATTCGTTAATGGTGACACCGCTTCTTGATGGATCCAACTATCTTGCGTGGAGTCGCTCGATGAAACGCGCTCTCGGTGCCAAGAACAAGCTCTCCTTCATTCATCGTTCAACTCCGATTCCAGATCTTCAAGATCTGAATCGCATCCCTTGGGAACGTTGTAATCATTTGATACACTCATGGATAATCAATTCTGTTACTGCGTCTATTGCTTCGACACTTGTGTTCCATGAACACGCCATTGATGCGTGGGAAGATCTTCAAGAAAGTTTTGCGAAGGCTGATCGCATTCGTATTGCTTCCCTACGATCCACTCTTAACAGTCTCAAACAAGGTACGAAATCAGTTCTTGATTATTTCACTGAAATGCGTACTCTATGGGAAGAACTCAATTCCCATCGCCCTATGCCAAATTGTACTTGTCCACTGCAATGTCCTTGTGATGCTATGCGTTTAGCTCGTACTTATCGTGCTGAAGATCAGATTATTCAATTTCTTACTGGTCTCAATGATCGTTTTTCTGTTGTCAAAACTCAAGTGTTGCTGATGGATCCTCTTCCTACTATGAACAAGGTTTATTCCCTAGTTGTTCAGGAAGAAAGTAATCATTCTGTGATGCATCATGATTCGTCTGCATCTGATGATAGTAGTGTTTTACTCAATGCTGCTGATGCAAGGAAATATCCACATCGCGGGAAAGATCCTATCAAGTCTGGGAAATCTAAGGGTGATTCTAGGCATAGCACTTTCTGTGACAAAAGTGGTCACACTGTTGACTGGTATTACAAGAAAAGAATAGAAATCCAAATTTGCGTGCTAATTCTGGTGTGAATAATGTTACTTCCCATACTTCAGATTCCTCTGCTACTAATGGTAACACTGAAAGTGCTTCTTCAAGTTCCAATGCTGGCTTATCTCAAGAGCAATATGATCAACTTCTTAGCTTGCTTCAACAAGTGAATTTGATGCCTCAAGCTTCCTCTTCCTCTGGCCCTAGCACTAATCATGTCCAAAGCTCATCTATAAATGAGCCAGGTTTTGTCTCTTCTAACTCTTTTTACTCTTCCAATATCCATAGTGCTACTTCTTGTTCTATTCAGTCTAATTCGACTTATTGGATTATTGATTCTGGTGCAAATGATCATATTTGTTCATCCCTTCAATGGTTCAGTTCCTATTATAGAATTAAACCTGTTAGTGTTAGTTTACCTAATGGAAATTCTGTGATTGTTCATTTTGCTGGTAATGTCAAATTTTCATCACATTTGCTTTAACCAATGTATTATACTCACCCTGTTTCCAATTGAATCTCATTTCTGTTTCAAAATTATGCCTTTCTAATCTTGCACCATTCTGTTTTATCATAACAAGTGTGTTATACAGGAGAGAATCTCCAAAATGATGATTGGTTTGGGTGATCAAGTAAATGGCTTATACAGACTCATGGTGGACAACTCCCATCCAACTTTACCTACCTTCAAACCTCCTTTAGTTTCTTGTTTGGTTAATTCCGTTTGTAATTCTAGAACTATTGATTCTTCTTGTGTAATACCTACTTCTGCCTTGTGGCATTTCAAGTTAGGCCATCTTTCTCATAGAAGATTAGCTCATATGAAGCAATTGTATTCTGACATTTCATTTGATAATAAATCAGTTTGTGACATTTGTCACTTTGCCAAGCAAAAGAAGTTGCCTTTTCTTTCTAGTCATAATATAGCTCAATCTAAATTTGAATTATTGCATTTTGATATATGGGGACCTATTTCTATTGCTTCTGTACATAATCACAAATACCTTCTCACCATTGTGGATGATTTTAGTCGTTATACATGAATATTTTACTCAAATCTAAAGCTGAAGTTTCTGTTCATGTTTAGAACTTCATTGTTTCTATTCAAAATCATCATAATATCACCCCTAAGTATATAAGAACAGATAATGGCCCTGAGTTTCTTTTACATTCCTTTTATGCTTCCAAAGGAATTATCCATCAAACTTCTTGTGTTGAAACTCCTCAGCAGAATGGGAGGGTGGAAAGAAAACACCAACATCTCTTGAATGTAGGCAGAGCCTTACTCTTTCATTCCAAACTTCCAAAATATTTCTGGTCCTATGTAATATTATATGCTACTTTCCTTATCAATAGAGTCACAACACCCCTCCTCCATCATAAGTCTCCATATCAAATTCTACATGATTCCTTAGCTGATATATCTCTTTTTAAAGTGTTTGGTTCTTTATGTTATGCTTCAACTTTGCTTCAACATAGAACTAAACTTGACTCTAGAGCTAGAAAAGCTGTTTTCTTGGGTTACAAGTCTGGCTACAAAGGTTATGTCCTTTTTTATTTACATAGCAGAGAAATCTTCATATCTAGACATGTCATTTTTTATGAACATATTCTGCCTTATCCATCATCTAATTCTAATCCCACCACTAATTGGGATTATTTCTCCCCTAAGCAGTCTGATCCATCTCCACCTACTAACATTTCTTTACCTTTACCCATCAATGATTCTCCTCCTTCACCAATTCAACCTGTGAGAAAATCTTCTAGAACTAAACATACTCCTTCTCATCTCAATGATTTTGTATGTAATAATGCCATTGATCACTCCACCAATGCATCTTCAGGTACCTTATATCCTCTGTCTCACTATTTATCTTATGATTCTTTGTCTGCACACCACAAATCTTTTGCTCTGTCTCTTACTGCACACACTGAACCTAAGTCTTATAAAGAGGCAATCAAATTTGACTGTTGGAAACAAGCTATGCAAGCTGAACTGACTGCTCTACAGGATACTGGTACTTGGATTATTGTTGATTCTCCACCTAATGTGAAACCTATTGGGTATAGATGGGTGTATAAAATCAAGTATCATGCTGATGGTAGTGTTGAAAGATATAAAGCATGTCTTGTTGCTAAGGGCTATAACCAAATTGAGGGTTTGGATTATTTTGATACTTATTCTTCTGTTGCTAAGATGACTACAGCAGTTCGTATGGTTCTTGCTCTGGCTTCTATGCACAAGTGGTTTATTCACCAACTTGATGTCAATAACGCATTTTTACATGGTGACTTGAAGGAAGATGTGTATATGCAGTTACCACCAGGTTTTACTAGTGGTCCTAACAAAGTATGCAAGTTGGTCAAGTCTCTCTATGGTTTGAAACAGGCTAGCAGACAATGGTATGATACACTTACCTCTCTTTTACTCTCTCATGGTTATCAACAAGCACATTCAGATCATTCTCTCTTTATCAAGCAAGACCATTTTCATTTCACACTCATCTTAGTATATGTGGATGATGTTATACTCTTTGGCAATTATATGGATGAGTTACAATTTGTCAAGAACCTTCTCCACACTTCATTTAAAATCAAGGATTTAGGTCAGTTGAAGTACTTCTTAGGCCTTGAAGTAGCACACTCCTCTTCAGGTATCTCATTATGCCAAAGGAAATATTGTATTGATTTGTTAGCTGATTCTGGCCTAACTGCTGCTAAGCCTGTCTCTACTCCATCTGACTATCAAATTGTATAATGATGACTGTGCTCCTTTTGATGATATTTTTGCCTACAGAAGGTTAGTGGGAAGGCTCCTTTATCTTACCACCACTAGACCAGATATTACCTTCATAACTCAGCAACTTAGCCAGTTTTTGACCAAGCCTACCATTACTCACTACAATGCTGCATCATGTGTTCTTAAGTATTTGAAGAGTTACCCCGGTCGTGGTTTATTCTTTCCCAGAGCTTCCACTCTTCAACTATTGGGTTTCTCTGATGCGGATTGGGGTGGTTGCAGAGATTCATGCAGATCCATCTCTGGCCAATGTTTCTTCCTTGGTCAGTCTCTCATCTTTTGGCGTACTAAGAAACAGCTCACTATTGCACGTTCATCTTCTGAAGCAGAGTATCGTGCACTTACTGCAGCCACATGTGAACTTCAATGGATTCTCTATCTTTTAAAAGACTTGCATCTTACTTGTGTTAAATCCCCAGTTTTATATTGTGACAACCAAAGTGCTCTTCATATTGCTGCCAACCCCATTTTTCATGAACGCACCAAACACTTAGATATTGATTGTCATATTGTGCGTGAAAAGATGCTTGCTGGAACCATGAAGCTTCTACCTGTTTCTTCGAAAGATCAAGTTGTAGACTTCTTTACCAAGTCTCTTCTCCCTCAGCCATTTTGTCTTTTAGTTGGCAAGTTGGGCATGATTGACATTTTTCATCCTCCAACTTGTGGGAGGTATTAGAGCACACCAATACTCAAGAGAAGGATACTAGTTCTAAGGCATAATTGATGTATTTTAGCTGCTAAGTAATATAGAATTACCACACTATGTACTTTAGATTAGCTACATGATGGTGTATCATTACTAGTGTGCATCACCCTTTTTGTATATATACATCTTGTAATATCTCTTACAATCAATGAATCAGAATGCTTTCATTCACTTTCCTAGATTCATAATAAGAAAGAAGCAATTTGTTATTGAAGATGTGCTTATCCCACAAAGTTGCAGCTGTGTTCATTTTAAGACATATTTTTCAAGGCATATTTATTGGATTTTTTTAATATTAAGTATAATTTTTATCAATTCATTTTATTTTTCCATTCATTACGATAATTTTTCAATCCATCCCCAAAAACACGGGGGGCTTACATGAAATACAAAGGGCTCATTGGAAGTTGGTGCAGATAAATCTTTGTTTACATATTGATTAGGATAACTTCTGAATCCGCCCCAAAAAATACGGGGAACTTATCGTATAATGTTACATAAAGATCTTTATTCCTAAAAAAATACGGGGAGCTTACTAGAAGGTGTTGCATACAACAAATCATGATAATCCAGAGTTTCAAACAATTAATATTTAAAAACTTGATATTATTCCACTGTCTCTAAATATAAGATCATTTTAAGAAAATTACGAAGATTAAGAAAGTGGATTGTATTAGTAAATTTGTTGATAATTAATATTATTTTTATAATTTTATCCTTCAATAGAGAGAATGAGTTAATGTGTTTTTAAAGTATTTATTACATATTGTAGAAAAAGATGAACTATAATTAGGAGTATGTTTGAGAAGTGGAAATTTGAAGAGAGTCTTATAAAAAGGGACAAAGAAAAATCTCAAAAGAGTTTAATATTTAGGAACGGAGGTAGTAGTACTTAATTTTATAATCATTGACAATTTTAAATTTTAAAGGCGACAATGCTACACATTTCTTTTTTTTGTTTGTTTTAATTGATTTTCACCGGCAAATGATTGCAAATCTAATCAATTATTTTTTATTTTGTAACTTATTATATATTTAAAATTTAATTTATATATGTCGTTAGTGTAAAATTTTTTCACAAACATCAAATAATATATTGATGTATTATGTTTAATTTTTACCATCAATATTTGGTCTACTGAACCACCTAATTTGATTTGGGGTTTAATTCTACCATTAAAAGATCCAATCCTCTCAATATCGTAGTTGTGGGAATCAAATTGTTATAATATATATCTTGCTCCATTAGAGAACTACCAGAATAACCACTATTTTAGTTAAACAAATCATACTCATTTAGTATAAATAAGTGTTGTACCCCAATTTTGGACATACAAATCCAATTCGCATTACATTTATAAAAAATATAAAAATATTTACTTTCTTTATTATACATGTTTTAATTTCATTTTCTTTGCATATTTTCTTATTTTTCTCATATTCTCGAAAAAAATCAAAATAATATAAAAAATAATTTTTGGTTTTATTTTACGCTTTATTCTAAAAATGTCAAAAAAATAGTTTTTTTCAGCTCATGATGTTAATTTTCTTTTAAATAGCGTAAAAGTTTAAAAATATCAAAAATTAGTGTTTTCTATTTTACGTTGATTTTATATTTCATTTCCGTATATTTCAAAAATATGGAAAATTTACTTTTACACATGTTATTTTATCTTATTATCATTTATATTTTATTTTAAAAACATGCCAAGAGGAGGAAAGAGTAGAGCACAAGTTGTTCTATCTCTATGACTCACCATTTCATCTCATTTTTATCCTTTTATCATTTTCCTAAAAAATCAAAAATCATTTTCTACCTTAACCAATCAAATTGCTCCACCTCACCCTTTTCTCATCATTATTCTATTTTTTATTTTTTCTTTTTAATCAAATTACTCTTTTCTATCTTTTTTACTCAATTATCTCACATTTTATCATTATTCCCCTTCTATCCATTAATCCTAATTTTTTATTTATAAAAGAAACCTCACATCACACTCATGCCTAGACACACATTCATTTTACACAATTCCCCAAAACAATTCCTCTCAAAATTCTCTCAACTTTCTTTCGAATAAAAGAAAAAGGAAAAAAAAGAAAAAGAATAGAAGGAAGGAGAACAGAAACGTAGCAACAACAACAACCCACACACATTTTTCTTCATTTTCCTTCCAAAATCAAACACAAATCACACAAAACCTTGATCAAATCTCAAACCAAATCATCTTATAAGCTTCCAACCTACTTCTGAAACACAAAACAACAATGACTTTGAGGTGAAGATTTTTCACTCTATATTGCTCCGTTTACACTGTTCTTTGGCTCATTAAACTCGCGAAATCATGAAGAAGCTGGTCTATATACCCGTTTCTATTAATTTCGCGTACAAATCATTTTCAAAATTCTAGATCTAAACTTCTCTTGTTCGTTTTTAAAAATCTAAAGCTCTTTTGCGAAAACTAAGCCCGGATTCGGAATCTACGCGAGAAAACAAACGAAATTGACTACTCATACGCGTGATTTGGTTCCGAGCCGGAGATTTTCTAACTCGTCCATGGCGGACGAATCACAACTGAGTCACCGAGTTGTGACTCGTTCGTCTGGAAGAAGAAGGATCATGATATGTTCTGTTTTCTGCCTTGAATAATCATAGCCGTTCGATTTCGTTTTTAAATCTGGATTGTTCTTTGTTTTGATTGAATCTGTGTCACTTGTTCTTGATCAAACAACAAGGATGATACTAGCGCACGATGAACTCGCGTGAGTGCAATACACCGGATCTGGGTCAATCCATGGGTTGACCTGTTTAGACCGGTCCGATCCGGTTAATAGTGGGCTAGGCCCTTTTTTTTCTTTTCTTTCTTTTTTTATTATTTCTTCAGCACCCCCTATATCACTAAATACACCCCCCTTGTTTGTTTTGTTTTATTTTTACGTTATTTCTTTTCTTTTCTTTTTACTTCAGATTTTTTTTAACCTTTTTCTTTTCCTTCTTTAATCTCTCTTCATTTTTAATTTATAGTTTTGTTAGTTTATTTACTTTATGTTCTTTAGCTTAATTAATTTATATTTTTGTTTTAGTCTTTTATTTCTTGCAGTTTAGTTTTTTTTTTTATATATTATGTTAGCTTATTATTGCATATTGTTATTTGTGTTTAATTTGGACTTGAGATTAAAATTATTCCCAAGCTTAATCGGAGACGGACCAAGAAAAAAATAGTGCTAGAACCTAAAAAGATTATAGTTTAGTTTAGTTAGTTTATTTATTTATTCCGTCGGACTTGTAATTTAGTTTTGTTTATTTTCTTGCATTGCATTCAAATGTTGCATTCATTCATGTTTAAATTTTCGCAAAAATTTAGAATGTATTTAGGCGAGATGTAACCCCATGAGGATGTAAAAATTGCATTGCATGCATTTTATTTTTATCGCTTTCCGTCAAAACGCTAAAAAAAATGAACGCGGATCTTTCATTTCCAAAGGGGTACGAATAGTAATTCTTTAGAAAAAATAATAGAAAACAAACATCTTCTCTCTCTCAAATAAAACTTCTTTAGTCCAATAAACCAAAATTAGTCGCACAATTAGATTTAAGTTTATCTTTTTCAAAACACTTTAAATTTTGCCTTAACCGTCTCTTCTCAATCTAATCTCACTTGCACACACAAAACTCTCTCTATACCACTTCTCCCTCTATTTCTTACTACTTCCCTCCCATTTCTTCACATTAAAAATAAGCAAAAAGCAATAAACTAAGGTTACTATAGGATACTATAGACGCTTAGGATGTTAAAACCTTCCCTAGGTGTAATCAACCCCCGAACTTAGAATTTCTTTTAAACGGTTTTTGATATTTTCCCCTCTTTGGAAATGAAAGATCACTGTAGTGGTGGAAACCTCAAAATCACCGCAACAATAAGTCGTACAAAATTCTCGATTGAAGAGTCAATTGTTAAATTATATTTAATTAGTATAAATAATTCTTATAAAATCACTATTTGAATATCCAATAAATATCATACTTAACACACATACGTTAGAACAATTTAATGATAATTATTTTTTAAAAGAGGGCAGATTAGCATGGTAAAGTTAATTTTTGACAATCCATCTTGGTTTGCCCATTCAAAAGTTTAATTTCTCAACCTGCTTTCAAAAATACAAGGGGCTTACAATAAGATGTAGCATATAAATCTTTATTTACCTATTTATTAGGATAATTTTTCAACCTACCTCTCAAAAACACGGGGTTTATCGAAAGGTGATGCATATATATTTTTGTTTATTCATTTCTTGAGACAATTTTTCTATCTATCTCAAAAAATGCAAGGTGCTTATTGGAAAGTGCTACATATTATTCATTACAATAACTTCTCAATCATCCCTTAAAAGATACGCGAGACTTATTATAAAGTGTTGTATGTAAATCTTACTTACCAACTCATTAAGATAATTCAATTTAGTATATTTGATTTGTAGTTGACATTGTTTTTTATATTTATTATGTTGATTAATAATACAATGACAAACAAACTAAAAATGTATTATTTTATATGCAGAAATTAAGGTTCAAATTCCGAACATCCCACTTATTTATTTTATAGATAAAATTTCTAACTATTAAATTATTTATTTAAGGGTTAAATATGTTTTTGATCCATGTAAATATTTGAACCTTTTACTTTTAGTCCCTCTAAACTTTTTTCTCACTTTTTAGTCCCTACAAAATTCTCTAACATGAATTTTGGTCCCTACTTTTAAGTCAGCTCATGTATACTAATTAAAATTTGGAATTATGTATTGCGGTAATGTTTATTATATTAAAAATCGAATTGATTTGCAAAATTTGAATTTTTTTAATTAGTGATGAATTAAATATGAATTTTTGAAGTGTTTGCGCTTAAAAATTCATAGTCAATTCATCATTTGTTAAAAAATTATGAATTTTGTTTTGAGTAATTTTTATAATATTATAAACATGATCACAAAACCTCGTTAAAATTTTTGAATCATACACATAGTTGAGTGAAAAGCAAGGACCAAAAATCTTGATCGGAAATATTTAGATGACCAAAAAGTGGGGAAAAAATTTAGAGGGACTAAAAATAGAAGAGTCAAATATTTATAAAGACTAAAAACATATTTAACCTTTTATTTAATATCAAATCACAACTATAATATCTATACCAAAAAAAAAATCACAATTATAATATAAATTAGAAAAAAAGTAATGTTAACGTGTGCCCTATGTGCCCTTATATGCCTAAGGGCACATGTTAATGTGTATTAAGTTATAGCTGTAAGTCCCACCAATTTCAGTTGCTGTCAGTTTTAATAATTAAAAGATAGAAAATTATGTTTTTATATAAGGGTCTTGTTAACATGTGCCCTTGAAACTAAAAATATAATATTTTAACTTTAAAAAATGACATGCATTTTTTTTGAGAAGAATATTTCTATTTTTAATTCATTAACATAATCCAAAATTAATGCATTAACACTTGCCTTTATATAAATATTGATACATGTTAACATTTGCCTTTATATAAATACTAGTTTGAAACTCGTGCTCGCACCGGAAAAATTTACGTAGAAATTTTTTTGTAGGTTTTAGATCATGTAAAATTATCCACACAAATATACTTGTTAAAATATACATAAACAAAAATTACAATAAAATTATTCCATAAATTATGTACAAAATTATAAGTCCTCATTAATAATGCAATTAAAAAATTATTTTTAAAAATTAAAATGTTTAAATTAAATGAAAATCTCCTTCATTTTGTAAATATTGGCAAGTAATCAGTCATTCTTTGGATAATTGTGTTAACTATAATCGTATGAAGTAAAATTGTTCAAAAATATAATGATAAGAAACTTCTTAATTACTACTACTCCGTCCTAAAATATAAAAGAAAATTAGTCAAGGAAAATTGATGTATCTAGTAAAAAATTTGATCCAAATACATCAACTTTCTTTGACCATTTTTCTCTAGTTTGGGACGGAGGGAGTACTTCCGTTCCTTATTATAAGAGACAATTGTACTTTATAGATTCATTAAAAATATGATGTATCTGGTCTATTAATGAATCAAAATACATAATTTTTAATGAATCCGAAATGTGCATTTGTCTTTTATAATAATAAAGAACAGAGGTAGTAGTAAACATGTTTCTAAGACCATGTTCAATGGTTGCTTATTGATATGTTGATTTGCTGCAAGTTTATGATTTAGTATAACTTTGTTGTATTTCAACTTGTATTTTTTTTCCTGGTAACTTAATAATGCATTTCTTTTTTGCCTCTTTATTATAAAAATGCAATTAAGGGGAAGAAAAAAGTTCAATATGGCGAACAACAAGAAGTGAGGAAAAAAGTTAAACATGACAAACAACAAAAAGAAAATTTATCTTTTGCCCCCCCCCCCCCCCTCCATAATTCTCTATAACCCCCCTAAAACCCCAAATTACACTTTAATTCGGGACGTAGATCCCGAACTATAGTTCAGAATCTACATCCTGAAGTGGTGCCTGAGTTTTGGGGGGTACAGGCACCAGTTCGTGATCTATATCCCGAATTGGTACCTATACCCCCCAAAACCCCTTAAGGGCAAAAATGGTAGTTAGGGGGGGGGGAAGAGAATAATGGGGGGGTGATTGAGAAATTTTCCAACAAGAAGGGAACAGACAGTCGTATGGATCTTTGATCTTATTTCCATTTTGATTGTTTAGAACGTCTGTGTTCTATGTTACAAAAGGCCCTGCAAGAATGGATATCTAATCAGGAAGGTAACAACAAAAAGCCTTAACATAACTCTTCTTTCCTGGTAACTTAATAATGCATTTCTTTTTTGCCACTTTATTATAAAAATGCAGTTAAGGGGAAGAAAAAAGTTCAATATGGCGAACAACAAGAAGTGAGGAAAAAAGTTAAACATGACAAACAACAAGAAGAAAATTTCTCTTTTGCCCCCCCCCTCCATAATTCTCTATAACCCCCCTAAAACCCCAAATTACCCTTTAATTCGGGACGTAGATCCCGAACTATAGTTCGGAATCTACATCCCGAAGTGGTGCCTGGGTTTTGGGGGGTACAGGCACCAGTTCGTGATCTATATCCCGAAGTGGTGCCTGGGTTTTGGGGGGTACAGGCACCAGTTCGGAATCTAAAACCCGAAGTGGTGCCTTTACCCCAAAACCCAGGCACCACTTCGGGTTTTAGATCCCGAACTAGTGCATGAACCCCCTAAAACCCAGACACCACTTCGGGACGTAGATTCCGAACTATAGTTCGGGATCTAGATCCCGAATTGGTACCTATACCCCCCAAAACCCCTTAAGGGCAAAAATGGTAGTTAGGGGGGGGAAGAGAATAATGGGGGGGTGATTGAGAAATTTTCCAACAAGAAGGGAACAGACAGTCGTATGGATCTTTGATCTTATTTCCATTTTGATTGTTTAGAACGTCTGTGTTCTATGTTACAAAAGGCCCTGCAAGAATGGATATCTAATCAGGAAGGTAACAACAAAAAGCCTTAACATGACTCTTCTATATTACAAATGCCCTGTTTTTAATAAGTCAAGTCTTGAAATGATTTTAGTACCCTTATATTTGATATTTTAAATGTTATATCTTAACATTTACTATTTGACAAAAAATAACATTAGTGATTGTAAATTCTACTCATTTGAGGATGAACTCAACCACTGTCCCTGTGGACGTGGCTTTTGTCACACCATCCTTCGACTTAATACAAAATATTGGTGTTGTTGTGTTATGGTGAGAATTTTAAGGGCTATTATATTCAAGTATGTTTGTTTTTACAGTTGTATTAAAGTCTGCGTATGTATGGGCAGGGAGGTGATGGATTCTCTGAGATTATTACGTCAACCGCCTTTGAGTTCCACTCCCCTGGCACAATCTTCCAGCCGTAGTTCTCAATCTCCTTCCGGTAGCCAAGGAGCAATGCGATGAGGAAGCATGAACTAATTGTACGATGTCTCGAAGTGGCTCAAGCAAGTTCTACGGCTTATCTTGATCTTATTAAAGAATTTGCTGACTGTGGACTAGAGGACTAAGATCATAAGTTTATTTGTTTGAGTTGGTTTTCTCTTTGCCAGTCTTGGGATGTTTGTGAGTGCTCTTTTCTATTAGCAAACTTACATAATTCATGCTGCTATCGTTTATCTTTTTTCAAAGGTATTTCTTTACATATGCTATGGACCAATGCAGATAATAAACATTTATTACTCACACCAAAATCATGTTCTGTGCTTCCCCAAAATCATGTTCTGTGCTTCCCAAAATTGCCCTGTGAACATTGCAACTTTCATATTAGCTAACTTTGAAAGAATCATGTTATGTGCTTCCCAAAATCGCTCTGTGAACATGGCAACTTTCATATTAGCTAATTTTGAAAGGATCATTATGAACACAAATCGCTGTATCTGCATAGGAGGATACCTGGATACGTCACCTTGCTAGGTAACCTCGGACCCATGATTGTTTAGAGCAACTTATCTCATTCGGAGCGCCCCTAACTAGAGGAGTACGTCATATGGATATCTTTTCCTTTTTCAACCAAAGTCTCATAGGTAACCTCAGACCGTACACCTTTCAGTTATTCGTACACCATGCACCAGTCCACACCTTTACCCTACCAAACACTGAAAACACGAGTGGCCATGACAAGAAAAATTGGCTTTATGAACTAGAAAATCATGGAAAGAATAACCGGACCCAGAAACTCTTGACCACGGCTTAAATTTCAGGACTCTATTCTAAGTCCTTGAGTAATCCATGAGGCGGTCGGCATCATCTAGGATCACTATCTAAGCAGGGCAGTCGACGAATATAAGTGAATGATTTCGAACAAAAAGCTACAAAAAAGGAAAAAATAAAGTCTGAAAAGGAATATGCATACTAAGTTAGGTGACCCTCACCCGGTCATTTAGCCCAAACTGCGATAAAACTTTCAAGATATAAAAATTCATGTGCTAAGTAGTAGTATATCAAAAAGATACGTGCTAAAAAAAATAGAAAATCGGATCATAATCACTAACAGACTCCCTGCCATGTGTGTGTGAATGGATAACGGGCTTAATGTGATCGCCAAAATGAACCAAAAAGGGTGAGGTAGAAGGAAATGAAATGTAAGTTTAGGCATAGCAACATGATTCAAAACAGTCTATATAAGTAAGATTTTTAGGGTCATAAGACTGACTTGTGCATCCATGGTGTTTCTAGTAAGCTAATTTCTAGATTTGTATGGTTTCGCTGAGATTGAATATATGACCATAAGGATGACACTGTTGTTTTTTTTTCTCTACTACCAAAAGTTTAGGGGAGTTTGATACACCAGAAAAAGTACTATTTATTTAGTCATTTTTATATATGTTTTTACTATTTATTTCTACTTTTTCTTTGTATCACGTTGGTATTTTTATGTTTCAGTTAATTATCCCGGAAGCAACTAAAAAGTGCACATTGAGCAAAACGAAGAAAATTGGATCGAAAAAATACAAAAAGCACGCGAAAACACGGCGGGACCACACCACACACTCCTGCACGCATGTAGCATGGCCCCACACGCGCCACCACACGCGCAGCATGGATTAATAGTCTTATTTGCTATGTTTTGTTCCTTGATGAAGTCTTATTTTCTATTTGGTTCCTTCTCGGCTGTTAGTGGATTGTGAAGGTCTCAAGGAACATTTGATCTAATCTATGGAGGAGGAAGCATTGCTACATTGGCCTAATGGTTTTGGTTTCACAAGCTGTTCGTTATGTTGGTAGACTAATCATTATGTATGACCTTTTTTCCCTCTTATTCAGTTGCTATTATTAAGAAATAAACCATAATAGCCTATTGTGCTTATGTTGGCCTCTTTCTCCTTTGACACGGTATTTATCATGTTATTGTCGCTTGCAGTGTTATTCCCAAGACCCTCATGCTTGGAGAGCCAGGAGGTATGTCTGCTTCAGGCTTTCAGCAAGTAGAAAAGCTTATAGTCTTTTTCTTTTTGTTTATAGTATTGCGAGTTGTTTCTTTTTGTTTTATTTGTTCCTTTTCCCATGAATTTTCATTTTAAGTCTCTTATATTTTTAAATGTTGTTAGATTGGCTACAAATTAACCCTAAAATTTTTTCTCCTAAACTATCTCTTGATCCTTTCATTAAATAATTGTCATTTGTGCCCCCTTATTAGTTTATATAAATGAAAATAGATTAAAAAAAGAAAATAAACCTTTTTTTTGGTACATAAAAATCAAAAGTCAAACCTTTTTATCTTCCAAAGTTATTTTCTTGGTATTATTATTTTCACTCCTCAAGGCAAAATTTGCTCCCAAGAATGTTTGGAATACGTAACTCACATTATTATTCTCATTTGCTTTTCTCTCTCTCACAATCAACAACTCTTTCTCTCTCTTTCAGCACCGGCCACCACCACCACCACGACTACTACTGTTTCTCTCTAAAATTACAGCCAATTTCAGCTAAACCACTATTCATGATTCGAATTCCTCCGACAAACACCGCGCAAGAAATCACCTCAGCCATATCAGAAAACTTATCTAATGGTCACACTTTCGTCGTGGTGTGTTTCCTTTCTTCTACTTCTCTAAATTTATTTCTCACAATTTTTATTACAACCTTTAGTTTCCTTTTGTTTTATTCCGAAAATTCAAATTTGAGTTATTTTTCAATGTTGAAAGATAGAATATATCCCACACGCACCACTTCCTCAAACTCGCTTCTCTCTCTCTGCAATTTCAGATTCAAAGATGATGCAACCTGGACTCGGTGCCATGGCTCCACACAATATCGTCCAGAATACCAATGTTTCTCTTACACCGGCGAGGTATAACCGTTTTCTTTTCTAATCAATTTTAATATTTACACTTCAATTTTTAGTTTTCATAAGTTAAATTTGAACTCTTTATGAGATTGTTTTAGATCTATAGATTTGAACTCTCTATTGTTACAATTGTGTTTTAGTTGAATCGAGATATTTATATGAATTTATAGGATAGCTTTTAATATGAATTCACAAAAACAAATTTGCTGCTATTTTTTTAACATGAAACCTATCATATAAATTTGTTGGTAGAGGTATAAAGCCATATGTGTTACCATTAGGTAGTAAGCTTATTGTTATTGTATAATTTTCACTATTGGTGGTGGAACTAATATTTTGAAGGTCATTGAGTTTATTATTGAAGAAATTGCATTGTCTACTCTGTTTAAGGTTGGATCTGTTAAATTTATTTGCCATAAGCAGTTTGTTGGGCGGTTGACATATTCGATAAACTACTTTTATGGTTAGAATAAATTAAACTTTGCCTTAAGAGCCATCTCAGAACAATATTATCTTGGATTATGGAACTAACATTGACATTGCACAAATAAGGGTTGTACAATCATGTGCATTAATTAGAAATACAGTGTTGGAGTTAATATTAATTAACAATCATATCATGTTTTAAATAGTTTGTTTTGGTGGTTGTGCTTTGTAGATGGGGCTGAACCTGATTCGTTCAAAAGGAATGTGATTTGGATGAAGCGTCAAGGGAGCTATTTGACTAGGACAGAAGTTCTGCAGTGCACTCAGGACAGATATTGAAGTTATCATGGTATGTGTATTTTACAGTAAGATTTTGTTGTTTTTGATTACTTATTTCTGTTTGTATTTTCAATTTCATTTTTTGGTTTTTTTACAAGACTCGGTGACATCTTTTCTCTAGGGTTCCCTTTTTATTTTTCCTTCTCTGTTTCTTTAGTTCTTTTTTGGTTAGACGGATAGAAATATCGTTTACGTTAATGACATTAAGCATGTATCTCTCAAAAGTCACTATAGAAGGCCACAACTCACTATTCATGTTTTAAATGCTACATTCAAGATGAATTACAATGTAAAAATAACTAACTATTGTTTTATGATATCTTGCTACTAAAATAACCATAATTTGCTGAATCAGTTCATTTTATTTCAGCCTATAATTTAGTTTGTAAGCAATTTTAAAAACCATTTCAAATCACAACTCCCCATATATTACAAATAGAAAGCATGTTTGGCAATTTCAATTATATGCTCAATATGTATTTATGTATATATATCTATGTAAGTGGTTGCAGGAAAATTTGGTTTCTGTTGATTCCACTAGCAATACGTGCGTGGCTGAAAATGCAAATCTTAGTTGAATTTATGATGTTGCATGGTCTCTTATAACTTCTGTTAATCATAAACGTATCATCTTCTATTCATGTTTTTGTTGACATTATAGTTTCTATCATGTGCATTACCATTAGTTATGGAAGTGAACTACCATTGGCTCAATGAATAAACTTTTGCTAATCTAAAACTTGTGCAATTTCCAAGATTGGTTGACATAGGCCTCCTAAATTCTAATATGGTATCAAAGTCTATCCTAGATCTATTTGTTATTTGTTGCGGAGACCTCCCATATTTGGATCACCCGTTATTGTTGATTCCACGCTTCAGCTTGTTCTCAGTTCTGGACGTGAGAGAGTGTGTTAGAAATCCCACATTGACTAGAGATAAGGGATATATAGTCTTTATAAATGTAGTGCAAACCTCAATTCTTAAGCTAGCTTTTGTGGTTGAGTATAGGCCTCCAAAATTATGACATGGTATCATGGCCTCTATGACTAAGTGGTCTAGAGATTGATCCCCGCTCCCCTAATTTTCTAAATTTAAGCATATGGTAGGTGGATCTATGCATTATCCACGCTTCAAGCTTAAGTAGGCTCTTGCATGAGGGGGCATATTAGAAATAATATAAAACCATTGATGTGGGATATTAGAAATAGTATAAAACCATTGATAATAATTGGTCACCTGACATGGTATCATAGCCTCTATGATTAAGTGGTCTAGAATTCAATTATCCTAATAGCTTAAGCTTTGGGATAATCGGTTATTCGACATGGTATCAGAGTCTCTATAACTAAGTTGTCTAGTGTTCCATTCCCCAAGTTCTAAATTCATGAGAATGAGGAAACAACCACTCTAAATTCATTGATATTTTGTTCTTAACGTTATTTAGTTAACATAAGTTTCAGTTTCATCCATGGTGCAAAATGACAAAAATTGTTGAATAACATTGATTAAGTAATTACTACACATCCTTCAATTTGTTAACAGTGTAGGCTCTTCTATAGATACTCACATGACCGGATTCTCCGGGTTAATTGTAATTAAATCTAAATATGGATAGAATATGAGGATAATAACTTGCATGATGCAATCATTTTGTTCTATATAAACTATTAGTTTAACTTAATTATGATGACAAAAGGATTGATGATTTACATTTTTTAGAGCATTTTTTAAGTCACTTTTATTCTTTTTTCGATAGATAACTTTTATGCATATTCTCTTTTCCTATTTTCAGTTCATCAATATTCTTTTCTTATTGCAGTCCAAGAAGAAATTGATATTGCTGCTTCAAAACTCAAGTAGAGCTAATGTCAAGTGCAAGTTTAATGTGTGTTTTTCTATTGTGAAATTGTACACACAAATGTAAATGAAAGTGTAGTAATATAGTATTAAAATTGTAGAAAAAATTAAGATAGATACACATCCTACAATGCCACAATGAATGATTGTTAGGCCTAGGCATATGAATTTTGTGTATGCAGCCCTCCGAGTTCAAAAACTTGCTTCAAAGATCATGTAACTTCAAATATGGTCCAAAATTAGTTTTTCGTAATGTTTAATAATTAATAATACTAAATTTTCTATTTATCTTTTTAAATTCAATGTATTAGATCTTAGTTATTAATATTCAGTAACTATTTTAATTTTTAATTATTAAACATCATATATAAGTCTCACTTTAGAATAGTTCGTAAGAGTTGAGGAATATATAGGTCGGATAGGGGTTCATAGATCAATCGAATTCAATTCTTGGCAAGAGCGGTTTGTCTTTTTGATATACAAAAAAAAACATATATAAAATAATTCTTTGATATTTATACTAACTTATAAGACCACTTATTTACCTTTAAGATAAAAAGTTATCCACTAAACTGCCTTCTACCATGCACAAGGATCACATGTTGTGCGTGGCGCACAACTTTCATGATTATATAGTTGCGGTACGAGTTTTGTAAAACCTACTTTTGGATTGAAAGTTAATGTTATATAGATTATTTATGAAAAAATTTTAAAAAAATGTGAATCATTTAATATGTTATTGAGACTCATTAAAATTAATGATTTCAATAAAAACTCATAAACCGTTAATTTTGGCGAGTCTCATAAATATATTAAATCATTTTCAATTTTTTTAAAATTTTACATAAATAAATTGTATGATATAAACTTTCAATCCAACAGTAAATTTTACAAAATTTATACTCTAACTATATAATCATGAAAGTTTTCCCCTAAAAAGTGATTGTTAATTGATTATTACATTTGACAGTTAACTCTAGGTAGTGCAAACAACAGGTTTCTTCCAAATGAGAAAGACCATATTTGCTTTTATTATTTTGGTAGGATGGCTAAATCTCAATTAGAAAAAGTTGAGTAGCCCACGTGATAAGTCTTTTCAACTTTTTTTTGCTAACACAAGTCTTTTCAATTTGGTGCCTCACAATTTTTATGGTTGTGAAATTATGAACATTGATTTACTTTAAGTATTAACAATTAGAAAAATGTTAACAGATGAGATATTTTAGTCTAACCTTGTGGTGCAACGAAGTTGAAATGGGGGTTTAGGGTTTCTATATGTATCCCGAGTGTGGAGAGAAAAATACATTTTACGAAAAATTCATTTTTTCAACGTTACTTTACCACACCATGTTCAATTCCCCACTTCGGAGTGATTTCTTTCTCCATCACCATCTTCGTGGTGAGATTTTTTTTCTTCCATCTCCATTCTCATGGATCTCCACAGTACCTACGAAGTTTCACGAATATTAAAAAAATTAACAAAATCACTATAATTTTTAATCAAAAGCACGACATTAATATTGTTTTCTTGTCTTTCTAAAAAATGCATATTTTATATCTTTCATTTTTTAAAAAGAAAAGTACATTTTACATCAATAACAAAAAAAATGTAAACATATACTCCTTCTGGTCCTATATATAATATAAGAAAAGATTTCATTTTTAGATACATTGAAAATTTAATATATGTAGTCTATATCATTGACTACATATATTCAATTCTTAATGTATCTAAAAAGTAAATTGTTTTTTATATATAGGATCGGAGGGAGTATATTCAATTGAACTTGTTGCCACAATAAATAATCATAATTTTTATAATGTATTATGGGAAATTCTATAGTACTTTTGTTAAAATTCATTGTATTGGTACTTAACCAATAAAAATGTACACTTTATTCAAGTCATCATTGATATTTTATATATTAATAATATAATATGACACATGTCAAATAGTTATTGGTCAATATATTTAGTGTACCGGTACATGACAATTTCTCCATTGTATCGTAGCATTCCCCATTAATTATAATTTATTATAGAAAAAACATAAAAAATTTATATAATTATTAATTTTTTTGGAACATAAGTTATATATATATATATATATATATATATAATTTAATTAATATGGTCGGGGTGGGGAATCCGCAGTTGCGGAGGGACCTTCTCTATTCCCGTCCGAAATTATCTACGGGGGAATTTCTCCCTCCATCCGCATTCCCACGGGGAAAAACTCCGCGACTTCAGATTTCTGTACAGATAATCCCCACGGATAATCCGTTATCAGATACAAATTAAAATCCCTAAATCTACAGAAGTCACTATAATTTTATAAAATTTATATTTATCAGTGTTATCATAGATTTATACATTATAAATGATCTATTAAGATCTCTCATATTAAAATTGGTCAAAAATATTTGGCGTTGGAGAAGTATTACATGCCATCAAAACTTCACAAGTTCCATAAAATTGACAGCCTACGGTACATAGAGTGTGTGTATGTTTGTTTAAGTGAATTTTATTGTCAAAAAAAAAAAGTGAATTTAAAACAACCATGCATGCTCATAAATCATGCTTTAATTAAGTAATGCCACTTGGTTTTATATAAGACATTTCAAAGGGTAAGAATTAAGATCATATAGTACTCTTTCGACTTCATTTTTATTTTATACTATAAGAAACAATTACTAACTTTTTAACTTATTAAACAAGTGATGCATCCAATTTACACTAAATAAATTAACTATTTAATTAATCTAAAATAATGAATTAAATTTTATAATATACTTTCTCCGTCTTAAAATATAAAGGTAAATTAATAAATAAAATTAATATATTTAGTCTAACCAAACATCAAATACATTTATTCAAAAGCACTTTAATAATAGAGTAAGAGATTTCTTCCAAGTTCCAATTTAATTAGAAGTTATAAGATCGAAATCAACCCTGAGAATGAACCAATATTAAATTCTCTTGAGAAAAAACTTTATCATTTTATAATCTTATCTGACTCGGGGATACCCAGTTTAAATAAAAAAACATCAAAACTTTATAATATAAATTTTCTTTTATATTAGTATAGTACTCGGCTTTATTTATAAGCAAAAGTTATTTTTAGATTCATCGAACAAGTAATGTATTTAACTCATAAATAAGACTAGATACATCAATTATTCAATAAATTTAAAAAATAATTTTTGTTTATAAAAAAAGTCAGAGGGAGTATAGAGCAAAAGTGAGATAACACAATTATGTTGTTGAATTTATAAAATAATTTCTATTAACGGCAACTAAAATGGGGGCCATCCCCAAGTGTTTAGGAGCTTGTTGTGACTTAAAGGACATTGAAGTAATAATTTGAATTATCTCTCTCTCAAAGACACACACACACACAGACACACTCACCAAAACAACTTTGAACTATGACAGCTCTTCCCGGTCCCAAAATGTTGGCATTGTTCCATCTCCTTCTCTAACACTTTCTCTTAACACTTTCAACTTTTTATCAACTTTTAGATAAAATTCAGATACATAGATTCATTGCTGCAAGCAAGAACAATCACCAAGATATAGAAGATTATACTTAGAACTTAATTATAAGCTTTTATAGCTATGTCTAGTCATTGGGGTATTCTTGTTTCAGATCCATCTCTTCAAAATCAATTCACACAAGTTGAACTTCGTAGCTTAAAATCACAAGTAATGATCATGTTTTTTACTTGTTGTGTTAATTGATTCATAAAAAAAATTGGATTTTGATCATCCTTTTCTATGTTATTGTTCATCATCTTATTGTTTGGTTTGCAAGATATTGTTATTGAGAATGAATCATGTTTTTTACTTTTTGTGTTGATTCACCAAAAAAGATTGGATTTTGATT
The DNA here is from genome assembly GCA_951804385.1 of Trifolium dubium. Lineage (NCBI taxonomy): Eukaryota > Viridiplantae > Streptophyta > Magnoliopsida > Fabales > Fabaceae > Trifolium > Trifolium dubium. The sequence continues at coordinate 10,978,362 of OX638072.1, read as the reverse complement.
CTAATTATTGCAATTGAGCTTATGGGTCATGATCATTTTTTAAGATATTGTTTATCATCCTATTGTGTTTTGTTTGCAAGATGTTTTTGTTAAGAATGAATCATGTTTTTTACTTTTTGTGATGATTCTTCCAAAAAGATCAGATTTTGAATCTTTTTTATTGCAATTGAGCTTCTGAGTTATGATAAATTGTTTTATGGTTTTTGGTTGAAGTTCATGAGTATGAAGAGAGAGAGTGGGAGGCTTACCATTGGTGACTTGGCTTCAAAGATGTCAAGGTTGAAAGTTGTTGGAGAAAATCTTAGTGAAGAAGAAAGAGATTCTCATATTCATGATTTGTATCAGAAATCAGATGAAGATGTTGATTTTGAATTGTTTCTCAAGGTGAGTTTTGTACATCTTGGTTTGATTTAAAAAGGATAGGATACCTTTTTAAGGGTACTGAATCTTTTTGCCTTTTGCAAGTTAACTTTTTACTTTCTAGTAACTTTTTACATTTAAACTTGGTTTGATCTATATCAATCTTGATATCCATTTTCCGTTCTTTTGTTGATCTCTATGAAGCACTCGCACAGACATGATACTGACACCGACACATCAATACCAGTAATAATTTGATAATATTGTTGATATGGAACTATGAAGCACTCACACTGACATGATAATGACACCGACACGTTAATACCAATAATAATTTGATAAAATAGAAGTAATTGAGGGTAATTTCAGTGTTGACACCGACATGAGTTAGACACTAGGTACATACGCCTTCAATCAGAAGTCTTAGTGCTACATAGATCTGAAATATATGCATACATACATTAGACACAAAGATGAGGAGGGCTAGTTAGAAAAGCACATATTTCCCTGCATTTTTCTGTAGCGTGTTTTGAATTGAAACCATATTTTTTTAGCTATTCAATTATTTTCTTTAATGCTCAACCATTTCAATTGGCTCACCTTAAAAGTTTGATGTTTTCTCCATGAGAAACCATTTAAGATTTTAGTGTTTGATTTGAGTGATATCGATTATCGAATAATGGTGCTATAATAAATTCATAATGACAGGTTTACTTGAAACTGCAAACATATGCAAGTTCTACACCAGGAAACAATAATGCAAAAAACTCATCAGCGTTCCTCAAAGTTGCCACTACAACATTGCTTCACACAATAAGTGAATCTGAGAAAGCATCATATGTTACACATATAAATAACTATCTTGCTGAAGATGAATTCCTCAAGAAATACCTTCCTCTTGATACTTCAACCAACGATCTCTTTGAAATCGCAAAAGACGGTGTTCTTCTTTGGTATTATAGCTATATACATTATCATTTTATCTTCTTATTATGTGATAATTATGGCAACTTTTTTATTTATACATTTTGAAAACAAATTTCATATTCTTGCAGTAAGCTTATTAATGTGGCAGTTCCGGCGACTATCGATGAACGCGCAATCAATACAAAAAGATTACTTAATCCATGGGAAAGGAATGAAAACCACACACTATGCCTTAATTCTGCTAAAGCAATTGGATGTACAGTTGTTAACATTGGTACTCAAGACTTAATTGAAGGAAGGGTATGTATGTATGCCCTATTTGGCATTTACATCAATGCCTTTTGACCATGATAATCTAAGTTCAAGACTCAGAAGATTCAAACTAAAAGCCTGTTTCGGTTGACTTATTAGAGTTTATCTACGGACATAAGTGCTTGCGAGGCTATTTGGGAGAGTTTATAGAAACAACTTATGACATGTCCAAAAACTGTTTTCAGCTTATTTCCATAAGTTCTCAGGGATAGCTTATGAAAATAGTTTACGGTTTATATGAAAACAGTTTGACTTTACTTTATATTTTTTTTTAGATCTCGCTTATAGATGAGCACTTTATTTTATATTTCATGGATTGGTATCTAACTTCTTTTGTTTTAAATTTCAGTGTCATTTGGTACTCGGATTGATTTCGCAGATTATTAAGGTAAAGGATCACTGACTTATGCATTCTAGTTTTAAGATCAATGAAGTTAACACAGACCGCATACTGCATAGTAAATTTTACGAGGAAATTTTTTGACATTACTAAAGCTGATGTTACATTACATTACGTTAGATACAATTATTGGCGAATTTGAACCTAAAGAAAACTCCTGAACTTTTGGAGTTGGTTGATGATACTAAGGTAAAATAGATTTCTTCATTATTATCTTTTATACTTTTTATCACTGTTATATAACGTATCTTCATATTTATTTACTTGTTAAATAACAGGATATGGAAGAGTTGATGAGCCTACCACCAGAAAAAATCTTGTTGAGATGGATGAATTTCCATTTGAAGAAAACAGAATATAAAAAGTTTGTAACAAATTTCTCCTCTGATGTTAAGGTAACTGTAATTTTTAAATATAAATGTACTTATACTATATATAGTTATATGTTACTCTCTCCATTTCAAAATAAGTTTTGCTTATGCATTTTATTTGTTAAAAAATAAGAGACTAGACAGAACAACGGTAGTTGTACTTTTTAATTTTAAAACTGTGTCTGAGACTGAACAAATTGGAGGGCAAGGGACTAGACAAAAACTACATGACAACTTTTTGTTTCAAATACAAGTTGTCTGAAATACTAAAATAACCTTTTGTCCACCAAACATGGTATAAGATCAAAAGTTGTTCAATACCTTAAAATTTGTCTTGTTCTGTCCTGTGTTGTTATGTCCGATACTTACCATTTCAAATCAAACGAAAGTTCTTTTCTCACTTAGATTATGAAAAACAATGAATGATTAAGTATAACAATTTCACTAAATTGTCCTCATTAACTTTAACTATTTACTAAGTATAATCACAAATGATTCAGTATTATGAACTATTACTAATAGCGTAGGCTTCTTAACACATTTATTGTAAGTAGCTTTTTCATTAACATATATGATTCTGCTGGCATTGTAGGATGCAGAAGCTTATGCTCACCTTCTAAATGTTCTTGCATCTGAATACACTAATCCATCCACATTGGCTGTGAAAAATTCTTTTGAAAGAGCAAAACTAGTTCTTGAACATGCTGAAAAGATGGGTTGCAAGCGATACTTAACTGCGAGAGATATAGTCGAAGGTTCACCAAATCTTAACCTTGCTTTTGTTGCACATATTTTCCAACTCAGGTGATTATAATCTTTCTGTTAAGCACATGCTTTTCAGTGCTTTAGAAATATCATATGTGCAAGCTATAATTCAATTTCCTCGTAACAGAAATGGACTTTCAACTCAAGCAAGACAAAGTTCTCTTCTTGAATCATTGCTAGATGATACTCAAGATTCAAGAGAAGAGAGAGTTTTTCGCCTTTGGATTAATAGTCTAGGCAATTCAACATATATCAACAATGTCTTCGAGGATGTCAGAAACGGGTGAAATATCAATATCTCTTGTTTTCTCTATTTCTCTTATACATTTTAAATACCAACTTTTTTGGTTAAGATAACCTATGGCTATGCAATTGAAAACTGTTGTGGATGGCTCATATTCGCTGCTAAGTGTGCAGACACTCGAGCATAGGATATAGTTCAGGGGTAAATTTGTAAATTAAGCTGTTGTATGTAAACAAAGTTTTGTACTCTATAACCTAATTCTTTGCATGATAGGAAAATACAGCAGTAACTCTTCTGTCGGAGACGTAGGCACAGTTAGTTGAATTTTGTGATCAGTCGTAGTGTTTTTAAATTGCAGATGGGTACTTTTAGAGACTCTTGACAAAGTATCGCCGGGTATTGTTAATTGGAAGATTGCAAACAAGCCTCCTATTAAGATGCCATTTAAAAAAGTTGAGAATTGTAACCAAGTTGTAAAAATTGGGAAACAACTTAAATTTTCCTTGGTAAATATTGCTGGAAATGACATTGTGCAGGGATATAAAAAATTAATACTAGGTATGTATTATTGTGGATCTACAAATTATATTGAACCATTTGGTTTATTTAACATATACCAAACATTTTATTATGTATTTCATAAGATGTTAGAGGATGTTAACATTGTCTAAACCATAATGATTTATTTTTATTTTTTTAGCATATTTGTGGCAATTGATGAGATGCAATATCCTACAACTTCTAAAGAACTTGAGATTTCACTCTCATGGGAAGGAAATAATTGATGCAGATATTCTTCAATGGGCAAACACTAAAGTTAGAAGCTCAGGAAGCCAAAGCCATATTTATAGTTTCAAGGTATTTCATATTTGTTAATGACTGACTTTATCATGTTGATTAGTTTATTTTAGCCATTATGGAATTTTTTGTTTTATCTTTAATCTTTCTGATGAAGTAAATTAAGGAGCTATTGTACTTTTGTATGACCAATTATTAGCTTTGTAAACTTTTGTAATACACTATATACATTATAGACTTGTTGTTGTTAAGAGTCTCGTATTGGTTGAGATAAGGCTTGAAAATGAGTTTATAACTGGAACGAGGCATCACTCATTCTTCAAGTCGGTTTTATAGGATTGGAGTTAGACTTAACCTACATTTTAAAATGATATTAGAGTTTATATAAGTTCCATTAGGTCACCCGCTATCATCCACTTGAGTCACGCTCCAGATGTCTGGTCTTGGGCGTAAAGGGTGTGTGTCAAGAGTTCCACATTGAATGAGATAAGGCCTTAAATATGTTTATAAGTGAGAGTTATCCATCACCTTACAAGCCGGTTTTGTAAAGTTCAGTTAGGCTCAACCCATATTTTATTAAAAAAAAAAGAGTAGGTAAATGTATTTTATTTTGCATTGTTTCAAATTTCAGGATAAAAGTTTATCAGATGGAATTTTTTTTCTGGAGCTTCTTAGTTCTGTGCAACCTAGAGCTGTGAATTGGGGTCTTGTAACAAAGGGAGTAACCGGTATGTTTTCCTTTTACTTGTTCAATGTTTGGCTTGAATTGAATCCATGTTTCCAGATTCTTTTTATGTGTGAAAATCACATGATTTATCAACACAAAAAATTATGCAGATCAGGAAAAAATGATGAATGCTACATACATTATCAGTATTGCAAGAAAGCTTGGATGTTCAATATTCTTGCTTCCTGAAGACATCACTGAGGTAGTTGAAATCAAATATTTAATTATATTTTATATACATTTTTAACTAACTATTTTTAATCATATATATTTATTTATATATATAGGTAAATCAGAAGATGATTCTTACACTTACAGCAAGTATAATGTATTGGTTCTTAAAACACCCAGTTGTTGTTGAAGAAAGGATAACAAGTTCAGACAGTGAGAGTGGGAGTCTCAGTCAAGTGGAGACTATATCAAATTCAACACTTGATGATTCTGCTTCTGATTTTTCTGCAGAAGAAAACATGTAAATAATAATATATATCATATAAATATCACAACATATGATAAAAGTTTTTGTTTTGATTCTGATTATTTATACATAAATATGTAATGAGAGAGCATTTTATTACACACAGATATGAGAGTTTTTCTTCTTTATGCTTCAATCATACTGTAAGCTGATATATGTAAACACATAGTAAGAAATAGAGGAAAATTGTTCAATTCGCCAATAATGTTGAGTTTATTGATGTTGATGTGTCTACCGTTCAAAAGGCACAATAATAAATGTTGAGGAAGCATCCGGAAAAAAATTAATTTCTCAAAATCAGAAGTGTTTTTAAGCCACAACCTTAGTAAGGAGGCACAACAGGACTTGTCCAATGTTATGACAGTTCGACATGTGTTGGATACCGGTACGTATCTGAGATTTCCATCCATGGCAGAAAGAAGTAGAAAGGAGAATTTTGCATATGTTAAAGACTGGGTGTGGAAAAGAATTCATTCTTGGAGAAGTAGATTGCTCGCTCTCTAAAGCTGATAAGGAGGTTATGATTAAATTTATTTTGCAAGCAATCCCTTCTTATGTTATATGAGTATATACCTCTTACCGGATTCTTTGATAAATGAACTAGAGCGTATGATCAATGTTTTTTGGAGGGGTGGTGGTGCTAATAATAACGGTATTTGATGACTGTCTAGGATTTCGGAATTTTCGAGTTTTCAATATGGCGTTGGTAAAAAAATAAGGGTGGAATTTTATTATTAACTGGAATCTTTGCGTGGCCAAGATTTTCAAGGCGAGGGCGAGGTATTTCCCTTGATCTCCTCTTTTTTATTCTAGTTTTTGTAATAATCCGAGTTTTAAATGGAGAAGTATTTGAAAATCAAGACAAGTTTTATTGCATGGTTGTAGGCGGATGATAGCTGACGACACCAAAATCAAAATCATGAGGTAGTCGTGGCTGTGTTTGGAGGAAGAACATTGTGTAGGAGCTCTACAAATCAAGGTGTGTATAATCTTAAAGTTCAAAATCTTATGCTTCCGAATGTTAAAAGATGGGATCTTGAAAAAATTAACTTATTATACTTTCTGAGGTTGATGCAAAGAATATATTGGCTGTCCCGCTTTTAGATACAATTCAAAATTATAAATTGATTTGGAATGAGGTAAGTGATTAGATTTATTCGGTTCGTTTTGAGTATCGAAAATTGATGAAAGAAAGGAAGCAAAATAGTGAGCAGCAGGCTGAAGAGGCTTGGAGTAAGTTATGGGAAATTCCAGCTCTATCCAAAGCAAAGCATTTGTTGTGGCGCATTTGCAAAGAGTGCTTACCTTCCCGGGTTAGGTTGCGAAATCATTATATTCAACGTCTGGCGGAGTGTCCCTTATGTTTACAAGTACGGGAAGAAGATTGGATCATTTTCTTTGATTGTAAAGATGATAAGGAAGCATGGAGTGTCGTCATGTGTTTGGACCATATTATCCGACCAACGCTGCATCTTTTTCATAATTTTAAAGAAGGTACAATCATGGACGGAAAAATGGCAATGCTACTATGAGCGATATGGCATAATCGTAACAACTTTGTGTGGAATGATAGTAGGATGAATGTGCGACAAATCCGGACACAAGCAGTGCACCTTTGGACCCAGAGGGCGGAAGTGCATGGGTTGTTTTTTGCACAGCAAATAGTCACAACACAGCAAATTTGCAACAACAGTGTCAGCTTCGACCTTAAGGGTACTTTTTTTTTTTACTAAAAATATATGATATTCATTATTTTAAATCAATAGAATATATTTTGTCAAAAAAAAAAAATTAATAGAATATATCAACGCAAAAGATATTCATTATTTTAAATTAATAAAGGATGAAACTGTGAACTCACAACAAATATGATTTTATTGAACGTTCCTTGAAATGCTATGAGTAACGGGGGTGGGGCTGGTGTGTATGTGATCATTACAATAAATTTGTTGTTGCAGGTTTTAAATTTCTTACATGAAAGGCTAACCATTATAGATACCTTACAACTGCATTCGGGAGGGGCTGAAACTACTTGATATCAGAACTAACCCTCAAAACTTATAGAGTAAAAACCAAAAAATAAAAAAAATAATATAGAAAATTTAAAATCATTCAATAAAAATGACATAAAATAACTCAAAAAAATTCTATATCGAAAGACAAAGGGAATTATTATGCTGTGTACTTCACAATTATTTTAATTTTAACTTTAATGTTAAAAGAGTTTGTCTAACATGTGAAATATTATTGTACTAAAATATAAAAGTAGTACTAAATTTTATTGAAAAATAACAATTATTTATGAAAAAAATTGTTTTAAAATTCACAAATTTCAATACAAACTTACTATTTTAAACTTCTTATATTTTTAAAATTCACTATATTTGGGACACTATGGGGCAGCTGGGGATCATCCACATTGGGTCTAGAACAACTTTACAACTGTTGGATCACTTATAAACTGTTCAACCTCCACTTTTCTAAGCAATGTGAGACTTAACTCACACTTGCCACAACAATCTCCCCTCAAGTGTGAGTCTTTCAATTCTTTTATGCTCCCCCTCAAGCGGAAGCTTCTCTAACCATATACATTTGCACCGCCGTTTGCCACTGCACAACGGGACCCGCCGCCTGACCAACTTTGTCAAGAAGACTTTCGACACAATGAGCCCGATCTTTAACCGTCGGCTCTGATACCACTGTTTGGTAATACCGGCGCCGAAGGAGTAAAAACATAAACAGGAGCACAATCAACAACACAAGAATATAACGTAGAAACTCCAAAATCAGAGAAAAAACCACGGTCATTGTCTAAACCGACAACCAGAGAATAATCACTATGTGAAAATTGTTACAACACATAGACTCACTCTCAACCACACTCATGACCCGAATACACCCACACTCTTCAAAGTAAATATTTCAACTACATCTCACAATACCCTAAAACAAGAGCATAAGAGAAAAACAAAGACACGAATATAACTAAAACTGTTTACAAGTGCTACTACATGGTGTCACATCTTGGTGTGTTGAAACAAAGAACTTGAAGTCTCTTTATATAGTATTCAGCTCTCACACTCTTCACTATTCTAAGCAATGTGTGACTTCTCCAATATAATTTTCTTTACCTCTTTTTTTCTTCATTACCAATGTGGGACTTACATTGCAATCAACCCCAACAATCTCCACCTTGAATGTAATGGTCTTCAATCTTCACTGTCTACACTGATAATCATTGTCTTCACCGACATTCATCGTCTTCACCGACAATCAACCACAACAATCTTCACCTTGATTGTAGGAGTTTCATCTTCCGCTTCCATTGTCTATACCGACAAACATTGTCTTCAACGACAATCATAATTCTCAATGTCAAAACCGACAAATCAAATTATCATACTCCACCATAAAGAGTACACTACACTTGGAACTAAACCATCCCAAGAATTTCATGTCGAAACCTGCTGAAAGATTATGGCGCAACTCCCATGTTGGCTTTCAGGAAGTTCTTCAGTCATCGACACGTCTCACCACACACCTTGCATCAATGCCAACCAATGCCCATGTGTTGTTCTGAATCCGCTAGCAATAATTTGTCATTTTCCATGGTTTAGCGGAAATACCATAAAGACATCATCATCTCCAAAAACAAGAGAAACATTGCTAGCACTTACCTTAGAGTCTTTTGCTCCACTTGGACAATTTCATGCCCAAAACACCTTGTGTAACCCAGATTGCATCAACTCCTCCGTACAATTCTTCATCACAGAATCGCTACAACATAACTCCACTTCAGCACCTACCAGGATATCTCTCTTGATATCTCATCGAACTAGAAACTCTGATACCACTGTTGGGACACTATGGGGCAGCCGGGGGATCATCCACATTGGGTCTAGAACAACGATACAAGTGTTGAACACCACACTCTTATCCAAAACCTTAAGGCAATGGGTTTATGGATCCTCCCACTTATAAAGTCACTTATAAAGTGTTCAACCTCCAGTTTTCTAAGCAATGTGAGACGTAACTCACACTTGCCACAACATATATATATATATATATATATATATATATATATATATATATATATGTGTGTGTGTGTGTGTGTGTGTGTGTGTGTGTGCGCGCGCGCGCGCGCGTGTGTGTGTGTGAACAAAAGGTAAACAAGCTACGTCAGAAAAGTTTTTTGTATAGCCAAACCCAACCTTCGAAAAAACTACATTCTTAGACCTAAGCGACACAATGCAACATTACTATGCATGACTCTTTGAACTCATTTCAAAAGGCTTACATCATTTGGTGTTAGGAAACCAAAAGTTAAAATACAAATGGTGAAATACACGTACGTGTTGATTGTAGAGCACGTTTTCTCATGTTTGACCATTTTGCTTCACACAACTTTGAGGGTTGTTTGTCCCACTGTAAAATCCATAACCCCTAGTCCCACACAAGTGGGGAAGTTCCAGTCAATTCTACACAAGCATGTTCTCCCCCAATCTATACATACACAATGATGACAATGTTTTATATGACAATTTAGTAGTAATTTTATAAATCAAAGCACACCATAATATCTACCGGCCGAAGTGTTGATCTCCCTTCTTTTTAGTCAGTCAAGAAGTTTACTAATGACTCTTTCTTAACACATAATACAAATTTGCACCTATTGGTAAAATATAACCTAAAGTAGGCATGTCAATTTCATCTGTAAATGGGGATCCCTGCGAAGATTATCTCATTTAGGGACTTAAAGGTGGGGAATTTTTCTCCATGGGGATGAGGAGGGAGGAGAAAGTCCCCTCGAAAGAGGTTTCGGGATGGGGGACATGATTTTATCATCATCCCCATGGAGACTCCGGCCCCAAAAACTGGATTAAAATAACATTTATAAATTTATATTTAAGTACTTTATAAATTATTTTTAATTATATTCTCGCACAATATGCGTATCCAATTATTTATATATGTTGTTTATTACTACCACAAGATTCACAATAATATTTTATTTATTTATTTTATAATTAAACTTTACTATTTCTTTGCAATTAGTTTAATTGAAAATAATCAAAATTTTGAATTTTTTTTAATGTTGATGAGCGCGGGAATTGTGGGGATCCGTGTGGATAGAGATGGAGGAAGAAATCGCACCATGAGGATGGAGATGGAGGAAAAAATCTTCCCAAAATGAGGATTGAGACAAAGAGTGATAAAATACACTCTGCTCAATCCCTATCCCCCGCTGACATTCCTACCTATAACCAGGGGCGTCTCTGCATATAGTTGAGGGGGTGCAGCTGCACCCCCTGGGTCTTGATATTTTGTACTAATAATATGAATTTTATCGATAATGAACCCTCTGAATTTTAGACGTTGCACTCTACTTGCACTCGTGTCATTTATTTTGCTTTGTTAAAAATATAGTGTAAATATGTGTTCCGGACCATGTTGAAAGCTACTCCAATATATGTTACTTTGTCAATAAATTGTTGCCGGAATACTTTGGTTTGTATTGTATAATATTTTTCCTTAATGCGTTCCTACAGATATTATGATTTGTCAATGTATAACTCCTAATTGTTAACCAAATATGAGCTTAGCTCTGTATTTCTTACCTTCCACTGAACACAAATTTAAGGCATTAAATACTTGTTTATCATAAAATGATTGAGATTTTAAAGAACTCTTCTCTAGTTATCATTGAAGGTCCAAGTTCTACAAACAGTATGATACCAGAATAGTTTTCAACATGATCTGGTACATATATTTACACTATCCGTATATTTTTAACAAATCGGAACGATTTTCATTGGTTCCGGTATGAATGTTTAAAAAAATTTAAATTTTACTTATCTCACGATCGAATTTTAAATTATTTGCACCCCTTGACCTAGGGTCCGGGAGACGCCACTGCCTATAACACCTCTTCTACAAAAAAAAGACAAGAGAGAACATAAATTTTTTTTATAAGAGTGAAAGTACAAAGTTTAAAAAATCTAACCTAAAACACCTCTTCTTCTTTTTTTTTTTGTAAAGAAAACACTTCTTATTTTATTGTTACATTGAAAATATAAATGACTCTCATTAATAATTGATTGCTAGACCTTCTTCTATAGTTCTACTCATCTAATATGTCTCTCACCCAATGACGGATCTACACTGAGGCATAGTGTGGCTATAGCCACACCATAATTTTTTATTTTTCATCGGTATACATACATGTTTTTATTATATATATATATATATATATATATATATATATATATATATATATATATATGTGTGTGTGTGTGTGTGTGTGTGTAATGATAAAGCTTGATCACTAAATTGTCTTTAGCGTAGTGGTAGAGTAGCTGATAAGTAGCGCCTCCTTCAACAAAGGGTCACCAGTTTCAACTCCTGGTGAATCTGTTTTTGCTGAATTTTTGTTTTGAAATATGTTGCCATGTTACAAGTTTGAATAAATTTCTACTCCATAAAAAATATGGTTAAGTTATTTTTTTTGTTGATAAATGTGGTTATGTTTTTGTTATTTTAACGATTGGTAAATTATTGTTATTTTTTTATAGGAGTGATCAATATATATAATTTATACCATATAGATAAATTATATAATTTATTGAGTGTAATCAATTTTAATAGATTTTAATAATATATTAAATTATTTTAAATTTCTTTCATATACATAGTTTTATTCATTTACTTTCATTTCTCCTATCAACTTTACAGTTACATATTTGATTTTTTTTGTTCTCTGTTATATTTGATTTCTCCATGGATTAAGTTGAAGTTTAACTCGATTTTGATTTTTTAAATGTTAATTCTAACTCTAAAATTTGTTTGACTTATATGTGATAAAATTGATTATAGTGCACATAAATATATTGTGCTTACGGTAAATAGATACATGTGAAATAACTCAACAAATTTATTGTGTTATTACAAATAGTTTAATTAATAATTTTTTTTTCATACTTAGCTACACCGATTTACAATGTCTCTGGATCCGTTTATACTCTCACCTCATATTAGTTTAGCTATCATACTAGGAAAATACCTCTTTTATTAAAAAGACAAGAGAGAACAAAGTTTTTTTTTATTAATAGTGAGAATGTGAGAGTACAAAGTTTAAAAAAGTAATCGTACATATACAATAATATTTTAATAAAAGTAATAAATAAGGTCATCCATAACAAACCGTTGGAGTGTTAATGGCATTGTTTGGTAAATTCAACAGAAAACCAGGGGCAATTGTCGTTTCTACATTATCCATCATTTTCCAAAATGATTCAAGATTAATTAAGATATTCTTTACACAAAATGATTATTAGTTTTTGCATAATAAAATAAGAGTGATTTTGTCTCCGGTATACTTAGAGCTTGATATATGGACTGACATCCGCGGACCAACCCATTTAACTTGCAGTTCACGTAGACTTAAGTCTAATTTTTTTGACTCGTTTATATTTTAGCTCGTGTGGGTTGAATCGTTAAAATCGTGGGTTATGTGGATTAAATCTGCGGGTTTGCGGGTTGGCCCGTATAACCCGCCTTTATTATTATTTTTAAAAAAATTAGTTAATCATGTACAATATATTAATACAATGCATTTTATTTTTGAATCGGTTGATATAGAATTTTTTGTTGTACTTTTAATATTGGTTTGGACTATTAAAATTATGTTCATTAATTATATTAACAAAACTATTGAAGTTTTTATTTAATATAATTTGTGTTTATCTTATAAATTTGAGGATTGTGGTGTGGAAAGAAAGAATAATAATGTGAATTAGTTGAATTTGATTTTGGTTTCATTACTTGCAAAAAGAAGATAAACAAATTTAAAAATGTCACAGTTTTTTTAGTTATATCAAATATTTTAGTTTTATTTTAAAAAACGTGGTTTTTTATGTTATAAATATACTAGTCAGCGGGTTAACCGTTTAACCTGCGGGTTTATGCGGACTGTACTCGAACCAACAATTATAACTCATTTATATTTAGCAACGAACTTGTTCGCCCCGTTTAATATGTGGGCTTATGCGGGGCGGGTTAAACGGAGCGGGCTAGCCCACATACCCAGCTCTAGGTATACTTAGCTAGATTGATAATATAAAGATATTTTATTTTATACACAAAGGTTGGATTTTTTTTAAAAATAACCTTGAAAAGCTAAAAAAACACCAAACTACCCCCTTTTTCTGAATTTTTCTGATCTGCCCTACTGTCACACAGCAGGTCAAACGCTCTACTTAGAGTAGAGCGTTTGACTTCTTAAACGCGCTACTTGGACTAGCGACTGACACTGACTGACTCACTAACACACTGACACTGATATTGACACTGACTGACGACTGACTCCTTTGACTTCTGATGACTGAACGCGCTACTGTAGGTAGCGCGTTTAAGCTTAAATTATATTATTAAGTTGACGATCCCCCATCATTTGGACAAGCGCTGCGTGTATGACCAGGCGTTCTACTTAATAATATAATTGTATGATTTGTGTTTTTTTCTAAATGTATTATGTATCTCATTTGTTTAGTTCACTAATATAAATGTATTATTGTGTTTGATAATATTTGTTATCAGATTTTTTACTCTAAAAACTTCAAAATTCAACATCAACTTAAATCATTTAAAACAATAAACTACCACTTAACTTTCATAAACTAACAATAAACTACTATTTTAAAACTTAAACTTTCAACAACCCATTCCGTTCATGCAGGAAAAAATCAAAACAAAGCCTAAACGCGCTATTGCAAGTAGCTAGTTTAAAGTTCAAAGGTTGAGATTGACATATCGTACTCTCTACTTATTCTTTTTTTGAGTTGAATTTTTAACTTTAGATAATTGACCAAGAATAAAAATCATTTTTTTTGGGTACATAGATGAGATAACAAAGTCAGCAATAAACTCACACACAAGTGGAGTGATCAGGGTTCAAACCTAGGTCATAGATGTCCGGCCTAACAATTTTAGCATTTTCTACTAGTTGAGCTAGGACTTCCGGACAAAAATCATTCTTAATGTTTAAAAAACTTCATATTTCAAATAATATATTTCATCCCATCACATTTATAACCGGAAATGTATGTTTTTGCCCCATTTCTGCCCCAAACGCTTACATTTCGCCACCCCTTGACTAAATGGATGCAAAAATTTAAAATTAGGACAGACAGATAATATTTTTTCAAAGTATGACAGTTTGGTATATTTAGATTAAATGAGGGATATACCGGTAAAAAAACCACAAAAATACACTAATAAACATTTATTTTATATATTTATAACACATTAATCTTATATCTTTATTTTCTTTCTACATTGGTCCTTTATAATATATACGAATTAATCCTTTGTTACATTTTATATTAAAAATATTTATGACATGGCTAGCCACATTTGATAATTCTATATATTTGACTGAAAAAAAATAAAATGTAATGATTGGAAATATATATTTTTGAAAAAAAATTAGATGAAAAGATGTAAAAATAATTTTCATTGGTTATTAGTTATAAAAAAAGTAAGAGAAAGAGAGTAAAATTTTCTTAAAAAGATAAATATTTGTGCCTTTTCTTTTTATATTTTAGGATAAAAAATGAACTTTTTTTCTTATATTATGAGACAGATGAAGTACTTTTTATAATTACTATTTCCTCCGGTTACTATTATAAACAAAAATAACTACTTATGCGGTGTTTAAAAAATTTAGTTAAATGTAGTTAATTTTCTTGATTTGATTAGATGTATGACATATGTTAAGTTTAGTTAAGTGGAATAATAGTCTAAAAAATAGTACAATTAATAAATGTATATTTGAAATAATAATATTAATTATTTTAAAAACAATTAACTTTTATTTATAATAATAACTAAAATTTAAAATGTTTTTTTTTTGTTCATAATAATCTTTACCTATATTCTTTACCTATATATAAAGAGCCTACACTCTTTTGGTGTGGCCCTTTTCTAATATTCCAAGTTTAACCTTTAAGAGCGGTTAATATAAAAAAACTACCTATCAAATAATTGTAACTTCCCAACAAAACTAAACTCTTACAATTTGTAGAAAACATTGTTCCAATCATTTCCCAACAAAACTAAACTCTTACAATATGTAGAAAAACATTGTTCCAATCATTCTAATCAGACAAAAAGTCAAATTCATATTCACATAATGTTTCCGGGTACGTTTATATCCTTCCAGTACAATTAATATGCAAAAAGTTGATGAATTAGTAAACACACATAAATGATTTCGATCAAATTAATGTGTTTTAAATCAATTTGCGTATGCTTCCTGCTTTCTTATACTTGGATTTGTCTTCATTTATATCAATTTGATGTGTTTGATTTCACTTTGAAAAGTGTTTTTGCGGCTATGATAATTTAATATGCACTATATGAAATTTATGGAATGGTAAACATAGATAAAGTCATCCATTCTCACCATTGTTTCTCAAAAGTTTAGAAATAATTATATTAATCTACTCTAAGAGGTTCATGAATTGGTATAGATAAAATTTAAGCAAATTAGTTAGAATATAAAGTTTATTCATTACCACTACAAATAATAAACCGTAAATTTTTTTGATCAAATTAAGGTGTTTTAGATCAAATTGGTATAGATATATTAGTAGGATTTGTCTTATTAGTGAAAGTATTTTTCTTTGGCTATGGCAATTTAATTTGTTAAGAACTATGAAATTTATGGAATGGTAGACATAAATAAATTCATCGAGTATCACCATTTTTCCTCAAACGTTTACAGCTAACTAAAAAGTAGAGCAAATTATTAGATTGTAAAGTTTATTAATAACAACTACAAATAATAAATTAGAGTGTATCCTTTTTATATATTGACTTGAGGTAAATAAGTTAATCTATACAATGCTCATGAATTAATCAATTTTATAAGTCGAGATAATTACATGGTCAGTCAATATTTAAACTATTCTATGACCATTTTTCACAAATTTAAAAATAGATTTTCAAAATGGCAGATAGAAGCATCAACACATCACGAACTGAGCATCAAAGGAAAAGAAGGACTGAAAATGAAAGGAAAAGAAGACAAAATTATACCGACGAACAAAGAGAACATCAACTATTAAAAAGGCGAGAAAGTTATAAGCGTTGAAAGGAAAAAGGAAAAGAACTGCATACTTCACCCAATGAAAACATTGAACAAAGATTGCCATCTCAAATATTGACAAACATTATTTTTCCAAGATCACACTTTCGAGGAACTCATGACAACGAAGCTGGACCAAGTACAATCAGACATGTTATATTTAGGACTTCTCAAATTATTAGTAATATTTTAGTCAAAAAAAAATTTTATTAATCATATTGTAAATTTTTTTCTCAATATAAAATATTTGTATTTTACCTTGCAGATCATCAGGTTGCATCAACTAACCAAGGAACTAATTATAATCAATCAGATTCATGTACAATAAATACTTATGCAATGGTTGACGGTAAAGACACAACCATATAAAAATACTCATGTAAATAATTGATACAAAAATATGCATTTAATTTTAATTATTTATTACTATCAGATAATATACATGTAAGTGAAACTTCTGAGGATGCAGAAATCTCAGATGTTAATATGGAAAACACAAATAATGGTTATTATTGAAATATGATTGTCACATCAATGTTGAGGTTTGCAGTAGCATCAAGAGCATTAAATATCTATATAAGTATGTCTATAAAGGCCCTGATCGTGTAGAAATGGAGGTTCATAGAGGATCAAGTGTGGATGAGGTTCAACAATATGTGGATGCTAGATGGATTTGTGCACCCGAGGAATTATGGAAAATATTTCGATTCACTCTCTACAGGTTATATCATGTATTCTTATCTTTTACAAATTAATACATTCTATATTTTATCTATTGTTTATGTAATTAATTTCATTTCACTCTCTACAGGTTATATCCATCTGTTGAAAGATTACAAATTCACTTACCAAATCGTCACCAGGTGCGATTTTATCAATATCAAAGAATAGCAGACGTGTTGAATAATGAACGTAACTCCAAAACAATGCTCACAGAATTCTTTGAATTAAACCGTAGAGACCCACAATTAAGAAATTATTTGTATAGAGAGATACCACAACATTATTGTTGGAATAGCAGAGTGAAGGAATGGTATCGAAGACAATCACCAAGAAAAGTTATTGGGAGAATCTATACGGTGTCACCTTCAGAAGGAGAAAAGTTTTACTTAAGAGTATTGTTGTCTCATGTAAAAGGTCCCACCAGTTGGAATGATCTTCTTAGAAATAATGGGACATTCAAAAAAGCAGCCGAGGATCGGGGGTTGCTAGAGAAAGATAATAGTATAAGAGATTGTTTGGTTAATGCTTCATCTCTTCGAATGCCATGCACTTTAAGGATGTTATTTGTGACTATATTAATTTATTGTCAACCTACTGATGTTAGAAGCCTATATAATGAGTTTTTCTCACACATGGTAGAAGATTATCAATTTCAAAACAATGTTGAAATGACAAACTTGACTACTATGTTGTTGAAAGATTTGAATGACATCTTTAATCGGCACGGTAAAAACATAAAAGATTATGATCTTCCATCTTTACCACCAGATGCAATCGAAGAAAATTCAGTTCAACGTCTTATACAGGAGGAATTATCAATCGATATTCCAGAGGAAGACATACAATCTATTGAGAAGTTAAATAATGATCAAATGATTGCTTTCAAAACCATTATGAATGTCATCGATCGCAAACAGCGTGCAGTATTTTTTATTGATGGTCCAGGCGGAACAGGAAAAACATTTCTTTATCGATCAATAATGGCAAGTTTAAGAAGCCGGGGTCAAATTGTCCTAGCAACTGCATCATCTGGTATAGCTGCAACATTATTACCTGGTGGTAGAACAACACACTCTAGATTTAATTTACCATTTGAAGCACAACCAAGATCCATTTGTGATATAACCAAACAAAAAGATCTTGCAAATCTCATTAGAGTAGCAGCTGCAATCATTTGGGATGAAGCTCCAATGACAAACAAATATTGCATAGAGGCATTAGACCTATCATTAAAAGATATTTTAAACAACAATGCTCCATTTGGTGGAAAAGTTGTGATTATGGGTGGAGACTTTCGTCAAGTACTTCCAGTGGTTCAGAAAGGTACAAAGGCACAAACAATAGATGCATGTATTATCAAATCTCATTTATGGGCACATACCAAGGTACTACATTTGCGTCAAAATATGCGATCAATGCATGATCATGAGTTTGCAGAATTTCTTATGCGCATTGGTGATGGTGTAGAACCTACAAAACCTGAGGACATGGTGAGGATACCTCCACAAATTGCAATACCATGGGAAAGAGAACATTCTATACAAACTCTTATACATCATATTTTTCCTGAATTAGAATGTCATGGATGGGATGCATCATATATGGTAGAAAGAGCCATACTTACACCTAAAAATGACGATGTTCAAAAATTGAACGATTTAATTATCAATCAATTTCCAGGAGAAGCACATAATTTGTTGTCATTTGATGAGGTTGAAGGGGATACACATAATTTATATCAACAAGAATTTTTAAACTCCATTGATCAAGGTAGTTTGCCACCACATATTCTAAAATTGAAAAAAGGTGCACCTTTGATGTTGTTGCGGAATCTTGACCCTAGATATGGCATGTGTAACGGAACACGGTTATTATGTCTTGGTCTTTTTATGATTATGTTGGATGTCGAAATCTTAACTGGAAACAATGCTGGAAAAATAGTTTTTCTACCTAGAATCAAAGTCAAATCATCAGCAGGCTCATGTCTACCTTTTGTACTTAGTAGAAAACAATTTCCCGTGAGACTTAGTTTTGCAATTACAATAAATAAGTCACAAGGACAAACCATACCAAAAGTTGGAATCTATCTTCCACGACATGTTTTCAGCCATGGCCAACTATATGTGGCTTTGTCTAGAGGTGTTTCACAAAATTCAACAAAGATACTCATTAAAGATGGTAAACTACAAGGAGAAGATGGAGAGTTTACAAAAAATATAGTTTTCAAAAACATTCTTTTATCACAATCATAGGTATTTATGTTTTTAATAGGTAGAGATATCATATCACTTACACAGATATATGTCACAATATTGTTTTTAGATAATGACTAAAATATTGTCTTATTTTGATAACTATAATATTGTTTTCTTCCAATTTTATATACAGAAAAACAAAGATATTGTGGTATCTTGAAACTACGCCAAGAGCTTAAATGCAAAAAAATAAGATGCAAAATTTCAAATCCAGGTATATTATTATACTTAAAATTCATTTGGCACTTTAATTACATTGTTAGCCATTTTCAAATAACATTATGTTACAATTTTAGTTCGAAGACTTGGGAAGAAATGGAACACATGGAAAGATGAAGAATTTTTGCATTTGATTTAGTTATGATAGTGTTGTTGTTATTGCTGCTTTGACAAATTGTAATATAACTCTCCTTTTTAATTCATTGATATATATCACGTTAGCCATTATGTTTCCAGACAAAAAATAAATGTTAGTCATATAATATATAAGTTAACGTCTTAAAATAATACAAATCACACAAACGGGCACGGGAGGCACGCTAGTAGTAATAGTAACAAAAGCGACTAATTAATAGTAGTAGTAATATTGCAATTAATAGAAAATCAATCGAACCCTTTCATTTTCCAAAGCTGTAATGAACTAATGGTAAAGTGAACGACTAATACACAAACCAATAAACTCTATCCTTTCCAATTCCCCATTCTACCCTCCTAACGTTTCCCTTCCCCCGCTTCCTTCCTCTATATATACACTTGCCCCACCACATAACAAACTCCATCACACACACACAAACACACACTCTTCTCATTTCCTCTCTTTTCTCTCTCCTAGGGTTTCATTTCCTCCTTTCCTCTCAACAATGGCTCAACAAGATTCTTCTGCTGTTGCTCCTAACGGTACCAAATCCGAAACCACCATTTCCTTTGCTTCCTTCAAACCTAACCTCTTCGTTGAACCTCTGAAAACAAACGACGCCGTTTCGTTCTATAAGAACGCTTTTGCTGCTCATGAAGTTTCTCGTACTTTGAACCCTAAACGTAAGGCTGATCAGGAAACTCCTCTTGTTCTCTCTGCTGAACTTCAGATCGCTGCTTCTTCCTTCGTTGTTGCTGAAGCTAATGATTCTGCTTCACTGTGAGCGTTTCTTTTCTCTTTCTTTTCCTTTGTTGTTCTAGATCTGTTAATGTAGTAGCATTTTCCTTTTTTTTCAAATTTTTTTACACATTTTTTTTAGTAATTTTGTAGATATTGAGAAATTACTTTTTGTATAGTTTTTTATTTGGTAGTTTTTAGTTGAGAAATATTTTTATTATATATTTTTCCTTATATTTATTTTTATATACTTGATCTGGTTTTTGGATAAAGTGTTGTTAGTCGTATTTTTTATTTTTTTAAATATATTTTTGTCAGTATATAGTTCTGTAGTTTTTTTTTTGTTTGTAGTAGCTTCTGTAATCTTTTTATTTGTATTTATTTGTTTACTTTTATTCATCCGTTTGTGTTATTTGTCTTTTGTTAATTTATCAACATTTTATATATTATTATCTTTTTTAAAGATTTTTTTGAAACATTTATTACAATTATTTTTAGTTTTTAATAGTGATTTTACTTTTTGCTGTTGTATTTAATAGTGTGAAGGGTGGTGGAAACGGTGCTGTTTTCTCACTTGAGACTGAGGACATTGAAGGTGCTATAGCTAATGCGGTGGCTGCCGGAGCTGTTGCGGCGGGTGAAGTGGTGGAGTTTGAAGGCGCGTCAGGTGTTGGGCGCGTGGGAAAGGTGACTGATCCATACGGTTACATTTGGCAGATCAGCACCCCAGTGAAGAAAGTTGCTGTAGCTGAAGCTTGATAGCCGTTTGATGTGAAGATGATCTGATTTGACAGTAGTTTAATATTGGGTTTAGTTTAATGAGTAGAATTAATGTTGGTACTGTCTATTTTGTCCTTTATTATCCCTATGCTTAGATATTCTCTAATTTAGTAGTAGTATTATGATATGGTGAACTTGAAATGCATTATGGTCGTTGGGGTACTTAATTGAAAAACTATTATCTTCTCTTTTGACAACTTAATTAATGGTTTAATGAATGACTTACTATGATTTGATATGTTCTTTAAGTAATTTTTTTGTATGTTTTTTTTTATCTTGGTTTCAAAATCTTAGAGCAAGATTAGTAATGCGATAAATTCCAATGGTATATATAATCTTAGAATTTGATGTGATTGAATATTTTGTTGTTGCTAGTGTATTCTATTTTTTTGTCACAACAATTTGTAGTTTTTTAACTTTTGTCTCTGTTTATCTTCAATGGTAAAGTTTTATGTGTCCTATTAGCTACTAATAAGCTATTGTCGACCGTTGTGATTCTATCTGAAGATTTGAATTTAGTTATTTATTGTTACTGGAATTATTACCCTCAAACTATTCATTTCATTTTCCAATGCTATGAGCTCCAACTAAATGAATTTGATCATAAATATATCTTTTGAATTTCCTTTTTTTCAAAATTTTCTTTGATGTCTACTTGTCTATTCTACTGTTTCTTTCTCTAAAGTATTTCTTACTCCCATTCTGTAATGTTATTTTTCTTTATTTTAAAATTATATTTACATTGTTTTTAATATAATTGTTGTACTTGGTTTTTTCTTCTCTTTTGATTTTTTGTCAATGTAAACATTATAAAAAAGTTTGATTTATTTTTTAAACTTTCAATCAGATGGTGTATTTTATAAAAATTAATATCAGTTATATTATTTAGTGGTTCAAGAATATATACCCTCAAATTATGAATGGTATATTAGAAAAAAGGTGAACATTTTGGTACCTATTCTTTTTATCAAGGATGACTTGAATGATTTTAATAGGTCCACTTGTAATCCTAATATAACATGTCATCATTTAAATATAAATTTTAAAAATTGCAAAATTATACCTACAATCTTATAAAATTAAGTTGCAATTCATTAATTAATTAAAAATAAATCATCCACCACCAAATTAAAACACTAACGAAAAAAAAAAAAAAAATCATGTTAAAACAAGGTCTATTAATTAGATATTATTCATTGTGTATTCAAATCACCTCCTAATTTTCAAATCAACTTAAAATTAAAGAAATTCATATCTTCTCCTTCAAATCACCTCATTGGATATTATTCTCTCTTCAAATCTCCGCCACTGTAACCTTCTCTTCTCAAGAGGAACTTGATACATAAAGTACCGGTTGTGGAAAAACTGTGTTTAATTTATTGAGATCGTTTGTAAATTATGCAAGGTTTATTTCTATGATTCATATATGATCTCGACTGTTACACGGTTTTAATTTTGGTGTCTGAGTATATTTCAAATTGTACTCACAATTATTTGATTTGGTATATATATTGAGATCCTTACTTGTATATCCTACTGTATTTTTTAGCAATTTTTTGTTCAAACTGTAACGCATGTAATGTAGCAAAAGCTCTGTAACATTTAAAAGTGAATCATGTATTCATTTAAATTTGTAATACTCCTATAAGTAAAAGGTCACTCTCTAGTCTCAAATTATGTAGTCGGATTTTTGAACAGATAGGAGATAAATGATAATTGAGATCTGACTTAATAATTTTGTGTTTGTTTCAGTGGCTATTTGTATTCACACAATTTCTTATTTTATCTCACTGTATTCATCAATTTTTGTGGTTTCACTTTTCAACTATAGTCAAGCATTAACATGCTACTTTGTATATGAGTGTTCTGGTTTGTTAATTTTTATAAATTTCAAATTTGCAAACCGGAACACTTTTTTTTTTGACTAACAAACCTGAACACTTATAAAAGTATTTTGTGTACAATTTAAGAAATTTTTTTTATAAAATTTTAAATATTGGAACATTTTCTATAAGTGTTCCCGTTTACAAAATTGAAATTTGTAATAATTAATAAATCGGAACATTCGTATAATAAAGTGTTTCGGTCCTCTTCAATAAAATAAAGTGTTTCGGTGTACAATTTTTAAAATTAAAATTACAAAAATTAACAAACTGAAACACTTTATACATACCGAAACACTTAATGTAAGGTGAATTCAAATTTGTTATGAAAATATTTCTGCTATTGAAAAAAACAAGACGCAAATTTTTTAATATATATGGGTAAAATTGGATCATGCCTCTTAGTTATTGGATGAAATGTAATATAGATGGAGCTTCTAGAGGATCTCCACGTATTTCTGTTTGTGGTGGCATCTTTAGAGATCGTTTTGGTGTTTTTTTATAGGCATTTTAAGGTAATATAGACCTTTTTTTATTTATTTTAACCATCTGATTTTGGGCGCGAGTTCTGACATTAAGTGGTTGCAGTCTCCTCCTAAATGTTGTTGTGGGAGATTGAATCATGGTCCTCCGTACCAAGTCAAACATCAATAACCACCGGACCAACTAATGTTTGGTAGACCATTTAACTTGAAACATAATCATCATGATAATATAACTAGTTATACTTACTTGATTATGATTTTTTTTTCAATTAGGTCGTTCAATATCACCTAATTGGACAAAAAATAATTAATGAATTCGAATTTCGAGAATGAAATTGTTCAATATCACCTAGTAAAAATACACCTTAAGGAACCTAACTCCTACGAAAATATCCAACTTATTTTACAAATTAAGCGTGATTAAGGAATTCAATTAATTTTAATTTAGTCATAGTGATTTTCAGAGTTTATGTAATTATATTTGCAATATTAAAATTTTCAATTATTTTTTTCAAGTGTGTTTAGAATAATATAAAAAGTTTATTTACAAAACTTGAAAACAAAATTAATTGAAAGAACTTTTTAGAATGTTCTAAATATGCATCATTAAAAAATACATATTGGTTTAACATCATGAGTTAAAACAATTTTGTATGAATGAAATCATAATATTTTTTTTAAGAAGAAAATAAAATATAACAAATTTTTAAATAAGAGAAGCTTAACTAACTCTATAAAATTAACAATCTGTTTATGTTTGGTTTGACTTTTGAAAGAGCTAAAAGCAATTATAGAGATTTAGAATTGATCCTAGTTTGATTATAATATGTTAGGTTCTTCTAAAGTAGAATTTATTCTGGTAGAACGTAAGATTTGTAGCTTCTAAGTTTAAGTATGATTTTTATACTGAAATTTATTGTTCAATTCACTTTTACTTAAATGTATCCAAACGTAAATCAATTATGTTAAAATCAATTTTGATACAATGAATTCTACCAAAATCAATTCTATCAAAATCATTTATATCTAAAGTCAAACACACATACGTGAAATATTATCAATCATTAAAAATTAACAATATTAAAATAAAGTTTATACACATTTTAAAAATTATTTATATATTTTTTGGTATGATTTTAAAAATTATATTAATATAATAAATAAATAAACTTAATTTAAATGTAAAATATTTATACCAAAAAATTGAGGTATAAGGCAAAAAAATTTATCTCATTCTTATAATAATAAAAAAAAAACGAGGCTCCATTATCATATCAAAAAAAAAAATTATCTCATTCTTATAATAATAATAATAATAAAAAAAAACGACACTGCATTAACATATCCCAAAAAAAAAGTTCATTAAATAATATTTATAGTTCTATTTGTAGGATGGATATATTTGTGAATATTAAAAAGTAGTGGTTAATATAAAAATATTAAAAAGAAATAAGTTTAATATTTAATGTAATGCCACGTATTATCCACCTCACCATGGTACACCATGGTACCGGTACTCGTACACCTAATCACTAGTATGAGGTATACTACTACTAAATAGTGCACTGGTGTTAGTAATTTTCTATAAATACTAATATTGGTCAAAAAACACTACATAATTAGGACCACTTTAAAAAATATATAAATATGACTTACATTAAAAAACACTATATAATTCCTCTCAATTTAGCGAAATGCTAGTTGAATGTCATGGCAGACAGTGAGACCCACCTTTCCCCACTTTCCAGGAGTGAAATTGTGAAGGATTTTATTTTATTTTTTGTTATTTTCTTTTACCAAAATTAAATCCTAATCTTATGTAAGTTTGCTATGAAGCCCCGATACTTTAAAATTGATCAAGTATCGTGTCAGATACCGTATCCGATACCGATACGCGTCAGATACTTCTGGATACTTCTTTATACGTATTGGAGAAGTACCCAATGATTAAATTTTATTTTTTAAATAAAAAAAAAGTGACACTTCTATGATACTTGTCAGATACTTCTCGATACGTATCAGAGAAGTATTCAATGTTTATATTTTATCCATTCTTTGAAATAAAAAAATGGATCCAAAAGAACTAATGATTTGGTTAATGTGCATACAAATTTTCAATTTTTGTCAAAGAAAGATGAAGAATATATGAAAGGAGCGACAAAATTATAGAACATTAGTGAAGATGCGCATGACTCACTTTTTGGATAGTATTTAAGATATATAACATGACCCTTTAAGATATATAATTTGTTGTTTTGATAATTTTAATAATATGAATGTTTTTTTATTATCAATTTTAGTTATGTTTATATATTTTACATTTATATATTTAATTTTTTATTGAAGTATCTAAGCCGTATCGTATCTTAAATTTTTAAATTTTCTCGTATCGCCGTATCCGTATCGTATCGTACCCGTGTCGTATCTCGTATCTAGGCTTCATAAGTTTGTAATGCAACCTAAAAAGGGGTGAATTAGATTTTAAGACTTTTTTCGGTTATTTAGATATGTTGTCGTTCTTTTTATTTTTCCGGAAAGTTATGATGGAACTATGAACAATGTAGAAAAATAAAAGAGAGAAGGGAACGAAAAAGACACAAGAAAATTTATCCTGGTTCCCCTTCTAACCTAAGGGTAGTCCTGCTTTCACTAGGTCGGAAACTTGTTACAAGACAACCTCACCCCAAGGCCTCCCTAACAATTTTCTATACAACACAAAGATAGCACCCCACTATCTTTAACAATGAGAATATTCACCAAACCCTATGATGAAATTCTCATACAACACAAGATAACACCCCGCTATCTTTAACAATAATTCTCAACAAACAATGATGAAAATTTTACAAACAAGTGTTGAAGAACTATTTTGTATGGCTGTTATCAAACCAATATCTCTTTAATAATGTATATATCTTAGTGCTCAGAAACTTTTATGGATATGAAAACATAGACAAAGTTTCACAAGATATATTAATGAAAGTTTATGTGAAAAGTGACATTGATAACTTAGTGAATTTTTGTAAATATGAAAGTTGGTAAGAATTGTAATGATCAGTGACGGAATTTTGAATAGTGGAGGCATCATATATACAAAAGCATAAATATATATCATAATTGTTTTTTTACAATTAATATTTTAAAAATATTGAATGATTTTCTCATTTTAAATGTCAATAAAAGTATAATTCTCTATCCCTTGTTTTGTTTCTTTCTGTTTCTCTTTTGTTTGCTTGCTTTGAGACATTTTTTTTAATGTTTTTTCTAATCTACCCGTTCATGATTTGGAGGTATCTACCACTGAACCATTCAATAATATTTTAACCGATATAAATTTTTATAAAATACACCGTTAGATTGAAAGTTAAAATCATTATACAATGGATGTATCTAAACACTAATATTGTCTAGATACGTACATTCATTATACAATGAATTTAAAAAGTAAATTTTTTCTTATATATATATATCTAGAGGGAGTACTCATTTGTGTAAAATTTCATACTAATATAAAACTATTTGATATGTAATTAAGACACATAAAGATTAATGGCATTTAAAAAAACCACACAAACCGTTAAATTTGGTGTGTCTCAATAACATATCAAATGATTTTGGATTAGTTTAAAATTTTACTTTTATTTCAATTAAAATATTATTGAGTGGTCCAGGCAGGGATAAATAATGTCAAATCATGAAGGAGTGCTCTCACATTTTTTATGTTTGGAAACAAAAAGGTTGTGGGCCATGAGAGAAAAATTGTAAAATTTGTGTAGGTTTTGAGAGAAAAATGTTTGAAATTGTGTGTTAATTGATCAAATATCAACTTGTACTATGTAATATATGTACTAAAAAAATTAAAAAAATTTAGTGCAGGCAAGTGCCTTTACAATGCACTATGTGCATCCATCCCAGGTAATGATCTCAAATATATTAATAGAGGCTTTAGAAAATGCCCATGAAGTGATGCAACTTTTTAAAAAATGTCCCATAAAAATTACATTTAATTAAAAACGTAATTTTCAAGAAAACATGAAAAATCTGCATTCTGCCCAGGTTTTATTACAGAGGTTTTAAAATGAAGTCAATTTAAAATGGTCTGGGTCAACGGTCAACAAAATTCAAAATTCAAACAATACCAGACCTTTTTACATCCGTTGTCCTAGGTAACGATATCAAATATACTAACAGAGGCTTTAGAAAATGTCCATGAAGCAATGCAACTTTTTAAAAAATGTCCCATAAAAATTACATTTACTTTAAAACGTATTTTTCAAGAAAACATGAAAAATCTGCATTCTGCCCAGGTTTTATTACAGCGGTTTTAAAACGAAGCCGATTTAAAATGGTCTGGGTCAACGGTCAACAAAATTCAAAATTCAAACAATACCAGACCTTTTTACATCGGTTACAGGCAGAGTTGATTTTAAATGTTGCAGATAGCTTTTTCTTAAAAATCAATTTTTATAATTTTAAAAGCTTACTTCATAAAGACTCTTAGAGTATCTTTATTGGTGATTTTTTTTTCATAGTTCTTTATGGGTCCCATTGCTCCACATAAGCATAAAAGAACTCATTTAATTTTTACTCTATTGGTGAATTAAGTGAAGAACTCAAGATGGGTCCAAAAAAAAATAAAAAAAATGCATTTATAAGTTGATGGTATTGGTGGGATGGAAAGTTGGTTAACTTCCGTATTGTATACACAACTTTTTTATTATTAAAAGAACAATTTCATTGTTTCACAAACGTTGCTTCATGACGATACTGGTATTCCACCTGGCGGACTCCAGTGATAATTAAATGAAGAAAAACAGTTTTTGCTTCCACGAAACTAAAAAAAACTGATTAATGAAGATGCTCTTATATTTAACTTATAAAAATATAAGTGATTCATTTTTAATTATTTTTTGAGCATTCTTTTTTTTTTTTTGGTTACAATAAGAGGGCAAAGCCCAAAAGAAGAGGAAAAAAACTACGGAATTACACGAACATTTCTAGGCATATAAGTCCTAGAAACATCAGCAAAGAGTATACTTTGAAGATCTATAGGAGGTTTCTCTAAAATTAATACATCAAAAGAATCATGCACCAGACTATGATTAGCTAGCCAATCTGCGCTTCTGTTGCCTTCTCGCCATGTGTGCTGAAATTGAATTTGCCAATCCATATTGATAAACTCCTGGATGCGCCGAATTAGAATGGGGTGGCCCCATTAAGATTACATCTCCCTGTAACCATTTCAATCAAAATTTTGGAGTCACTTTCCACAATAAGGTGTGTAACTCCTTTTCTTCTAGCCAACTCCATCCAAGAGTACATGCCCCGCATCTCGGCATGCAAAGCGTCACAAGCACCAATCTTTTGAGTGTATCCCTGTATCCATTGACCATTTGAGTCCCGTAGTAAGCCACCACAACCTGCAAGGTCTATAGACTTTTTATAAGCTCCATCACAATTTAGCTTGATCCAACCATCGTCAGGACACTTCCACCGAATGAATATGGTGTCAACTTGTTGTTGCCCTCTAAAAGTTTGATAATGCTCGCAACAATCAATATCCTTTGCCATCTTGAGGATCACATGAATAGGGTCTACATGATGCTTGAAGTCTTCATCAAAGATGACTTTGTTTCGCCAAGTCCATAGGTACCAACATGTCACCATGAAAATGGTCTTCCAACCTTTTTTTTGAACTCCATACTCCTCGTTGCTAAGATTCTTGAAGAACCAATCCCTGCAATTGAAAGAAAAAAAATTAGTAATATGATTGGAAGCTACTAACTTGATCCATATTCGAGTAGCAGATATACAATCTCTTAAGGTATGAATGGTAGTTTAATCTCTGTTCCCACAATTATGACAACTTGGGGATATTCCCACATTTCATCTGCTTCTCCGGTAATTTGTTAAAAGACGATCATGTGCTGCTAACCACATGAAAGTTTGAAATCTATGGGGGCCTTTCCAATTCCACACCATTTTCCAGTCACCTTCCAAATGGTGTATATTCCTCTGTTGCATCTCGTAAGCGCTCTTTACTGTAAAATGATGAGTATTAGTGCCTCTCCACCCAACTGTATCTGGGCCATCTGTATCTCTTGGTGTCGGTAGGGCAACTACTTGGTTTACGATGTTAACTAGAAAATTATTCCTCAAGAAATTAAGATCCCAATTTCCATCAATTGTCAAAGTATCTTTCACATTAAGAGTTAAATCAATAATTTGATTAGTTGCCATGTGCATGAGAAAGGATCCATTGGGTGCCCATTTGTCCATCCAAAAGTTTATGTTTTTCCCATCTCTCAACTGCCATACAATTTTTTTTCTGGAATTGGTCCCAAATACCCGCTAAAGCTTTCCACAAAGGCGAGTCATAAGGTTGAGAGCTAATAGCCACTCGAAGATCTTTATTTCTGCCATACTTACTGTAAAGGACTTTGCACCACAAATCATCTGGTCTATTAATCATATCCCAGATCATCTTCATAAGAAAAGCTATGTTCATCTGATGGGGCTTCCTTATACCTAAGCCCCCATCTTTTTTGGGCAAGCAACACACATCCCAGTTTATCAGGTGAGGTTTTCGCTTCTGCTCAGTATCACCTCATAAAAAACCACGCTGAATTTTTTCCATTTCTTCACACAATGTCTTAGGAAGCTTGGCATATTGCATATGGTAATAAGGTATAGAGCTGAGCACCGAATTTGTAAGCGTAAGTCTACCAGCCAAACTCAAACACTGGTGTTTCCAACCACTGAGTTTGTTCTGCATTTTCCCAATGATATTTTGAAACTTTCCTCTTGTAGTTCTGCCGGGTGCAATGTTTGCCCCAAATACTTCCCTAAACTATTAACCTGAGTGAAACCAGTGTGTTGTACGATATCATCTTTAGTACGCTGGTCCACATTTTTGGAGAAATAAACTTGAGTTTTTTGATTATTAATCTTCTGGCCAGAAGCTTGACAAAACATGTCGAGACAGTGCATAACACAATGAGATTGTTCAATGGAAGCCTCTGCAAAAAGAAGTAGGTCGTCAGCAAAAAGAAGATGGGAAATCTGAGGGCCAGATCTACCTGTACGCATAGGTTTCCAATAATTTGCTTCCACCTGATCTGCAATAATATGAGAAAGACGCTCCATACAAATGACAAATAAATAAGGGGACAACGGATCTCCCTGACGAATACCTCTCGTAGGGATAAAAGTGTCAGTCTTATCACCATTCCATAAAATTTTAAAAGAAGGAGAAGTAATACAATTTTTTATAATACTAATGAGATTAGGAGGAAACTTACACTCTACCAAACAATGCTCAATAAAATTTCAATTAAGCCTGTCATAGGCTTTCTCAAGATCAATCTTAATAGACATGAACATTTTTTGAGCATTCTAAGTTATATAATTATTGAATGTGATAAATCAAAGATAACGACCATATTTACAATTAATTTAAATAACAATCCTAAGTCTTGG
The DNA here is from genome assembly GCA_951804385.1 of Trifolium dubium. Classification (NCBI taxonomy): domain Eukaryota; kingdom Viridiplantae; phylum Streptophyta; class Magnoliopsida; order Fabales; family Fabaceae; genus Trifolium; species Trifolium dubium. Next base: position 10,947,136 of record OX638072.1, on the reverse strand, counting down.
TCTTTATCTTAATTCAGCATCCTCCACAAGCTTTTTTCTTTTGTGATGTGAATTTGTTATCTTCAAAACTCAGCCAAGTTCAAGAAAGAAATCTTCTTCACACCTTAAACTCTAATCTTGAATATAAAATTTCTCAAAAATGTTTCAAAAAATTACTAATCTTTTTTATAATATTTATAAATTAATAATGACAAAAAAACCATAAACTCTAAATATCAAAATAATAACCTTAAAATAAATTGACACTAAATCTGAACATTGATTTAACTATCTAAAGGCTCACATCTATTTGCTTAATGAGTTCACTTCACATGATAATCTTTATTCTAATTTTCACGAATAAGGTAGTAATTAATTTGTAATCTTCACACAAAAATATGTAATCTTTTGAGAATTATTTAGTAGAATAAAATTTATTTTGTTTTTTTCAAAAAATAAAAAAATTATAATAATCTTCACAAATACTACCAATGTTCTTAATTTTTTTCTCACCCTCTCCGAGCTTCTATGATACTTTCAAATGCAAAAGATTTAGCAAAAAAACTACATATAGTAATTAATCAGATAAAATCAAATGATATATCATTGTGTTAAATTTAATTTAATTTAAAACCAAATCTCATCTTTTCATTTTATTTATTTAAAGGTCGGAAACAATTTTGACAAAATTAATTTTTTTGATTTGTCTCACAATCATCACATAGTAGATTGAACATAAAATTTTGAACCAATTGATCTTGTTCCTACATATAGTATCAATATATATTTGAAACACATTAATAGTAATTTAGATTTTATATCGTTTTATGTATGCAAGTGTCCCTTGTTCAATTCTCAAGAGTAGATTTTTTTTTTGACATAACAAAATTTTAATATCCTTTTACAAAAATATTTGTTTTGAAGACTCAAAAAAATCGATTAGCCCCGGTATCAACATAACTGAATATATAATCTTTGAAAAATATTTGCTTAATTAACATACTTGTATGATTTGATATAATCTTGAATGTTTTTGAAGAAAATCTCTTCATAATCTTCTACTTATTTATATATGAAATAATTAGCAAGAGTATAAAAATATTTACAAGACAAAACAAGGTAGATTATTTTCAAAAAAATAGAAGTATTAGGTCAAAAAAAATGTCAAGGAAAATACCTCGCCTTTCAATAGAAGAAACAAAAAATATGTTAAATTTGAACACTACAAATAAGGTTGAACAAGTGTTGAATATGTTGAATCAGATGTTATATTTAAATAATTTCATCAGTGTTTGTTTCTTCTGTAAAAGAACTTTATATCGTCAAAACATATTTATGTACTTTGTAGTGTTCAAATTTGACATGTTTGTTGTTTCTTCTATCAAAAGGTGATGTATTTTCCCTAACATTTTTTTTGACCTAATACTTCTATTTTTTGGAATAAAATCTACCTTGTTTTGTCTTGTCTATATTTTTATAATCAATTGTCTTGCTAATTACTACATATAAAAAGAAGGAAAAAATTGTGAAGTGATTTTCTTTAAAAATATTCAAGATTATATTTTAGTCGGAAAAATATTTTTCAAAGATTATATAAATTATGCAAATATTTGGGCTAAAACTTTTGTTTTAGTCTTCGAAAAAAATATTTTTGTAAAATGGAATTCAGATTTTGTTATGTTAAAAAAGAAAAAACTGATCTTGAGAAACAAGGGACAAATACATACATAAAACGATGTAAAATATAAACTAATATTAATGTGTTTTAAATATATATTGAGACTATATGTAGGAACAAAATCAATTTGTTTAAAATTTTATTGAGAGACAAACGGATGTACATTAAAAGAATGAGTGTTTGCAAATTAAATTAATAACACTACATTTTATCTTTTGTAACACTTGCGTTTTGTTTAAAACTTGATTTAGAGGATGTAAATAATATGTGCTTACTAATCCATATACAACAAACAACCCATTGGAATAATAAATAAATAAATCAATTAAACATAAAAAGAAAATAGAAAAAAAGAACAAATCTGAAATGTAACAGAGAAGAGAAACGAGGTTAACCGGGAGAGAGAGATCGTTCGTGACCGAGAGAAGAAGAATACTGCGGTGGATAGCGGCGCGAGGGAGGTCCAAGAGAGGGAACCGACGACGGGGTTGACCAGAGGATGGCGACAGAGAGAAACTCTTTTTTTGGATGGTTGATAATGGCTAAATAATTGTTGTATGAAGTTTTTGAATTTTGGGGTCAAAGGTTTGAATAGGAGGGTGGATAATGGTGATATATAATTAATTGATGTATAGGTGTTGATGAATGTTGTAGTTGTTGCCAAGAAGAAGAAGAAAACATGATTGTTTCCTTTTCTTGTTTTTTCGTGTGTGTGTGTTTTCTGTTGCTGAATTGTCTTTTTTCTCCCTGTAAATCAACTCTATTTATAGTGTTAGAATTAGGTTTTAAAATTTTTAACGTATATTTTGGAGAAATTTTGTTGTAAATTATAAGAGGGAGATTTGTTCCTTTTTTGTATTTGATTTGCAAAAAATATATGTTTTAGTGTTTATATCTTTCCTTGTTGTCCAAGAAGAAAGATCTTTTTTTTTTTGACCATAAGAAAGATCTCTTTTATTAGTCTATATATATTTGTTTTCCGGTCGAAAAAATAGTGACAACACTAATATTAATAAAAATAAAATAAAGGCTGAGAAATAAAGATGAAATAAATAAATAATATTAAAATAAAGAAGAGTATAGTAATAAAAATAAGATTTAAGTATTATTTTCGTCAATGATAAATAATTTTCATTTTAAAAAAATATGAACTAGATAAATTAGCATCAGGGTGGTTCACCGGCTAACAAGCAAATCTAACTAGTCTAGAAATGAAATAAAAAAACGAAAAATCTATGGTTTATTCGAGAAAATGTGGACTAACATCTTGATTATTGGCTTCGGTCTTCACTTGTTGGGGGACTTTGACCACAATTGTGAAGAAAACAAATGATTTAATGAAGATTTTGAGTTTGAGGGTGTTAGCTCATATTTTGGTTAAATCGAAATATGCTCTAAATTTTCCTTTGACCATAATTAATGAACCTTCAATTATGGAAGATTGATATTTCAAAAATAAAAGAGATAATTAACTCTTTATTATGACATGAAAGTGAAGGGTAATGTTTTTAAGAATAAGAGAATTCTTATGAAGAGCAGTCACAAGTCCAAGAAAGAAGACAAATCTCAGCACAAGTAATTGTCCTTCGAACCACCAAGATTTCGAGTCAAATGCAAAAAAACTTGAAATGAAATGTTGATTATAACTTAGCAGATTATCAGCATTTCCTAAACAGTTCAAGTTCGAATCGTTGCAACAAATTGACAGTTATGAACGTTCAAGGGTGAACATTCAAACGACAAGACACGCGTCAAATGGATGTTTTATTGATAACAACTGTAATAACATGTTCCAAGTGCTCAAGAGCTTCTAATAAAAATAGTCAAAATAATATAATTGTACTTTAAATGTAATATAACTCAAAAATTCATAATACATGTAATTGTGGTTTAAATGTAATACAAACTCAAAAATTCATAACATAAGCAAAATGAAATCTTCTACTTCAAATGTATTCAACTCTAAAATATTTTAAATATACTCAAAATAAAATATATACGAATGAAGACAAAACATCAATTGTTGCTAGCACCAGCGGATCCCCTCACATCCGTATGCAAATCAGGTTCAATTCCGACATTAGTTGAATGGAAAAATAACAAAAAAAAAAATCTTTAGTTAAAATATTCTAAATAACAATTTATATCAAGCTTACAAATACAACTATAGTTTTTTGAAATTGCAAATTATATTGGAGAGTATGCATACTGCACTAGCTAGAACTATAGCAAAAACAGTCAACACAAACACTAAAACCCAAACAAAAAACAGAGCAAGATAAAACCAAAACACTCAGGCAACTATAGGGTCATTTGTTCTAAACACATCAACAAGAAAAACAACAATAAAGACCAAAAACATATGGTCTGAAAATAGCAAAACAACAACATGGTGAATCCAAAATAAGGCCATGTTAGGAAACAAAAAAAATGTCATAAACAAAGTCATGCTTAATATATAAGGTATCAAGCTCAGATTCAGAAGAATTTGATGCATTATAGCTACAATTCCTGATGCGCAGCCACAAACATCAACCTAGGGCTTGGTATGAAAGGTTGACTCAATTCTTGGAAGATCAAGAATACAGAAAGGGAGGGTTAGACAAAACACTATTTGTAAAAGAAGAAAAAGGAAAGTTTATAATAGCTCAAATTTATGTTGATGACATTGTGTTTGGTGGAATGTCGGATACAATGATCCAACACTTTGTCAAGCAGATGTAGTCAGAATTTGAAATGAGTCTTGTTGGAGAATTGACTTATTTTCTTGGACTTCAGATTAAACAAATGGAGGAAACCATCTTCATATCTCAAAGCAAGTATACAAGAAACATAGTCAAGAAGTTTGGAATGGAAAATGCTACACACAATAGAACACCAACACCTACTCATTTGAAACTCACCAAGGATGAAAAAGGAATAAGTGTTGATCAAAGTCTCTATAGAAGCCTGATTGGTAGTTTTCTATACTTGACTGCAAGTAGACCTGACATCACTTATGTTGTTGGAGTATGTGCTAGATATCAAGCAGACCCTAAGGTAAGTCATTTGACTCAAGTAAAGAGGATCCTGAAGTATGTAAATAGGACTTGTGACTATGGCATAATGTATTCTCACTGTGAAGATTCTTCCTTGTATGGTTAGTGTGATGCTGATTGGGCTGGTAATGCAGATGATAGAAAGAGTACCTCAGAAGGATGTTTCTTTCTAGGCAAAAATTTAATCTCTTGGTTCAGCAAGAAGCAAAGTTGTGTTGCATTATCTACGGTTGAAGCTGAGTATATAGCTGCTGGGAGTAGCTGCTCACAACTAGTTTGGATGAAGCAAATGCTAAAAGAATACGATGTTGAACAAGATGTTCTAACACTGTAATGTGACAACTTGAGCGCCATAAATATTTTAAAAAATCTTGTTCAGCATAGCAAGACCAAACATATTGACATTCGTCATCACTTTATTAGAGATCTTGTTGAAAACAAAATTGTAACTTTGGAGCATGTGGGCACAAAAGAACAGGTTGCAGATATTTTCACTAAGGCACTTGATGTTGTACAATTTGAGAAGTTAAGAGACAAGTTAGGAATTTGTCTCTATGAAGAATTATAGCAATTACAGTTAAAAGAGGTGTGGTGTGCAGCAGTTACTTTTGTCTCTTCTCATCAATTATTGCTCACTGATCAAGGAAATGATGGGCGTAACCACCACACAAACACGCCACTCATCATGGTTGGTTACTTTTATTCCAAATCTTTTCAAATTATTTCTTTCCAAAATAAACCCACTTATACTTGCAACTTCTCAACTACCTCCTCACACTTCTCTTTCAAACTTATTACTCTCCTTCTCTGTCAATCATACTCTCCCAAACTCATGATCTCAACAATGTCTCACTCATCCAACTCCAACTCATCGTCTAACACCAACTCCCCGTCATCCATCAGTGCCCATGTACCTCAATCCTCCGATATCATCACCACCGCCATTCCAATCACCAGAATCCATCCCTCCTTTGCCTCCGCACTTAAACCCAAAACCTCACAACCGTCCACAAAATCTAAATCCAAAAAGAAAACCACCCAGAAATCGAAACCCACACAATCAAAGTCCAGATACTCATCAAACTTCACTATGCAAGAACTGTATTTTGATAATCAGGGATCTGCGAGTGCGAATGTTACTTCTGATGTCGCAACATCACCTCTTGTCACTCAAATTGAAACTTCTGATGCAAATCCTACCAAAACCCCAACTGCTGAAAAAGGGGAAACTAATGTGGGATCTGAAGAGTTGTCAGCAACTGTACCTGATTCTCCAGATAATGAAGTTACTGATGAAGATGTGCTGAACACCAAGGCTGCGGAAGATGTTCTAAAGTCCTTGGCAAACTTTGTTCGTGAGGAAAATGTTGTGCCGGATGCTGCAACATCATTGGCACAAACTCAGGATATAACTGATGTGGAAGCCAATATTGAGAAAAATGATGAACATGTGGTTGCTGAGTCACATGAGGAGCAAGAGAGCATTGGTTTTGAGAATATCACTGAACACACTGACAATGTTGTGTCTGCTGAAGAAGATGTGGTGGTTCTGAAATCCACTAATGGTGCTAGGGCTGACAAAACTAGCATTGATCGAAGGCTAAGAGAAAGAAAGGGAAAAGAGATTGAGGTTGTAGCTGAGGCAACAAAGTCTCCAAAGAAAAATAAAGTTGCAGCTGAAGCAACCAAGTCCCTGAAGAAGCGGGTTTATGGTCCTAGTAGAGGATATAGCAAGGTTGAAATCCCTGCTAAGAAACAAGCTTCAAAAAGAAAGATGAAGATGTTGAAGAGGATGCTCCAAGCACCTTGTCTTCAAAGAGAAGGGTTGGTGGGAGATTTATTCCACAAAATGTTCTTGATGTGCCAATAGATAATGTGTCATTCCATTTCATTGAAAGTGTTGCAAAGTGGAAGTATGTGTATGCTAGAAGACTTGGTCTGGAAAGGGAGCTATCGGATGAAACCTTGGCTTAGAAAGAGTTAATTGATTTAATTGAAAATGATGGCTTGATGAAAACTACTAGTGGGTTAGGCAACTATTATGAAAAATCAGTCAAAGAGTTTATTGTTAATATTGCTAAAGACTTTGACAACCCACTTCGTAAGGAATATCAGAAGGTCTATGTTAGGAATCAATGTGTGGAGTTCTCTCCAACTATAATCAACAAGTTTCTTGGAAGGAAGGAGAATGGTTATTTTGAGGTAGAAGTCACCAACAATGAATTGTGTAAAACCATTACTGCCAATCAAGTTAAGGTGTGGTCCTCAAAAGGTAAAGTTCTTTCATGTATGCTATTTGTTAAGTATGTTGTGCTCAATAGAATAGGTACTACCAACTGGGTTCCCACTACCCACTATTCTTATATAGCTATTAGATTGGCAAGAATGATTTATTCTGTAGGGACTGGGATTGAAGCTGATTCTGGTGCTTACATATTTGAGCAATTCATGACCCATGGAAAGTCTTAGGCTATTCAAATGCCCATTGCTTTCCCAATACTTATCTGTGGGATCATTCTCTCCCAACACCCCACCATATTAACTGTTGTTGTTGAACCTCTCAAGAGAAAGCCTCCTCTTTCTCTTCACCATAAATTGTTTGAGGGAGCTCATGCTGCTGACATAGCAGGGCTCTCCAAGAGGGTGTTTGTTCTTGTGCAAGAACCTTCCTCTATCATGAACAGAAAAACTATGATAGCTTCTATGGAAGTTGCTGTTAGAACTCTGGATGAGCAAAAGAAAGAGCTTGAAAAGGTTATTGCTGCTCTAAAGCAAGAGGAAGCTGTGGAAGAAGGTGTTGATGGTGCAGGCGTGAATGCTGATGTTGCTGCTGATAGTGATGCAGCTAAGGATGATGAAGCTGATGGTGCTATAGAGGACCTGGAAGTGATTGAATCTAGCACTTCTTTTTAATTCATACACTGTTGTTTTTACTTGAACTCTATCTTATTTCTGTAATTCATGCTATTTCTCCTGGTCTGTAATAAGCTCCTGAACCTCTTATCTCTCTGGTACTGTTAATTTGTCAAATTTGTGGCAAAAAGGGGGAGTAAAACTTGGTATGTTCTGATGATACTTGATATGTTCTGATGATATGATCCATTTAGTCTGATCATTTATCTGCACTGCTCTGGTTGTGGTATGATTATAGTGTAGCTTAGATGGAGTATGTAGATGTGTGGTTATGTGTGCTCTAATATATGCATGTGTTCAGGGGGAGCTGATTTATGTTCTGTAAGGGGAGATGTTGGATATGATGTTCCAACACCCTATGCATATATGCAGGGGGAGATGTTTTGTGAAATGTTGAAGCTTTTTATTCTACATCCTATCAATGTTTATGTTCTGACCATTTAAGGCGAAGTAGTTATCTTGTGATCCGCTGTTGCATGAAGTATCTGTTTCAATATCTGTGTTTGCTGAAGTATCTGTTTAAGTGGCATCTGGATGGCCATAATTTGTTTTAGCCAAAAATTTGCTAAAGGGGGAGTTTGTTGAGTCATTTGGTATTGGCTGCATTTTTGGTATGATAAACCTTGTAGCAGGATGTGCGATATAATGCTTCAAACATTGTATCATCTCACTGGAAGTGTTCGTGCGCTCTTTTATATTTATGGAATATCCGTTTCTCTCTCATGGCGTTTTTAATGCATCAGATTCTCGTCAAGAATATTTTTTTTTTAAAGAATCTCCATGAAGTATATTTTTTTAAAGATCTCTTTTATTTAATATGAAGAAATTGGTTGGGCTACACATATCAAGCCCCAGTAATTACTTGTGAATCAAGAATGTTCTACTGGTGTATTTAAAGGAGGAGCTAAACCTAATCCTTGTAAGAGTTGTTCACGCAATTTTGTGTTGTTGTTTAGAATTCTAGGTTTTGTGTGTGTGTTTATTTGTGAGCCTTTCTTGTGTCTCATTGATGCAAATTTAGGACTGTGTTCTTTGTGTAACGTAATGTTTGTAATCCTCTCCTAAGCTTTGAAGTACGAAGTTAGGATTGTGTGTGGTTATAACACTCTAAGCCTTTGGGTACGAATGTGTAGTTTTTAGGAGTGTGTCTCCAAGAAAAATATTTATATCTGTGTAACTGAAATTCTTGCTGTCTGTAAGGTTGTAAGGGAGAGAGATGGGATCTCTGATCTAGGAGTTTCAAGGTTGAAGAGTCATTGGTCGTGCCTAGGTGATAAGTTGTAAACAGGGTGTTTGATGATAACTTAGAACTAGGACCATCATAGTGATATTCCTTCCTGGATTGGTATCCCCCAGATTAGGTTGCCTTTGTGCACTGAACTGGGTTAACAAATATTGTGTCTCCTTTATTTGTTTTGCTTTATTTACTTTGTATTATTACGTGCTACGTCTGACAAAGAGCTTAGCACATCGTATCACACACTGTGCTTAGTGTGTGTAATACCCTAATTTTTGACTTTTTAAATAAAATTTCAATTTAGAAAATTATTTCTTATTTTTATAAGAAATGCCCAAAAAGTGTTGGCGTGAGCTATACAGTCAACACAATATATTAGGAGTAAAATTAGGGGTTATAGTTGTTAATTATTAATTGCCTTGTTTTATGTTATGATTAGAAATAGGGTTTTAGTTGTATATATAACCTATTCCTCTCTTGTAAAACATAAGACAAAAAATATATATGAATTACGTAATATCAGTTTGACATGGTATCATCCGCCAGGACAAAAAATATATATGAATTACGTAATATCAGTTTGACATGGTATCAACCGCCAGGTTTTAATCCTGACCTATAATAACACCCTTCCTCCTTCTTCCATGGCCGACTCTGACTCAATTTCTGATGACGCTACCTCGTCTTCTATTCTGGCTGAGTTGACGGCAAAAATGACACAAGTTCTGAACCGTGCTTCAACGCCGTCACAAGTCAGTTCTGACCATGTGGTCGAGATGTATATCTCAGGGAAAGACAAGCTAGCATACATCAATGGTGACCTTCCAAAACCCCCTGAAACATACCCTACTTTTCGACGTTGGCGGACTGACAACGCGACTGTTAAGGGATGGATAATCAATTCCATGGACTCCTCTCTAATTAGCAACTTTATTCGATTCTCCACTGCCAAGATGGTGTGGGATGCAATTGCAACCACGTACTTTGATGGCAGTGACACCTCTCAGGTGTATGACCTTCGAAGACGGGTGACACGTCTTCAACAACCTGGTGGTTCTCTTGAAAAATATTATAATGATCTCCAGGGACTTTGGCGTGAGATTGATTTCCGTCGTCCAAATCCGATGACATGCCCAATTGATATCTAACACTACAATACCCTTGTCCAAGAAGAACGGGTGTATGTATTTTTGGATGGACTTGATGATCGCTTAGATAATATCAGAAGCGATGTTTTACAAATGAAACCATTCCCAACATTAGAGCAAGCATATGCACATGTTAGGAGGGAAGCTCTTCGTCAGGCAGTGATGACAGATAAGGGGATGATAGACAACTCAAATGAATTATCTGGAGCGGTTCTTGCATCTAAGGGTCTCAAATTACAGAGCAGCAAGACAATTTCTCACTCCAAGCATAAAGACTCATCTGATGGCTCTAAGTGTACTCATTGTGGAAGTACCAAACATGTTCGTGACACTTGTTTTAAGATTAACGGTTATCCAGATTGGTGGGCAGACTTTCAGGCTCGAAAACGTCGTGATACAACTGAGAGCAATGCGGGAAAATCTGCAGTAGCTACTGTCGAACCACAACTTTCTCTCATTCCAACATCAAAATCCTACACCACTGAAGGTAATGTTCTAATTTTCTCTAATCATGATGATGATTGTAATGGATGGATACTTGATTCTGGAGCTACTGATCATATGACGTTTGATGCTGCTGATTTTTCTGAACGGTCAACTCCCCGACGCTCAAGTATTGCAAACGCAAATGGTGGTGTATCGTCGGTTAAAGGGGCTGAAACTGTGATGTTATCACCATCTCTTTTGCTTTCCAATACATTGCTTGTTCCCTCTTTATCTCATAAGTTGTTGTCTGTGAGTCAAGTTACAAAAGACTTGAATTGTGTTGTGCTGATTTATCCATCTTTCTGTTTCCCTCAAGATATTCTCACGAAGGAGATCATTGGGCGTGGTACTAAGAGAGGGGGGCTATACTATATGGAGGATTTCAGTGTAGGCCGAGCACATCACATGCATTCTTCAAGAAACAACAAAGAGGAACAAATTTTATTGTGGCATCGTCGATTAGGACATCCTTCGTTTAGCTACCTGAAACATGTGTTCCCTAATTTATTTTCAAATACATCATTGTTGAACTACAAATGTGAAGCATGTATTTTAGCTAAGAGTCACCGAGTCAATTTTCCATTAAGTATGAATAAAAGTAATGTTCCTTTTGCTTTGATCCACTCTGATGTATGGGGTCCATCCCCAAAATCTTCTATCTCGGGTTATCGGTGGTTTGTTATATTTGTTGATGATTGCACTCGAATGACATGGATTTATTTGTTGAAACAAAAAAATGAAGTGTTGCACATATTTCAACAATTCCATAAAATGATTCAAACTCAATATTCAAAGAAGATTAGGATCCTTCGCTCTAATAATGGTGGGGAGTTTGTAAATCACCAATTTAATGAGTATTTCAAAAAACACGGACTTATTCATGAAACCACATGTCCTCAAACTCCGCAACAAAATGGTATTGCAGAAAGGAAAAATCGCCACATCCTTGAAACTGCTCGTGCTCTTTTACTTGGAGCACATGTGCCTCACCACTATTGGACTGATGCTGTCACTACAGCAGTATATCTCATTAATCGGATGCCGTCAAAGGTTCTTGAATTTAAAACTCCGCTGCAGACCTTGTCAACACTTGTAACGTTGCCCACGATACAAATGTTGCCACCTCGAGTCTTTGATTGTGTTGCATTTGTTCATCTACATAAAAACCAGCGTACAAAACTTGATCCTTGTGCCATTCGCTGTCTGTTTTTGGGATATGGTGTACACCAAAAAGGATATCGCTGCTATGACCCTATTACTCGACGCATATATGTGACTATGGAGCTCACTTTCTTGGAATTCGACCTTTTCTACTTTGCATCATCCAATTCTTCCCTTCAGGGGAAGACACCGGAAGAAGAGTCAAATTGGTTGACATTTGACAGGTTTAAGGATAGTGATACACCATCAATTGAAGATTGTGATAATTCTGGTCAAACTCAAACAGATCCTATGGAAACTGAAGTCGAAGTCTTGGAAACCCCTTTATCTCTAGTACCCGATGATTCATCTTTTGAGAATAACATTGAGGTAAGCTCTCCTAACAATAATAATGTTGATATTCCTGTTAGCTACGAACTACCTCACAGGCATAATGGGGGAAAACCACCGAAGCGATACTCCCCAGAAGAGGAGGATCATAGATCGAGGTATCCAATTGCTAATTATGTCTCTATGGAAAAGTTGTCTGAACCGCTAAAGAAGTTTGCAAATGAGATATCTACACATAGTGTACCTAGCAATGTTGAAGAGGCCATTGAATACCCTAGATGGGTCCAAGCTATGAATGAAGAAATGGAGGCATTAAACAAGAATGCAACATGAACTCTTGTCCCCTTACCAAATGGATAGAAACCAGTAGGGTGTAAGTGGGTTTTCTCTATCAAGTACAAAGCTGATGGATCTATTGAAAGGTACAAAGCAAGATTGGTAGCTAAAGGCTTCACAGAAACATATGGCATAGACTATCAAGAAACTTTTTCACCTGTGGCCAAGTTAAGCACTGTCAGAGTTCTTTTATCCCTGGCAGTAAATCTTGATTGGCCATTGCATCAGTTAGACGTCAAAAATGCCTTTCTCCATGGAAACTTGAAAGAAGAAATATATATGGATATCCCTCCAGGATACATGACAAATTGTGAGACTAAGGTGGTGTGTAAGTTGCAACGCAGTTTGTATGGTTTGAAGCAATCTCCTAGAGCGTGGTTTGGGAGGTTAAACTCGGCAATGAAAAAATATGGCTTCCAACAAAGCAATGCAGATCATACCCTATTCTTGAAACATCGGCAAGGTAAGGTCACAGCGTTGATTGTGTATGTAGACGATATGATTATTACAGGAGATGACTCTGAGGAAATAGCAAAACTTCAAAAACAATTGGCAATAGAATCTGAGATGAAAAATCTTGGTGGTCTCAAATATTTTCTAGGTATTGAGGTTGCTAGGTCGAAGAAAGGCATATTTTTATCTCAACGAAAGTATATCTTGGATTTATTATCAGAGGTTGGGCTGCTAGACTGTAAACCTGTAGATACTCCAATCGTTCAGAATCACCAACTTGGAGAGTATCCAGATCAAGTGTCAACAAACAAAGGAAGATATCAGAGATTAGTTGGGAAACTCATTTACTTATCTCATACACGACCTGATATAGCGTATGCGGTAAGTGTAGTGAGTCAATTTATGCACAACCCGAGTAAAGATCACATGGATGCAGTAATTCGAATCATGCGGTACTTGAAGTCCTCGCCTGGAAAAGGCTTAATGTTCACAAAGAATAATCATGTACATGTTGAAGGATATACAGACGCCGACTGGGCAGGAGATATCACAGACAAGAAATCCACCTCAGGCTATTTTACCTTTGTTGGAGGGAATTTGGTTACATGGAAAAGTAAGAAACAAAAGGTTGTAGCATTATCAAGTGCTGAAGTAGAGTTTCGAGGGATGGCTAAGGGTCTTTGTGAACTTCTCTGGCTTCGAAGATTGTTAACTGAAATCGGCTTTGCTCCGAATTGTGGGATGAACCTCTTTTGTGACAACAAATCTGCAATTGAAATTGCTCATAACCCGGTTCAACATGATCGAACAAAACATGTGGAAGTAGATCGACACTTTATCAAGCAAAATTTAGAGGCCAAGATAATTCAGTTTCCGTTTGTTAAATCTAAAGATCAATTGGCAGATATACTCACAAAATCAATATGTAGTAGAGACTTCTACAACGCACTTGACAAGTTGGGCATTCGAGATATCTATGCACCAACTTGAGGGGGAGTGTTGGCGTGAGCTATACAGTCAACACAATATATTAGGAGTAAAATTAGGGGTTATAGTTATTAATTATTAATTGCCTTGTTTTATGTTATGATTAGAAATAGGGTTTTAGTTGTATATATAACCTATTCCTCTCTTGTAAAACATAAGACAAAAAAAATATATGAATTACGTAATATCAGTTTGACAAAAAGAATTACAAAATATGATTTCTTTTTATTCTTTCATTTTTATCCTGTTTATTCACTTTACAAAAAATAACAAAAATAAATAATATTAGTTCATTAGCATTTTATTTGATTTTTTTTTATACTTTTGTCTCCACACTTTCGTTTAATTGTATTAGCATTCTTTTACTTGATTTATTTACAATTTTTTCCCCATCTTCACATGATTCATTGCATGGACCAATCAAATTTTGATACCTCATCATTTTCACCTCATAACCATTTTCATTACCATTATCATATTAATCCATTTCATTAACCCAAAATTACATTTTATTACTTAATTACCATTTACCCTAGTTAGACCACTATATATACCAATATTTTATTCAGAAAAAGAGGACACAAACTGCCAAAAATCAGAACCACCACCAAAGAATAGAGCCACTGCGCCGGAATTCCTTTTTCCGGCGAGGAACCACCGTCTCCGGCCACTCAAAAAAATCTTCGAAAACAAAAGATCAAACACTCGATCTATACTATTTGGACCTCTCGGAATCTAAATCCGGTCTCCAAATCACGAAAAAACGAACGGAAAAGCTTTGAAAACGAACCCGAAGTTGTGAAAAATTTGGAAGCTTCGATTAAATCACGCACAAACCAAGGTAGATAACGGTTGATTTTTATTCATATGGACATTCCGAACATATTTGCATAGTTAGATTTGTGAAATTTCGCCGGAATCAATACGTTTAGCTTTTAGATCCATTTTTCTTTTCGTTCGTTTTGCTCTATACGTGCTTTGTTTGTTAATTTTGATCATAGATTTAAGATCTCCGTTAAATTCCGAGTCCAATGGTATATTACATGCAAGTTTTGGTGACCGGAAGTGAAAATGGAGGGTGGCCGGCAGTGGTTAATTTATTTTTTCCTCCGTTCACTGGTTTTTTCACGTTTTGGGGAAGAGGGAGTGGTCACGCCACGTGGCAGTGCGTGGGTGGCTGAAGCCAGTTACTCACGTGCACCCTCTTCGCGGTTCAAGAGCTGAACCGGTTTGAACCGGTTCAAACCGGTTTGGACTATTTTTTGGGTATTGGGCAGGGTTTTCCTCTCTCTTGGGCCTGGACCAACTTTTGCTGATTTTGTAGATTATTTTCTGCACACTTCTTCTCAGGTTTGCATCCCCTTATCAACGATGAATTTATTTATCATTTGCTAAATTTATTTTTCCTTCGATAGATTTATTTATTATTCGTACAATGCTATTTATTATTATCTAGTTATTTAACTATTTAAATATTGAACTGTGGTCTGTCTAGACTTGGTTTCTTTTCTTTTTTCTTTCTAAATAAAACTAAGACTGACTTTTCAATTAAAGTGGAAAGGAGGGAGTGTGACGTACTTCTCGCTCGGCTCGGATAATACAGTCCGTGACGTACGTCTCAGATGGTGGATTATTCCCGCTTTAATCGATAAGTCGCCAGTTAGTTAATTAAAGTGAAAAGAGGGAGTGTGATGTACGTTTCGCTCGGCTCGGGAAGGACAGTCTGTGACGTACGTCTCAGATGGGGGACTACTCTCATTCACTGAATAATCTCAAAAAACTAAAACATTCCACTCACTTCAACTTTTTTCCTGCCCTTGCGCAGTCAACTCTTTTTCAACTGCTTTTGTGTAGTCAAACTTTTTCAAACTTCTTTTCTTAAAAGGACGATGTTTTATTCATTCCCCTAATACAGACAAACGCTTAAGTTTCAGTCGAGCATACAAGAAAACTGTCGTATCAGTGGAATGCGACATAGGCGTTGTTCATTGAAAACATCCAACAAACAAACTTTTTCAGGAAGAACTACGTGAGCTTTGACTTCGTCATTGTACTTGGGGGATACGTAGGAGCGAGAGCCTCTCTCGTCAAGCCAATTAATAGAAATGAAGGGGTATTAATTTTAAAAGACAATTATTTTGAAATGAAGGGGTATTAATTTATTATTGAAAATTTGGTTATGGAAAATTTTGTGACCTTACATAATATTCCATGACATAAGTATAAATCATAGAGTAATCTATAATGTAATAATTGTCTAAAAAACCAAAAAGCTATGATGTAACAATTCAAGGTTTGTCCCTTTCAAAATGTACTTTTGTTTTGTAATAGAAATATTAACAAAGAAAAAACTTGTCCCCGGAAAAATAAAATATTGTAATTTGAACTTTAATATGAAATATTATTATTTGTTTGTTATAATTATGAATTTATTAGAAGGATTTAGTATGAAACTTCTAATATTATTTATTAGAAGCCTAAAGGGTAATAGAGAGAGAAATTAATAGAGAGAGAAACCGTTTTTAAGAAAATACAGTACTAATTAATAAAATGAGATAAAGTCATAAAGAAGATATTAATTACTATCCCTTATCCTATTTAATTTTGCATATGATAGAAAAATTCTATTAATTATCCCTTATCCTGTGTATCCTGTGCAATCTTGCACAATTGCACAGGTTAAAAAAATCCTAGATTTAAAGAAATTAAGCGGCTCCATTGAAATGTCTCTTTTTGCATTGAGATTTGTGATAAATTGGTTAATGACCTGTTCAAACTTCTAAGTTATAAAGAAAGAAAATATATTTTTATTAAAAAAAATTAAATTATAAGAATTTGAAGTACAGTTTGGTGGAATTTTTTTAAAAATAAGTTGTTTGAAAAGAACAACTAATAAAAATTTTATTTTTTTGTCCCAAATTATATAGGAAATATGGAACATTTACATTTACAAATTGTATTTAATTTTCTGTCTCTATTATTTTCTCAATAAAGAAAAACAAATAAAAAATGTCATTTTTTTTATGATTTGAGACAGAAGGAGTATGTAATTAAAGTATTTTAATAGTAGTCTCCACTCTTCAAATTCCTGACCCATTGGTGGTTTATGGGTTTTATTTTTCTTCATATTTCGTTGTTTTCTTGAGAATTATATTGCTTTGATGATTTTTTTTATGTGCATCAATTTTAATGAAAAACTTTATTTTTAACTTAAATTTTTTAACTACTCCAATAGTTTTTTTTTTTACACATTCAATAGAAAAAAATTGAGGGTTAAAATGATTTTGGAAAACAACGAAAATGATCCATAGAAAATGATCCACTGTTAATTTTTATATATCTCTTTAACATATCAAATAATTTTGAATTTATCTTAAATTTTACATATATGATCCATACATATAAACTTTTATGTTAACAGTATATTTTAAAAAAAATTATATCTATTAAATTTTTACTAATTATTAGAATAAATACTCCAAAATCTTGAAAGTATAGACAAGAGAAAACCATCCAATAATGAAAATGAAAATGTCACACAAATCCGACTTTTTAACTAATATATCCCTCTTTCAAACAAAATATATCCAACTAACCCTCTTTAAAAAAAAAATACGGATATGCCCTACTTTAAAGCACTAACCTAAACTCGCTAAACCATCCGTCGAAGTTCTGAACAAAAATTGTGGGGTGACAGGCCAGTGGTCCCCACTGAGACCCACCAACTTCGCTACTTGAAGTAGCGATTTTCTAAAGGCCATTTTTTTCCCGTTTTTTGGCTTAGAAAACCAAACCAGTGGTTCATATTACAAAGTACACCAAATTGTCCCAAAATGAAACCCATGATTCTATGAACTCTAACCCAGATCTGTTGAATCCATCTTCTTCATCCTAGAAACATTTTTCTTATCATTCCAATTCATCATCTTCCTCCCTTGGTACTTCAATTTTCGTACGTCATCCATGGTGAAACAAGGCTTCAATTTTCGTCCTTCATATTCATCTTGCTCATCTCCATCCTGCTCGTTTTTGTACTACTCGCTAAACAGAAACACAATCGTTCAATAATAACACAAAAGTGAAAGCAGCGATAAAAAAATCAAATCATCTTCAATTTTCGACCTCTAGATCTGAATTTTTCGATGGAGGCTTCAGAGAGAAAGGTGTTGGTTGCAATGGGAAACTTGAGATTGAGATGAAGTTGCTTCTTCTATCATAGATCTGAGCAAAATAACTAATGGCATGGATTTGGTTTGCATAAACAAGATTATTCAATAACTTATAAATTTTTCTATTTTAAGATCTAATGCTACTACCTTCCTTTTATTTTATGAATTTTATCAAGAAATCAAGATGGAAAATGAAATGGTTGTGTTTAGTTGGGTGGAAGATGAAATTGTTTTTTGATAACAGGGGAAAAAGGAAGAAGAAATTGTTGGTGTAAGTTTTTACAGAAAAAAAAAAAGAAAGCCAAAAAACAAAAAAAAAAAAGGGCCTTTAGAAAAAACGCTACATGAAGTAGGGAATTGGTGGGACCCTGTGGGGACCACCGCCCTGCCACCCCACATTTGTTTCAGAATTTCGCTATATAAAATAGTGAGTTTGGGTGGCCTTTTAAAAGTAGGGCATATCTGTATTTTTTTTTTTAAGAGGGGTAGTTGAGTATTATTTGTTTGAAAGTGGGATATATTGGTGAAAAATCCCACAAATCCCCACCCGTGACTCCATATACTGCCAATACATCTTCACGGGTTCATATCATATGCTTTTAAACTCACATTCATCTATAAATAAATTACAAAATCCATACATACTTTCACACTTTACCAACACATTCATCGAGTTACAATCAATTATCAAACAAGTCTTACATTATGGCTCTAAAAGAACAGAGAAAATTGGTGTCACTACTTTTAATAGTGGTTGTAACAATGTCATCTATGTTGAAATTTTCCAATGGCATTAGTTTATGTAACATGAATGAAGATGGACTTGATGATTGTAAACCATCAGTAACTCAGCCAAATCCAGCTAAACCAACCACTGAATGTTGCAAAGCTCTTGCTGGTGCTGACTTGCAATGTCTTTGTTCTTATAAGAACTCAGCTGAGTTACCTTTT
Organism: Trifolium dubium; assembly: GCA_951804385.1. Taxonomy (NCBI): domain Eukaryota; kingdom Viridiplantae; phylum Streptophyta; class Magnoliopsida; order Fabales; family Fabaceae; genus Trifolium; species Trifolium dubium. The sequence continues at coordinate 10,928,270 of OX638072.1, read as the reverse complement.
CTTGGAATTGACCCAGTTCTTGCTGCTGAACTTCCAAAACAATGCAATCTTACTCCTCCACCTAATTGTTCGGATTAAGGTATCCTGTTGTCGGACACGTGTTGTGTTTGAAAGACACTGAAATCTATGATTACATTGATTTATATTATTTTCTTAAATTTTTATTTGGGTCGATGTATCGGTGTTCGTGTCATGTGTGGTGTCCGTGCTTCATAATTGTTAAGTTTCATTGACATAGTGTGTGTGTCAGTGTGTCTCATAATATTTCTGCAACTAGACTTATTATTAAGATAAAATTATCTATTAATTGTACTACGTTTGTTTCATGTATAAGTATGTTTTATTTGTGGTACAATATATGTTCGGAGAAGCGAGAATCCATCTTGTGTATTTAATAGGTTTTTCAATCAAGATTTGTTACTAAGCATTGATGGAAAATTCGTACTTACAATATAATAATCGAAAAATAAATCTTGTTTTTTCTTTTATGTATTATAGATTCGTGTAAAAATTACTTTCTCGAAAATTTTGTGATCGAGTGGAATTAGTTAATAAGCTTTCAGCTAAAGGCAAATTATTTGAAAGAACCCGGTTTTGATTACAGTTGGTATAATCAATGGCAAAACCTTACATATCTTTTTATACAAATTTTGGATTAAAAAAATGTTGTCGATTTTCATGTGCAAGAAGGACTTTTGTGAACCCAACTTCTAAGAAGATAGTCCATATATGAAGGTTTATATAGGATTGGACATTTTTTGAGATGGAGATAAGTTCACTCTAAAGTACAGAATTATTTTTTCGAGAATAGGAGGGTTAAAAAAATGTTTTTATATAATATTGAGATTCTTGACAAAAAACACCTAGTTTATATCTTGAAAATTGATCAAAAGAAAATTGAGAAACAAGGAAGAAAGAAACAACACAAGATTTCTAAGTATATATGGGCATTTGTCCAACTTAAAATTCAAGATTTCTAAGCCACATTAATTCTTTCTTGGTTAGCCATTGATATATAACTGAATAAACATGTTCATTATTTCTTCCGACTTGTTGAATCTGGCATCTTCCTTTGTGGCCATAGATACTGCTTTGAGATTTAAACTTTCATTTTAATCTCATGGTTGCATTTTGATATAAGAAAGTAGTCCATACATTACGTCCTTGAATTTGTTCTTGTTGTTGAGTATAATAGATTAAAGTACTATAACACCTCATATCGAACATCTAGAATACAATATAGAATAATCATAAATAGCACCGAATACATTAAAATTACAACAGTTGTTTAGTAAAATCACTACACAGATGTAAAATACAAAACTTAGTCCAAAACATACAAACTAGAATAAACCAATATTAATGGGTATATAAATGTAGTCTAGCAATCTTCACAATCAAATACTTCTTTATCTCCTACTCCGTGAGCATCCTTCGTCGGTTTACCTGTCTATCTGTAACCTAATAGTTGTGGTGTGAGACTACTAAGTCCCGTTCCTCACTAACCTTCTCTAGCACCGGGGTTCTCTAATAACTTATATTCATAAAATGAATAGAAAAGGATCACACGATCAATAACGTAGAATGATAATAAAAGTGCAACACATCAATAATCTAAGTTCATTTTAAACTACTACCGGGTCTTTGATAAATTTTTAAAGAGATTTTTTCGTTCTATTAGAAATTTTATAAATTTTGATTAGTTTATTGTTAATTTTCTAGATCCAAACAAATTATTTGTAAAAGAAAATAATACTTGCTCAAGGATACGTGACTATTCATTTGAGCAAAGAAAGAAAGTCCATCTTAGTGAATAAGTGGCAGATGCGCTCATGACAACTTGAAGTTTTTGATCTTGGTTTAGATCAAAAGATTCTTTGTAACTTGGGATCGTGACGTCTCAAAGAAAATAGTGAAAATTCATGTTTGGGGTGAGAACTAGACCTAATCTATTTTTGGGGTGAATGGTAGTGGTCTAAGGACTTGTGCAAGTATACACAGTCAATAGTAGCAAGTAATAAGTAAAGAGTGTATCGATCCCACAGGGAATAGTTTATGGGTTATGCATTCCAAGTTCATTCAAAGTGTTTTAGTCTATTGTAATGGTAACAAAACATGATTGGTTTTATTGATACAATAAATTAAATAGCAGTTATATAAAGTGATGGTTGAAAACAAAGATAAAATGGTAGCTGATATCATGATCCATTTAATACATGAACGAAGCATAGTGAATGATAACTACTGTTGTGTCATCTGTGAGCAAGCTTGTCTTCTGGTGTATTTCTACAACATTTGAGATTGAAGCAGGGATAATGGACTGGCTATGTCCTGGTCACTATTAATCCCGTTAAAGTTTAGAAAAACGCTTGCTTGTTTGGTGTCTCACTAAGGCCCTTAACTTATCCATAAGAAAAGGTAGGGATTACATGTCTGCTCCCACTTAACCTTATTAACTTTATTATTTTCATTAACATGTTAGATGTCTTTAGACATGCAACTTGTATTTAAATCTAAGTTGATCAGTCAAAGAAATAAATGTATTTTCATAAAAACATAAAGTTAAAGATGATACAATAACAATCATTCATTCACATAAATACTTTATTTATTATATTAAACTTCACATAATTTCAACTACAAAAGAGTTTAGCTCAGATTGAGTATGGAAACAACAACAATAATAACAAGTAAAGTAGTGATACCCTACAGACACTGTCGTGCCTCTCATTATCACCGGAAGTCTCTTCAGTAGCCGGAACAGCGCTGCCTCTTCTCTTCTTCTTCTTCTTCAGATCCTTCTTTAGGGTTTTCAAGCACACCAACAAATGATTTAGAGTTGTGTATTTATAGGCATATCCTTCTTGGATCGGGTGCAACCTTAAATGATGACATTTGGCCCAAGGAATAAAGAATATTCCTTTTGCAAGGACCACTAATCATAGTACAATCATTTGTGATGCTGACATCTGGCAAGTCAGCCGTCATCCTTATCCTTTGTCTGCTTGTGGCACTTGACTTGTTGACTTGTACGGATCAGAATGTCTTGACAGTAATTTCCAGTAGATGCCTTTTGATGACGATCCAAAACCAGATAATACGCCTTGACATAAATTGCCTCTAAGCTAACTCTTTTTCACCAAAATTACATAATTATTCCTACTACATAATTCTAGACTCAAAAACTAATAAAACTAATGAAAGTGAATTAAAACATGGTTTGATCACCAGATTGGCAGGAAATAACTCATGAATAAAGGCCTAAATTCCCCCTTTTAGTGAGTCATCAGTGAACCGGTATAAATTGCTTGTCTTATTTTTCTCCTTCCCTTATCTCTTTACTTCTGCAATTTAAATCAACACTTACACACACAAGAACAATATGCATGATTGTTCTTAGAACGTTCTTTGTTGTTTCTTATAAACTGTCTAGAGAACATTCTCTCACACTTAAAACATCAGTTTTAAATTTGTTTATTTAAATTGATTTATTTTAAGTAACTAGTCTTACTAAAAAGTATTTGAGTTTAAATTTTAAAAGGTTCACAATTCAAACCCCCTTTCTTGTGAAAAACTTTGCTAGTTCAATTGACATTAGAGTCTGGTCTCTAAGACTAGGCATCTATCAAGTGCTAGAGAAAAAGATGTAAGAAGGAAGCAATGACTAAAGGTGCAAAGTTTATGGTAGAAGAGAAATTTTAACTATTTCTTATATTACAAGATAACTACATGTAGTCAGTTATTGAACATAGAACATATGAGCCAACTATCATAGACAAAGATGTCACTAAAAATTATGTAAAGCATGAAATTTTGTAGGCACCTTCAAACTATTAGAACTTCAACCTTTTAATGTATTGATAAAACTTTGATATTTTGTTATGAGATAATTATGTTTAAGATGGAATGACGGATGTTTGCAAATAAATTTGTAATTTGGGATGCATTTTGTAAACTAATAAATGCATTAAATTTGTGTGAAAATTAACGTGTTACCATTATTTGTGACAGAATGTATTGTATAAGTTTGTCCCAACATTTAAAAAATAAATAGAAATTGGGACGGAATTTTAGTAATCTGTCACCAAATTGGGATAGAAATTAAGAAGTTTGTCGTAATATTGGGACGGAATGTGATCATGTGTTTAATAAAATAATTATATTCCGTCCCTAAATCCGTCTCGAATGTGTGACGGAATTAAAAGTTCCGTCCCTAACAAATTGCGACGCGCGAATTGCGACGAAAATATTTTGTCACAAATTCCGTCCCAAATCGTAACTGGGACAGAAATTTGTACTATTGTGCGACGAAAAAGTTCGTCCCAAATTGATTTTTTTTCTAGTAGTGTAAATCATCCCATGAATTTTAACATCCTGAAACCTTGCTGATGATTTATAGTGCAACTTCCATGTTAGCTTTCTCTGAAAGTTCATTAGTTGTCGAGATAGCATGTGTACCTTGCATCAATGCCAACCAATTCTCGCACGCTATCACTGCACACCTCGCATCTATGTCAGTCATTGCCCGGTTGTGTGCCTTCACTACACACCTTGCATCCCTCCTAACATGCCAATGCCCGCGTGCCACGTGAACAACTTCATGCTTAGAATACTTTGTGTAGCCTTGATTGCATCAACTCTTCCATCCAACTTCACCATCACATAATCATTGGACCATTATTCATCTTCATCACCTCCACAATATCACACACTTTTAAGAAGTAAAAAATAAACCGAACCGCAATCAACAACACAAGAATTTAACATGAAAACTCTAAAATCGGAGAAAAAACAACGGTCTTTGTCTAAACCAACAACCAAAGAATAACACTGTATGATAATTATTACAACACATAGACTACACCACACCACACCATGACCCGAATACACTCACGCTCTCCAAAATAAATATTTGAACTTCATCTCCCATTACTCTAAAAGAAGAGCATAAGAGGAGAAAAATACATAAATATAAACATAAAATGTTTTCAGACGTTACTACTTGGTGTGTTGAAACAAAGAACTTGAGGTCTATATATATAGCATTGAACTCCCCCACTCTTCACTTCTCTAAACAATATGAGACTTCTCCAATATAATTTGTTTGATTTTTTTTTGCTTTATTAGTAATGTGAGACTTACATTGCAACCCATCCCAACAAGTGATTTTATAAAGAATGCCTGCTTCATTTGTAAGCAAACGGTGATAATATTTTAACAAGAATTGAGCATGTTAGAGGTTAATAATGTTAGGTAAAATTGGTATTTTTAGAGATTAATTTAGGACAAAGTTGAGGTTTTTTTTTTGTTTCAAAACTAAGATTTTTCACTGCAAAATATTTTTTTTGGTGTTTTAAGAGTTAATTTAAAGTAAAACTGAGATTCTTAGGGATTAATTTAAGACAAATCTGAGATTTTTTTTCAAAATTGAAATTTTGTTTTGCAAAACTGAAATTTTTGTTTAAATTTGAGATTTGGCTTGGAATTTATGTGATACAATCTCATATTCTCATGTCATTAGTCAACTTTTTTTTTAATACAAGTGCTTATATACCCCATTTCCCCACACTTTAGTACTTTACCTATCTCCCTTTCTTCCGTTTCAATTCCCTCCTCTTCTTTATAAATCCATTTGTAAACCCAGCTTTGAAATACATAACGAGATCTGTTTAGACTTCCTACTTCACTTATCTTTCATTCACATCTGTAATGGAAGTAAGTCTTTCTAAGTTTTTTCATCATCTTCAAATGCTTTATTATGTGATGTTGTGAGTCTAAATAATTATTGTATCTTTTATTCTTTTTATCTTATTTCTTTTGGTGTTATGGATATAAAATAGGAATACTATTACAAAAGGAATCATGTGCCAAAATTTGGGAGCTGGGATTGGAATGATCATAATAACTTCCCATACACAAAGTGTTTCGATTCTGCAACGACGCAACCTGGTTCGTTACGCTATAGTTACTCAATTGAGTCTGAAGATCGCGATCTTTATGTTACAAGAGATTTCTATGATAGCCATGTTGTCTCACCCACCACGCTCCTTAATGTTCCTCGCAAAAGGGTATCGCCTAATTTATTTTCAATTGTCTTTTATTTGGTATAGTAAAAGTTTGTTTGATCTTGTTCAAATTTTGTCTCACTCTTTAATATTGCGGCCACAATTGCAGAGTCACGTATAACAATTATTTAAGATTATGCATATTGAATAGAGTTTTTTATTTTTTGACAAAATATTGAATAGAGTTAATGCATTAATTTCATGAATAAAAGAATGCTTTATCCGTATAATGAAGTCTCCAAATACAAAGTTAAAATATTTCTTGTTAAATAGTTTAATAGCTAGAATTTTTTTTGACAAATAATAAACTAGAATTTTATCTTTAAAAAGAAAATAAATTGCATATTCAAAATTCAAATTCCGACTGTTTATATAAAAAAAAATGTCCCTAACAATTGAAAATTCACATTGGTAAAACAAAAAACATTTGAAAGTTCACGGGGACAAAGTTAAACTATTTAATTTGTGCTATGGGATAATGAAATTTTACCACGACAAAAAAGGGTGTACTTTATTTGTTTATTAATTTCAACCTTGTTTTTTAAAAATAAAAGTACAGTGTTAATAAAGTAAAAGAGTTGTGTGGTCACAATAATATGAAATTAACAATAACCGGAATACGAATTGCTGCACCATGCCAATAATAGGGCCAGACCTTTGTGGTAATGAAAAAGAAAATTTTGCTGTTGTTTCTTATAGTTTATTTAATTATTATTTTTGACAAAGTTTATCATACTTTATTATACTATACTGTATATTATTAGAAATATTTGGTTAAAATTTGTTGTAGGTAGTTAATTTGTTAATTTAGTAGTTAATTTGTTAACTATTTAGCTGCGTTTGATTCGCAAAAATAGTAAATAATTGATTGAATAATATAAGATAAAATAATATGACTAGACAAAATTGTACGGAAGAGAAATAGAGAGATAATAATTTTCATATTCAAAAATACAATTCGTATATTTTGTCAAATCTCATAGTCAATCTTTAAATCAAACAGACACAATAAAAGGTTATCCAGTTCAATCCTCTATTTTTTCAGTAGATAAACACATGATCACATGTTTTCATTTTAGGATCTTTTATTAAATTATTCAATATTAATATTAAAAACTTTTCATTCATATATATCAAGCGCTCAAACTTATTTTTCTCAAGAGATTGATCATTCAGCTTCAACTCTTCAATCATATGGTTTCTAACATATACCATTAGGCAACTCGTAATTGTTTGGTATTCAAATTTCAATCATGACAAATTATTTAATTTGCTTATATTAAAAAACGACGGGTGTGGCAATAAAGTTAGGGTTGTTGTTTCTAACATATACCATTAGATAATAATATTTTTATAAAGTTTGTACATTCCAACTAATGAAAATTTTATAAGTCAAAGAACTAATGGAAATTTTAAAAATTGAATTAAATATACAAATTTTGATAAAATATGTCTTTATTTAAAATTTAAATCACTAACATGGGTCTTTATTTAAGATATATGTTAGCATGTTCCATGAATTATAAAATCATATAATTTTGTATTTTTGGTACATAGACAAAATGATAAAATTATTATAAACTCACATACATTAAATGTAGTGACAAGAGATCATCGAACCCCGATCTTATATTAGTGATAGAACAATATAACTTTGCTAGATATATGCGTACATAAAAGTATGTAGCTAATTCAAACATCAAATTACAATAAAGTAAAAATTTTAATATATTTTTAATGTCTTTAAATAGACTATTTTTGTAGCTTGCAAATTCTTTATTTTAATTTTTAGTCTTGCAAGTATATTATTTTTTATTTTTGGAGTTTTATTTTAATCCCTTTAAAATTGGTTGATATGAAATTGGTTTATGTAATATTAGTCTCTTTTTTCTGGTAATATTATTAAACAATGTGAATATAATTGGTTGATAATAACATCACATATTATATATACAGAGTTAATAAATATGTTGTTGAAATTTCAGGCAAAGATTGGTAACCAACATGAATCAGAAACCAAAAAGAAGAATTGGGTCAGTAATATGGATATTGAACCAAGTCCAAATGAAGAGGATTTGTACAACATTTCACCACACCTTCCTTATGCCAAAGTAAAAAAGGTCCACACCCCTTTTACTTTTCACCATAGAAAACTGAAATATTCCTTTTTTTTTATTCACCTAATTTTCTACTCTTAATTTGGTCAAGGATTTGCATCTTTTGATAAAGCCTTGGTTACTTTCCTTTTTTTTTTTTTTTTTTTTTATAATTTTGTTCTCTTTTTCATGTTATTGTGTGCAGAGGAGAGGGTTATGTTTCTTTTCTAGTTGCTTTTTACCAACTTGCATTGCTTGAAATAAGAAGAATTGAAGAAGTGGTCGAAAAGCAAAAAATGTACAAATATTATGATGTATTGCTTATGCAAATGCAAACATTTCTTTGGTCCAAGAAAAATATTATGATCATGATAGGAAGGTTTTCTTGCTAATTTTTTGGTGTTTATAATTATTACATTTTCGGCAGTTTAATTATTTGATGTACTTTGTTTAAAGCATTTTTAAGATAGAGATGTTGGTTTGAAAATGTGTAAAGAAAAAGAATTGGAAAAATGGATTAAGTGGTGCAGTAAGTAGTTTGGAGCAGGTTGATTAAAATTAAAAGGTTAATATTTTAATTTTATTTTATTTTGAACAGTAGTTTTATTTTCTTTAAATATAAAAGTATACTTTTGAAATTTAAATAGCTCAGTTTTAATCAGACGATATTGATTTCTTTGATTGCATAATGTCGAGAATGGTGACTGTAGTAATCTAAATCCCTTACCCTACGTCTATATTTTTTGAAAAGTTGTTCCTATGAATAAGAGATTTATTTATACCTAAAGTGATTAGGGACTCGAGGACCGTTAGGTTTATGTCCCCATATTTTTTGTTTTTTCTTTACTTTTTTACTTTGAATAAAATTCCTCGTTTATATTTAAGTTAAACAAAAAATATAAATTTTTTATCGAAGAGACAGATAGAGAGGAAGAAGAGATATAGAATATTGAAGGAGAGAATCTTAGTCTTATATATGTTATATGTAATATTTTATTAGTTCCAAATATCAGGTAAATATTCAAAAAGTATAGCAAAGAACGCGAGTTTGAAATGAATAAAGGAGGTTCGAATAGCAACGCTCTTTGTGCATCAAGAGAAAAAGATTGAGTTTCAATATTTCAAACAAATATATTTTTGTTGTCGCACCTACTTCATTCCAAACAAATATATTCTCAGAAGATTATTTTTGTGTGCGCTCACAGAGTTTTTGGCACAACATAAAGGCAGTTTAGTTTTTCAATCTTTGAAAATTGATTTGGTTGAAGAATTGTGCAACAAACTTTTGAAGTCAATTTTTTATTGAACATTGAAGCCCAATTCCTATCAACCACTATATAAAGAGGTTCAAGCTCCACAACAAGACTCACCGAAATATAGAGACAATAATTTAAGAAGTGCTTAGAAGAGTTTCAAGTCTTTGTTTGTTTTTGTTTTTGTTCTTTGTTGTGCAAGTTCTAGCTCGTAGTCGCGATAGACTTGCACTATTGTTTTATGAGTTAATCTCATTCCTTCAACTTGATTAATACTTGGTAGGGAAGTCATATACTTAGGTGGAGTCCTAAATAATTTCATTGGGGTAGTTTTACTGAGAGACTTTGATTAGGGGTTATTGAAATAAAACATATAGACTAAGTACTACGATATAGTGAAGGTTACTCTCCTGGATTGGTATCCCCCACATTAGGTGTTTAATCACTGAAATGGTAAATAATTTACTTGTGTTAATATTGTTTTCCTGCAATTATAATTTTTTACTGCTACGCGACAACAAGTCTTACAAGTTGTCTCAAACATGTTGTAAAACATCTTTCCCATAATTAGAATTTCAATTGGTATTAGAGCAAGCACAATGCTTTGATTAGTGTGAGCTCCAAGGAAAGTCATTTTATTCCCCATGGACGTAGACAAATATGGACGATCTTGCATCAAACCACCATTGTTGAATGATGTCAACTATGATTATTTGAAAGGTAAGATGATTGCGTTCTTAAAATTCCTTGGAAGAAGTACTAGGAAGTCAGTTAGAAAATTATGGACACTACCAACTATGACTAGAAAAGAAGGAACATGAACTCAAGAGCCAAAGGATGAGGATGAATGGTCTAAAGAAGAAGAAAAAGTTGCATTTGCTATTACAAAGCCCTGAATGTTATATTCAATGGAGTGGACAGACATGCCTACAAATTGATAAACTCATGTCTTGTTGCCAAAGAAGCTTGGACAATTCTACAAAATACTTTTGAAGGAACATCTAAGGTAAATTTATCTAGACTACAACTCATAAACAATAAGTTTGAAAATATAAAGATGGAAGAGGATGAGACTATACATGAGTTCAACTCAAGGATTCTAGACCTTGCAAAAGAATGCACGGAAGCTACCTAGATCGGTAGTCTACTTTGCACCTTTCGACCAAAGGAAGCGAAGTATAGCCTTAATAGTGATAATGATAAGACGATTGCAAATTTAACGTTTCGAGGCAAGTAATCCAATTCAATTTTATTAATAGCTTTGAAAAATAATCACACACTTTATTATATGGTATCTAATCGCTATTGCAAGCAAAGTCTCAAAACTTGAATTTCGTCGAACACGTAGCGTGCCCTAGAATTCAAGTTTCACAATTCACAATTAAACAAAATTTAAAAGAGTAAAGGGATAGAAAAGACAAACATAGATGATCAGGGAGTTCCTAGCGTTCGTGTCGTCCTCGCGGTCGGCCGGTACGTCTCCCCCCAACTTATTAAACGGACAAGTTAAGATTTTCACTATTTCTTCGAAAATACAAATACACAATTCACAAGAATTAAATACACAAATGATAAAGACTTGATCTCCTATATCCTTTGTAGCTTCAATGCATTATGCAACTCTCAACACAATCACGGATTCTACCTCTACTTCCAACGATTGATCCTTACATCTAACTTGATCCAAGAACCTTGTGACAATCGTCCAGCCGATTACCTCACCGTATTGAGTTGATCCTTCAAGCAAGCAATGCCTCTTGAATCCGTGATGAGAAACCAATCCTTCAAAACAATTCAACCCGGTCGCAATTCTGATTCACCGTGAAATGCACCAAACGTTATCTTCCAATTGCTCTAAGAACCCTTGATTGAATTCATATTCAATCTCAAATTCATGGAGAATTGAAAGAAGATGATGAACTTGTCTTGAATGCAACTTGATCCAAATTATCTCAGCAATTGTGATCAAAAAATGTTTTCCAAAAGTTTCTCATGATTACAACAAAACCCCATGTAGCTATTTATAGACAAAATAGAATGGAGTGGATTTAGGCAGAGTTTAACAGAAGTGTATCGATACAAGTATCATTATGTATCGATACAAGTCCCTAACAGCGTACAAAAAATTGAAATTTTGTAGGTATGTATCGATACAACCACGATTTTGTATCGATACATACACCAGTAAAATCAGAATCTTGATTCATATGTATCGAAACAAGCAGGCATGTTTCGATACATAAAGTTCTCTCTGGTTTCAGGAGAGTCTAAATGTGTATCGATACATGCAAGCATGTTTCGATACACAGAGGCTCTTTTGACTCCTTTGCGAACAATTTGTATAGATACAAAAGTGCTATGTATCGATACAAATATATGGAAATCAGCCTGAACAAGTTTCATGACATTTGTATCGATACAAGTATGTATGTATCGATACAAAACACCCAAAAATTGGTTTTTCAAAGTTTACAAAATATTTTTCGTTGTCAAATCAGTTGTAATTGATACCAAAATGTATTCTACTCTATTTTCAAGTGTTTTGACAATTATTAAAACATGGAGGGGAACTGGTGCATTTACAGGCTCTTTACAAACCTTTGAGATGAGATTGAATGATAAAGCTAAAAAGAAGAACAAAACAATTGCTTTTGTATCAAACAATGAAGAAAAGAAGAATCAACCTACGAAGAAGACTTGAGACAATGTCTTAAATGTTGTTAAATTAATTAGTAAATAGTTCAACGAAGCCTTCAAGAAGTTTGACAGAAGATCTAGACATAATGTCATAGACAAGTTGTTTGACAAGTCTAAAGGTAGCAATTCTCAAAGAAAATTTGCAGATGAAGATAAATCTAGCAAGTATCTGAGGTGCCATGAATGTGGATTTGGACACATCAAATCTGAATGTCTTACCTACTTAAGGAAACAAAAGAAAAGCATGAGTGACTCATGGTCTAAAGAAGACTCTGATGATAGTAGTGAAGATATGAAACAACTAATAGAGTAATATCTTTCTCTAGTAAATCTGATGATGACTCAAGTTATGATGCCATGACTGATGAATTTTTGGGAAAAACATACAAGCTGTTTTACATGAAATATCATAAAGCACTCAAATGCATTGAAGAACAGAAGGTTACTATCAACAATCTAAGCACTGAAAAACACAAACTAACTTCTACAGGCTCTGCTCTAGAAGAAGAAACTAGTTTACTCAAGTCAAAGTTAGAAGGTATGACTAAATATCTTAGAATGTTGAATAATGGTTCTGATACTCTAGATCAAATACTGGAAGCAGGGAAACATGCTAAAGATTTGAATCGCTTAGTCTTTGATAAAAGAAAACAAGTAAAATCCCTAAGGCCAATCTTTGTCAACCCTACAAATAAGGCATACAACCACATGTCAGACAAGTTGCTTCAGATATCAGGCAAACACATCAGAAAATATAACAACTTCTTGAAGGTGTCATTACTGTGGAAATATGGCCACATCAGACCATATTGTTAAAAACTTCAAAGATATCCATACAATAATAGAAAACCTAGAGTGATGAAGAACACTCAAGTCATTCCATAAATCAAGAAGGTGTGGAAGCCTATAACATAAGTAGTGAGCTTAATTGCACACACATCTCTAAAAGTTACTTCAATAGATGACTGTATTTTAATAGTGGTTGCTCCAGCATATGACTGGTGAAGAAAGCTACTTGACAGAGATTACACCATCCAAGAGCAACAAATATGTAACTTTTGGTGATGGAGTCAAAGGAAAAATTAAAGGCATTGGGAAGCTTGTGTACCCTGATTCATCTTGTCTAGATGATATTTTGTCAGTAGAAGGACTAACTGCTAACTCAATTAGTATAAGTCAACTATGTGATCATGGTGTGAAGGTAAATTTTGACAAAGAAGAATGCATGGTTACTAATAAAGATCAAGAACCTGTTATGAGAGGAACCAAGTCTAGAGATAATTGTTACATGTGGATATCTCAAGTCCAGAATCAAGTCCTAAGTTGTATTATCTCCAAGGTAGATGAAGTTAAACTATGGAACAGAAAGATTGGTCATCTGAATCTCAAAAGTATGAAGAAGATTGTGATTGAAGAAGTTGTCATAGGACTAGCTAGTCTTAGAATTAAAAAGGGAAAAATATGTGGTGAAGCAGACCAAGATGTCATACAAAAAGCTTCAACATCTAACAACAACATCTAAGATACTTGAACTTCTTTATATGGACCTCATGGGACCCATGCAGGTTGAAAGGTTTGGAGGAAATAATAAGTATGCTAGAAGTATTGTGAAAAAGTTTGGGTTGGAAAATGCTACACAAAGAAGAACTGAAGTAGCAACCCATATAAAGTTGAGTAAAGATGGAAAGGGAGAATATGTTGATCAAAGCCAATACAGAAGTATGATTGGTAGCTTATTATATCTCACAACAAGTAGACTTGACATTACATTTGCAGTGGGAGTTTTTGCTATATATCAAGCAAAACCTAAAGCTAGTCATCTTCTACAAGTCAAGAGAATTATCAAGTATGTTAATGGTACTTGTGACTATGGGATTCTCTATACACATGATACTAATCTTATCTTGAAAGGCTATTGTGATGTTGATTGGGCAGGAAGTGCTGATGATAGAAAACGTACATTAGTGAGAAACAAAATTGTGTCTCATTGTATAATGTAGAAGCATAATATAATAGAACAAAACACATTGACATTCATCTTCTCTTCATCAGATAATTAGTTGAAGACAAAATTGTGGTCATAGAGAAACAACTAGCAGATATTTTCACCAAAGCTCTTGATGAACCTCAATTTGAAAAATTAAGAGGAGCACTTGATGTGTGTCTACATGAGGATTAATAGCAATAAATGCTAAGATGGCGTGTAAAGATAAAAGGATATCTCTTCTTATACATATACCATATTGCACGATGTATTTATCTTACTCTTAAAACCATTGTTATTTCCCTCTCCAACACAATCAGTGAAAATATCAACCTATCCAACAAATGTAGTGGTAACAAGGAGTATAGGAGAGTGTATGATAGAGGAAAGTATATGAAGCTTTCATTTCTAGTTAACAAATAATCGGGGAGATGCATGAAGTTTTCACTTTTAGGGTAAAGGACATCATATTGTGGCACTAAAGATGCCAGTTACTAAAGACATCATCTTGAAGTCGTTTTTTCCATTTCTAAAGAAAGATGTTGTGATTATAGTGCTACCCTGTGGTGTTAATTAGGTTTTCATTCTACACCTCTCAAAGTATGACATTAAAAGGGAGTAGAAACATGTCCGACATAGTAATTGGGAAGTTGTGCTTAGTGATGTCAATGATACATACACGCCATGTAAAACAAAATATTGTTTAGTACTCGAAAGTACTAATGTTGTGCTCTAATGTTGGAGCCTCAGGTATAACATCTTGACTCTAGTCCTTGGATACGTTAGATGTCCTGTGTTTTCTGTTAGTATGTACAATGCATACTCTGTTTTTAACTATTAACTAATAATCTGTGCATGACTAAGTTGTGAATGATTGCACGTTGATATATGTTAGGTTGTAGGGTTGTATACTACTAATTATGTGGTATTGTTCATGCATGACTAAGTATGTGAATGATTGCATGATTGATCTTGTGTGGGTTGGTTATGCTACTATTTTTATGTTGATATGCTATAACTCTGAGCATAAGTGAGAGTAATGATTGAGTGTGCTATAGAAGGGAGTACACACTACAACTAGGTCCATGTTAGATACAAGTTCATCAAATTTTCTCCAACTATAATCAACAAGTTTCTTGGGAGAAAGGCAAGATTTTCAAGCTGAAGAATTAGTAAACATTGATCAAACGACTCAAGAAATAAGTGGTGGACAAATAAAGAAGTGGCCTAAGAAGAAACTCCTTGCAAATTCTTAAGCATGCCATCCTAAACATGACTGCTACAACAAATTGGGCACCTACCAGTCACAATCCCAATGTCACTATTCCACTTACAAATCTCATCTACACGATTGAAACTTAAGGAACTTTAGATTTTGGGACTTATATGTTTGAGCAAACTGTGAAATATGCCAAAACCTTTGCTGCGAAGATGCTAATAGCATTTCCATGTCTCCTCACTAAGCTAATCCTGACGAGTGTAGCAAATTTGCTACTCTGTTCTTTGACTACATGGTGTTTGAAGAGAAACATGTCAGAGACATCAATATGATGCATCGTGACAAATCTGCTGCAACATGTTCAACATCTTTGCCAAATGCTACTTAGAAGGAAGTTCTAGTTGAGCTTATCGAGGTGTCTGTTGTTCTTGAAGAAGAATGTGGATGCTCTTATCAAATCCTTGCAAGCTGAGGATGAGGAAGATGATGAGCAAGAGGCCAATGATGATAATTCTAGTGATAATGAGGTTGATAATATATATGACGATGGAGGTAATTGGTCAGATGACAGTGCAGATGAGGATGCAGACTGATGATATTTAGTAACAAGACCCTCTGGTATTTTTATTTTCATTAATCTTTGCCAAATTTTATATGAGTATTAGTAACTTTTGATTGTTGTTGTTGTTGCTGTGACAATTAATCTTCTTGTGTCATCTTTTATATGTCAGTATAATCTTCTATGGTTAACTATCTCTGATATAATTCTTGTTTATGTTGTTGATCTGATGGTAGGTAGTTTATTTATATTTAGAAACATATGTTGATTTTAAAATTTTAGGTACGTTATTTGGACTTTAAATTTTATATGATTGATCAGCATAATCCTTAGGTACTTTATTTGGACTTAAGGATTTATCAGTTGCAGCCCACTATGAGGATTTTTGAATGCTTAATGCATTAGTTTAACCAAGTACCTACTCTAGTCTATTTGGCTAAGTTTTCTTGTGAAGATTATTAATTAGTCTAATCTGACTTTATTCTGAAGACTTATCATTGCAGAAAGTTATAAATGTTGTTTGACAAAATTTGACAAAGGGGGATATTGTTATTCCTTTTGTTGTCATACATTTTGGGCAAACAACATTTTAGACAAGATGTCCGAGACATGAGTCACAGTCTATGTGCACCAATTCAATTGGATCATAATTGTGCGTTTGATTTATTTTAATCACAGACTTTAAAAGATTGACAGTTGTTTACTTCGTGAAGAAGAAATATATTCAAACTTTTGTTTGAATATTTTTGTTGAAGATATTTTTGAAGAGTATTTGTTTGCAAAAAAATATTGAGTTTCAATATTCCAAATAAATATATTTTTGTTGTTGCGCCTACTTCACTCCAAACAAATATATTCTCAGAGGATTATTTTTGTACGTGCTCACAGAGTTTTTGGCACAACATAAAGGCGGTTTGATTTTTCAATCTTCGAAAAAATATTTGGTTGAAGAATTATGCAACCAACTTTTGAAGTCAATCTTTTATTGAAGCTTGAAATTAACATAAGGTGCTCTACTAAAAGAACGGCATCTACACAGGTACCTCAAAAAATATTGTTGTTGCGCATACACCATATACTCCATGTCTTAGCCAACCAAATTAAATTGCCTATAAACTTGCTCTTTTTACCTGTTGTGAAAGCACCAAAGGAGAGAAAGTGTTGTGCTACATATACAAAGTCAAGAGCGACAATACCCATCCATGAAAAATGGCGTGCCACACCTGCTGTATCTTATTGCATAAAAAGAAAACATGAGTTAAATCCTCTACCTCAGTGCAGCAGAATGACCGATCATAATTATCAAAAAAAATTCCTTTTCGGAAAAGAGCTTCTCCAGTAGGTAGTTTTGACAACAAAATCCTCCAACCAAAAATACTAAGTTTGGTAGGCACATCTTTCCGCCAAAGAGACTTCAAAGTCGACACGATATTTGGTGTAAGGGCACCAGTTCCTCTCCATGTTTTAATAATTGTCAAAACACATGAAAATAGAGTATAATACATTTTTGGTGAATTAAATTAGCAATGACAGCGAAAAACGTTTTAAAACAATGAAAAATCAAGTTCCAGGTCATTTGGATTGATACATACTCAATTGGATCAATACAAATGGTTTGAAATTTGGTCTGGCTGAAAAGCACGTTTTTGTATTGATACAAGTATTGCCTGTATCGATACAAAGCTAATCTCAAAGGGACAGATGATCTATTAAGTATCGAAACATGCTTGCATGTATCGATACATATCAGTCTCTCCTTGAACTAGAGAGATCATCATGTTTCGATACATGATTGTATGTTTCGATACACATCAGACTCTCATTAAATCAGAGAACCGCTTATGTATCGATACACACTAAATATGTATCGATACATATCAGTCAAATTTCAGATTTTTTAACTGTCAGCGCATTTGTATCGATGCAAGTTAAGACTTTATCGATATATATCAGTTAAATTTTGCCTAAAATTGCTCAATTCCATTTTCTCTATAAATAGCTTCATGAGGTTTTGTTGTATGTGTGAGAAACCATTGTACAACACTTTTGATCAGAATCAAGTGAGGAATGTTGGATCAAAGAGCATTAAAACCAAGTTCATCATCTTCTTCCTAATTTTCAATTTCTCTAAGATTGAATATGGGTTCAATTGAAGACTTATAGTTCAAGCAGAAGATAACGTTCGATACGGATCGTGGTGAATCAGATCGTGCTCGGGTTGAATTGGTTTTAAGGGAAGGTTTCTCATCGGATATTCAAGGAGGTATTGTCCTTGAAGGTATCGACGTTGCAGTGAGGGAATCAGTCGGGTGATTGTTACGAGTTTCTTCGCGGAAGAATAGGGTGAGGTTCAATTACCAAAATCGGAGGTTGAAGTTGCGGTGTACGTCGAGGTGTGTGTGCAAATTGAAGTGAAGCTACGGAAGAGGTTAAAGATTGAGTCTTTTAGGGTCTTGGTATTGTATTCGTTTATATTTGTGCACTATTGTAAAGATTCAAAGAGATTTTAAATAAAAATCTCAAATCGGTGTTTTTATCGATTTGAGGGGATACGTACCAGCCGACCGCGAGGATGACACGAACGCCAGGGAACTCCCATATCACTCTGTATTGTATTCCTCTTTCCCTTATCTTTTAATTTTGTATATTCGTTGAATTTGCTACACATTGATCTGTTGAAATTCAATTGTGATCACTTGATTTGGATATTGGAAACTTGTAACCGATAACTTGTTGTGTTGATTTATGAAACCAATTTAAATTTGAAAAATTTGCTTTTAATCATCATTCGTTTAGTGGTGTTTATTATATTTTCCTTTAGTCAAGTAGGTCCAAAGTAGATTATCGATTCGGTGGGCTTCTACGTGCCATAATTTTTAAAACTCGTAATTGTTTTTGGATCGCTTATTCAACTTCCCCTTTTAAGCGATAGCCGTGTAGTCTAACATTTGGTTCCAAAGCACCCACCAAACGCCGCTTAATCAAAAACTCAAAAGTTGATTTTACCGAAAATATCCCTGTTGGATGTGGGATCCATTTGCGCCTATCTAAAACATTTGTACAAGGCCGAACATGCTTTAGCAACATAAGAAGCTCAGCTACTAGCATATCATCCATTTCTGTGAGCATGAAATTCCAAGCTAGCCACCACCTCCAAAGATAATTCTTCCACACACCCATATCTGCGACACAAGCACTTTGAGAATTGTTCTTAGCAAAGAAAGCAGGAAAAATAACACAAACGAAATTGCACCCAACCATTTTTCTTTCCAAAAACTAATTATGTGCCGTCTCCAACAATACTACTAACATTACCACCAAACCAACCTCCGTCTCCATCACCACCAATTTTCCACAAGTCACACCACCAAAAAGATGCACTTTTAAGGCGCTCCCGCCCCTCACCATATAGAAAATTTGCAGCATAAGAACCATACCGTACCGAAAACGAAGAAGATCACTCCATGGGGCCAAACTTTCCGTTAAACATCTCCATTTCCATTTGCTCAAAAGACAATTTCAAAAGCTCCAAATTTTTTGTACCCAAACCTCCCCTTTCCTTTGGTTGACAAACGCGCTCCCAACACACCCAACATATCATTTTATTATCCAAACCTAAAGAAAATTACGTTGAATGCACTCCAACTCTCTTAAAACACACGTCGGAGTCTTGAATAAAAAGCCGATGCCACATTCATCAACCTTGTTTCAAGATTTAGGCCATAAAGCTTACTCTTAAAAAAATTGACCTTTAGTCCTGACACCATCTCAAAACTTCTCAAAACAGTTTTAATTGACCAAAGGTTATTCCAATTATCCTCTCCCACAATAATAGTATCATCGGCGAACTGGAGGGTGTGGAAATCGATGTTGTTGTTGACTATGAAAGCATGGAAAGATCTACTTGCAACCGCATTGTGCATTAAACCTGTAAGTCCTTCTACAATAATCAAGAAGAGAAAAGGTGAAAGGGGATCACCTTGCCGCAAACCTTTTCCTACACTGAAATCCACCGTCAGACTGCCATTAATCAAAACAAACATAGAACTTTGGAATATACAAGCACTAATCCACTTGCGCCATGTTTATGCAAAACCCATCCTAACCAACATGTAGTCTAAAAACATCAAACTCACCGTGTCTGAAGCCCTTTCGAAATCAACCTTACTCATTAAACAAGGATCTTAACCCACTTGGGTTAGCCTGGTGGTATTGGCTTGGGACCTGAGAGTGTGCTCCTCCTCAAGGTTTCAGGTTCGATTATCTCCAGCGTCAATTTAGGTAGGCTAATTTAGCTTCTTCAAAAAAAAAAATTAAACAAGGATCTTTCCTCCTTTTAGCCAAATCTAACAATTCATTAACCATTAACACTCCATCTAAAATCTGACGATTTGGTAAAAAAGCGGATTGGACATTCAAAATTAACTTGTCTAAAATCAACTTCAACCTATTAGATAAAACCTTGTACATACTCGACACCAAGCAAATAGGTCGATAGTCCGATAAATATTGCTTCTCGGACTTCCTCAATAGAAAAAGGAGCAAAAAGAGACTCATTATCCTCAGCGGAGAGAGAGTGAAACGAGACCCCATTGAGATTTGGACGATGTGACCAATTCTCCGTGAAGTTGGATTCAAAAAACTTTTTAACAAACCCCTTCACCCTTTTAACCCATTGGTCCCCATCCTTCAAAGCCACCAATTGATTCATGAAAATATCGCAAATTCGAGTCACCTTTTTTCACCCATTTCTTCCTTGAATTTTGTTTAATAAGGCTTTCTTTGTGGTGAAGTTAATTCCAAAATTCTTTGTTCAAACCTTTTCTTCGTAACAAAATTGCCGTATCATCATTCTCTTCTAACAAACCTTCAAAATCATTGATTTCTTGCACCGTATTGTCAATGTTGAGATCAAGAAAACCATAAACCTCCCTATTCCACTTATGTAACCTTTCTTTCAAAAGTTTTAATTATCTTTTAAGACGAAGGTCTTGTTCCCATTGGCGACAAAGCTCTTCCACGATGATTCCACAAAAGAGAAAAAATCGTTGTGTTCCAAAAATAATCTTCATTCATCATATAGAAGTGTTCTACATAAATTTTGCAGGCACTACAAAAATATTAATGACGATAATTTATTGATAAGTTTTTCCAAAATAAAAAACAATTGCCCAGGGCTTCTTGCTACTCAATGTTTTTTATCTGAAAAGGTTTAATCATTGAACAGGACTCATTATGATGCTCAAGGTTTTAAATTGCACTCCGCAACCACAATTGCAGCCGTAATATTTCTGATTCCTTAGCCTCTGCAATTGTGGTGTGATTTTAATCACATGTCTAGCTCCAACGTAACCGCATCAGACAATTTTAACATATGCGTTGAAATTTTCTCATCAAAAATTAAAATTTTAAAATCCAACAACTAAAATACAAAAGATTTAATAAAACATCTCACCTTTAATAGTCTACTAACTTTGTATTTCAAGCATATCTTATTTAGTATTTGTGGAGCAAACTAATTGGTTGTATTAACCAAAGCCACATTAATAGTCGTTTTACAATTGTCTCAAATAAATTAAACCTTGAGATTACATATAAACTCTTTCGGTTGAGCTAGCAGTGTAAAATTGCAGAAGTTCACCACTACTCTTGAATCTAAATATCTAATGAGTGTCGTACAATTTCTATACCATATTAGTACAAGCGCTTACGACATTCCTTTGCACCACAATGACAATCCAATTGCTTGATTTTTCCATCAGCACCAACCACACTATCGAGTCTATAACCATAGTCATAGGTGAGTTCCTGTTAAAGTTAACAATTAACAATTGTTTATTAAATGTTCCCATGAAATAGTAAAAGATTCAAATGCCCAAAATTTATGAAAATCAATAGTTAGATTGACTTCTTAATTCATACTTTCTTGATTGACTTATTAATTCAAACTTTCTTCAATCATAAATATAAAAAAAACATTACTATATATGGTCCGTACAATAAGATTTGATTTTCAACTTTTATTAATCAATTTTCTCTTCAGGCTATAGTTGACAAAACAGACTACTTGACTTTAACAAGTCGGGCCTAACGGACCACGAGCTTTATTGGACCGGTTAAAAAGTCATATTTTTAAAACATAAACTAAATATATTACTTGAATCCGACCCTATAAAATAATTCGGGCTCCGAATTTTGAGCCCAAACCCTAATTTTAACATAGTGGGCAAACCAACCCTAATCGATTTTGACAACAATAGCACCAATTGGAGTAATACATTAGCAATATTTATTACCTGATAGGGAGGTATATCTTTTGCTGCAAATAACACGACACGAGCTAATTCAGATTCTAGGTGGTCACTAAGAACACACTGCACAAAGAGGTTTGATTCACATCCATGGTTGATAAATCTTGAAACATTCCCAAAAGAACCACCATCTATACAAAATTCAGGATCCTTTTTCATATAGTTGTCCCCTTTTTTAGAAATTTTCTCAATAGGGAGTGATACACCACCCAATCTTCGCTGTAAAAAACATACATTGAAAAAAAATATAAATACATTACGTTCTCTTAATAAACTAAGTGGAGTGTTTCATTAAATTAATACAAAAGTATTATAAATTAAATGATGAGTGCATTTATAATAAGTAATACATTATTATACTCATTTAAAGTGTAACGTTTTGCTAAATTCACTATATCCATCTAAATACATAGTGTAACAATAAAATAAAAATAAAATAACACTATTAGATAAACCGAAACTCGTTCTCTATTAACCAAAAAGAAGCAAAATAAATTTCTAATAAAGGAATATTTTTATTCTTACCTCTCTTCCATCTAACCCATCACTTGTGTGCAAACAATCAATGTCAAATATGTAGTCATTTTCAATAGAATTATCTATCTTATCATCCCTAGTAAGTACACCAATATATTCCATTATTGGTGCACCTGAGGGGATAAAGTCCCATGTTCTCACACCCCAACCTTTCTTGGATGTACGATAAACCTGTTTAATTAAAAGAATAATAATTTAGTTAATTCACATATAAATAGACAATATTGGTAATAAAGTGTAGAGCCTTGTATAAAATAGTAAATTACTTCAAGTTTATATTTCAAACCCTTTTGGGAAATTTTATTTCCACAGTTAGGTCCGCATCCGCATTGTGGCCCACATTCGACTATGATGTTTTGAGGCTCATTTAATCTACACGCAAAATAACTAAAGTAGCAACTGAAGGTACGAAAAACACAAGAAGGGGGGTTGAATTGTGTTTTAGGAGTTTTAAAAACTTCTTCTAAGTTCTTTCAAACTTATTTGAACATGCAGCGGACAAACACAATAAAACGTATGAGAGAGAGAGAGAGAGTAGACACAAGCAATTTTACACTGGTTCCTCTCACAAGTTGAGAGTAGTCCAGTCCCCTTGCACTTCCAAGGGAGTTCACTATAATCACATAGATTACACTTTCCTCAAACACACTAGTAAGAGACTTTGTATGCTCAAGCTCACTAGCAAGTTGAGACTTCCTAACAATACTTAAATCAAATATATGGTGGTTTTTGGTGCCTTGAGATACTTAAACAAGATCAAGTACTCAAGGAGAAATTACAACACAGACACAAGAACTAAACACTTAGAATCCTATGAGAATAAGTAAATATTGCAAATCTAGATAGTTATCAGAAGCTCTATTTGCTTTCTTGTGAGTATAATCAGTTTTTGCAAGTTGTAATTTTATATGACATGATGGAGACGTTTGAAGTACATGACCGTTGTCAATTCATTTGGTCCGCTGGAGTAATTCCTAGGTGATCACATGGGCTTAAGCTCAAAGAGGAAACCTTTGACTCCCTTTTGCAGGTTAAGAGTTTGCATTTCCAAATGAGGTAATGGGAAAGTGACTAAAGCTATCATTATCTTCCCAAGATGATAGGTTAAACGTGCTTTGATTTTCCTTCACTCATTAGAATTTGACCGTTGTTAATCCTTAAGTTGAACATGCGATCTCTTCATCAAACCATAAGTTAGACATGTGATTTCTATTTGATGAAGCTTCCAGCAGAAGACTGATTATCAAAACCTGTATTTCCAATACAGCTTCTTTGTTGTTTGTTTTTGAAGAGTGAGAGTTTCCAATGATCAATCCTTCTGATAGATCATCAGAGCTTGCATTAATGCTTCTAATAACGTCACCAGAGATTCCAAGCTGTGCAACGTTAATTTTAACTTGAGTTCCTGCACACATAGATCAAATATTAAAATACCCTATTGCTCATTAATACTTTGTTATCATCAAAACTTAAGTGAGTAGTTGTCAGAACCACTTTTGTTCCAACAGCAACCCATATAAAGTTGAGTAAAGATGAGAAGGGAGAAGATGATTGGTAGCTTATTATATCTCAGAACAAGCAAACATGACATTACATTTGTAGTGGGAGTTTGTGCTAGATATCAAGC
Organism: Trifolium dubium; assembly: GCA_951804385.1. Taxonomy (NCBI): domain Eukaryota; kingdom Viridiplantae; phylum Streptophyta; class Magnoliopsida; order Fabales; family Fabaceae; genus Trifolium; species Trifolium dubium. Next base: position 10,903,922 of record OX638072.1, on the reverse strand, counting down.
AAAACCTAAAGTTAGTCATCTTCTACAAGTCAAGAGAATTATCAAGTTTGTTAGTAGTACTTGTGACTATGGGATTCTCTATACACATTATAATAATCCTATCTTGATAGGCTATTGTGATGTTGATTGGGCAGGAAGTGCTGATGATTGAAAAAGTACATCAAGTGGATGCTTTTTCCTTGGAAACAATTTAGTTTCTTGGCTTAATAAGAAACAAAATTGTGTCTCATTGTTTATGCAGAAGCCTAATATATTGATGCAGGTAGTAGTTGTATTCAACTCTTATGGATGAAGTAGATGTTAAAGGAGTATGATGTCAAACAAGATATCAGGACATTGTACTGTGACAATTTAAGTGCTATTAATATTTCAAAAAATATATTTCAACACAGTAGAAAAAGCACATTGACATTCGTCATCTCTTCATCAGACAATTAGTTGAAGACAAAACTGTGAACCTGAAACATGTGGTAACTGAGAAACAACTAGCAGATATTTTCACCAAATTATTTGAAAAATTAAAAGGAGTATTGCTATATGACTACATGAGGATCAATAGCAATTAATGCTAAAATAGCGTGGAAAGATAAAAGGATATCTCTTCTTATACAAGAACCATATTGCACGACATATTTATCTTCTTTTACTTTTACTTTATTAAGAAAGAGAAAATATATTTGATTAATATTTTAACTATTGTAAGGCTATAGATAATAAACTAATATTAATTTTATATTAATTTCTGAAAAAGACAATAATTTTGAGACAAAACTAAAATATTAAAAAGAAAATAGTTTTGAAATGGAAGGAGTACCATTATCGATTAATAACACAACATTGCAATCACTTAGACATAAAATGGATGATGTTAATCATGAAATAATAAGAGTAAACATGATGACTCACCGTATGGTAACCATTTTCAATCCAATTATTGAAAACTCAACCGCCACTTTTCAAACATTAGCCACACAAATGGATATATAAGACAAATATATGAACTCTTTTATAATATTGTAGAAATACACATATATTAATCTTCATTCATCATATAGAAGTGTTCTACATAAACTTTGTGGGCACTACAATAATAATGACGATAATTTTTTGATAAGTTTTTCTAAAATAAAAAACAATTGTCGAGGGCTTCTTGCTACTCAATGTTTTTTATCTGAAAAGTTTAATCATTGAAAAGACAACTCATTGTGATGTTTAAGATTTTAAATTGCAATCTGCAGCTACAATTGCAGCTGTAATATTTTCTTAGCTTCCGCAATTGTGGTGTGATTTTAATCACATGTCTAGCTGCAACATAACCACATCAGACAATTTTAACATGTTCGTTGAAATTTTCTCATTAAAATTTAAAATTTTAAAATCCCAACTACTAAAATACAAAAGATTTAATAAAACATTTGGTCAAAAAAAAAAAGATTTAATAAAACATCTCACTTTTAATAGTTTACTAACTTTGTATTTCAAGCATATCTTATTTAGTATTTGTGGAGCAAACTAATTGGTTGTATTAACCAAAGCCACATAAATAGTCGTTTTACAATTGTCTCAAATAAATTAAACCTTGAGATTACATATAAACTCTTTGAGTTGAGCTAGCAGTGTAAAATTGCAAAAGTTCACCACTACTCTTGAAGCTAAATATCTAATGAGTGTCGTACAATTTCTATACAATATTAGTACAAGCGCTTACGACATTCCTTTGCACCACAATGACATTCCAATTGCTTGATTTTTCCATCAGCACCAACCACACTATCGAGTCTATAACCATAGTCATAGGTGAGTTCCTGTTAAAGTTAACAATTAACAATTGTTTATTAAATGTTCCCATGAAATAGTAAAAGATTCAAATGCCCAAAATTTATGAAAATCAATAGTTAGATTGACTTCTTAATTCATACTTTCTTGATTGACTTATTAATTCAAACTTTCTTCAATCATAAATATAAAAAACATTACTATATATGGTCCGTACAACAAGATTTGATTTTCAACTTTTATTAATCAATTTTCTCTTCAGACTATAATTGACAAAACATACTACTTGACTTTAACAAGTCGGCCCTAACGGACCACGAGCTTTATTGGACCGGTTAAAAAGTCATATTTTTAAAACATAAACTAAATATATTACTTGAATCCGACCCTATAAAATAATTCGGGCTCCAAATTTTGAGCCCAAACCCTAATTTTAACATAGTGGACAAACCAACCCTAATCGATTTTGACAACTCTAACACCAATTGGAGTAATACATTAGCAATATTTATTACCTGATAGGGAGGTATGTCTTTTGCTGCAAATAACACCACACGAGCTAATTCAGCTTCTAGGTGGTCACTAAGAACACACTGCACAAAGAGGTTTGGTTCACATCCATGGTTGATAAATCTTGAAACATTACCACAAGAACCACCATCTATACAAAATTCAGGATCCTTTTTCATATAGTTGTCCCCTTTTTTAGAAATTTTCTCAATAGGGAGTGATACACCACCCAATCTTCGCTGTAAAAGACATACATTGAAAAAAAATATAAATACATTACGTTCTCTTAATAAACTAACTGGAGTGTGTTTCATTAAATTAATACAAGAGTATTATAAATAAAATGATGAGTGCATTTATAATAAGTAATACATTATTATACTCATTTAAAGTGTAACGTTTTGCTAAATTCACTATATCCATCTAATTAATACATGGTGTAACAAGAAAATAAAAATAAAATAAACACTATTAGATAAACCAAAACTCATTTTCTATTAACCAAAAAGAAGCAAAATAAATTTCGAATAAAGGAATATTTTTATTCTTACCTCTCTTCCATCTAACCCATCACTTGTGTGCAAACAATCAATGTCAAATATGTAGTCATTTTCAATAGAATTATCTATCTTATCATCCCTAGTAAGTACACCAATATATTCCATTATTGGTGCACCTGAGGGGATAAAGTCCCATGTTCTCACACCCCAACCTTTCTTGGATGTACGATAAACCTGTTTAATTAAAAGAAAAATAATTTAGTTAATTCACATATAAATAGACAATATTGGTAATAAAGTGTAGAGGCTTGTATAAAATAGTAAATTACTTCAAGTCTATATTTCAAACCCATTTGGGAAATTTTATTTCCACAGTTAGGTCCGCATCCGCATTGTGGCCCACATTCGACTATGATGTTTTGAGGCTCAATCAATCTAAAAAAAAAAAGTTTGATTAGGTATAAAAGTTAGAAAATTAATTTTAAGAAGATTTAATATCATACACATCATGTTATCTATAAAGCAACGAATACAGACACTCCAAACACGACACAGATAAATGTAAGTGTGAATGACGTGTCTTTGTCGGATATAAACAATGCATGTCCTAAATTAAGACACGTCTAAGTGAAATTGTAATTATTTACTCAAGAAAAGTGTCTTCAATGACAAGAAAGAAAATAAACATAAATCTAAAATATTACCTGCCAGTATTAGTGTAAGGAAACTTAGAGACTTGAAGATAATTAGCACAAGAACACGTTTTAGTATTTCTGCAACTTCCTTTGCAATGACATCCAGAAGTCCTAGATGGAACTTTTACATGTTCAGCAACTTGATTTGACATAATGTATGTAAAACCTAAAATTTTAAAACATCAACATTGTCATATATTTTTTACATAAACAAAGAGAAATTTGACAAAATACACACTTCACTAAAAATAAAAATTGAGAATATTTTTAAGAAACAAAATATTATTCTTAATACTGGAACAGGCAAGACATAGTAACTGATTTGTGCCATCTGATTTGAAATTGGTGGTCGAGATTGTTTTACAATATAAAATTAATTTTATATTCAGAACCGTCGGATCTAAAATTTAATGGCTGAGATTCAGTATACCGTGAAACTGTGTGTATTCTCAAATAGAATAGATTGATCAAAGTTTGCAAAAAAAATGAATAGATTGATCAAACTTACCTGTAGGTGGAACCGGAGGATCATCGAATTCATTGGTTGCAATTATGCTAATAGCTTCTTGTCCATGACTAATGTCCTTGCATACCAGACTAAGAAAATAATACATTCATTTTTAGCTCAGTTACAAATTTACAACAAAAGAGTTCAATTATTTGTCAAAAAAAAAAAGAGTTCAATTATTAGACGATCTTTCAAAAGGTTGGTTGATAATGTACCTTGGAGAAGAAGAAAGATCACCAGATATTTGTCCTTTCATAAAATTAACCTAAATTTAAAAAGATGATTAGAATAGTATTATATAGGTGGAGGAAATATGTTACACCAAATATATAAGCTAAAGACAAAAGTGAGAATTGGACATCCTCCATTGCTAAAATTTCAGGGTGATAATCTTATAGAAGTCTTTTGAACGATAGCTAATGTTTAGGGCCGATTCAAGGGTAAGCCAACTCAAACAAAGACTTTAGGTCCACGAAAATTAAAAAACATTTCCCAAAGAAAAAAAGTCCATCATAAGTTCACAAAAAAATGCCTCTGAGAAAAGTATAAAGGTCTCTTAAAGACAAAAGGCTAGAAAATTGGGACAACGATTTTAGAACTCCTAAAAAAATGTTAAATAAAAAGTCGCTTATTTCGGTATATCTTGTGTCGGGGCAGTATTCTTAATAATATGTCTTGTGTTCAAAAAAAAACTACAATAATAATAAATAAAATAAACCCTCTCACACTTTTTTTTTTTAATAGTTCACACATTTCTTTTCATTATGAAAGGTGGGGAATCAAAATATATTCTCTCGTGTTAAAATTTACACATATGGAGTATCATTTAAATTGACGGGTAGAGAAATAAAGATATATTTAAAATTAAAGGCAGAAAATTTAATTATTACCTCATCTATTCCGACTATTGCAAGTTCTTGAAGCTTATTGATTAAATATCTTGATGTTGTGAGCCCTGGAATGTAATCACCATCAATGCAATTTTCATTGGCCTGCAAGACAATCTAAAGTTACTTAAATTTAAGTAGTTAATGAGTTTTATCAAAGTATGAATTTTGGGAGAATTCAGATTTGATTCTTAAATGGAACAATTATTAGTCATATTTTAATTACCTCGCTTCTGAATTATGAACTACTCCCTCCGGTCTTATTTATAAGTAAAAATTGTTTTTTATGTTCATTGAAAAAGTAATGTGTCTAGTTTATATATTTAAATTAGATACATTAGTTGTTCAATAAACTTAAAAAACAACTTTTACTTATAAATAAAACCGGAGGGAGTACTAAAGCTCATTCATCTAGAAATCAAAGGGTTATATACCAAAAAAGAAAAGAAGATGAAGGAATGTCATACAAACACCAATTCAAATTCTATATGTCATCTCAAGAAGCAATAATTTCACCTTGCTAGCCGTAAAAAATGTGTCAATGTTCTTTTTATTATGCATTTTCTTTGGTTGATTCTTGCTTTGATTCTTCTCTTCCTGTTCGAAATGAAATTGTTACATTTTTAGAATAAAAAACAGATATATTATAAAGTTACAAATGAATGTTTAAGTGGTCAATCTAGAAGTAAATAATCTAGCTATATTATATTTTTCGTAAAAATCTAGCTATATTTTGAGCTAAATAGTAAAATTAATTCACAATCAAAAGAGAAAATTTAATATGTAAATTTAAAATGTGGGATATACTTTAATCATAAATAAAATAAAATGTGGCATGTACTTGATAACTAATTTACAAACATTAATACAGGAATGTAGAAAGAATATAACAAATCATAAATAACTCCACAATTTACCTTGGACCTGCACCAATAAGAAATCTATACTTTATATATTTCTTTTTGTAAATTACTTTTTCGTTACATAATTTTTTTTAAAAATAAGTTTATTTTCCTTTCAAAAAAAGAAAAGTTTATTTTAAAAAGTGAACTATTTTTACAGATCACTTATTTTTCTAAATAATAAAATATCTGCTTTTAATATATATATATATATATAAATATAGTACTTTTATTATGTTTAAAAAAACAGCTTTTTAATTAATATATTTTTAAATGCTTATAAAAATAAAGAGCAAAAAGTATATATGGCGAGGAAAAATACAAAAGAGCAATTAATATAATATTCAACCGTAAGTATAAGGCGAGAAAAAGTACAAAAGAGTAACTAAAATACAAAGATCAGAAACAACACTAATAACCCTACCCCAACTTCATCGACTATTTAAATAACCAAATCTCCATCACACTGCCTACGTTTGTAGCTTAGAGACATGGTTACAATTTAAATAACCAAATCAATATGATGGATGGATTTGATGAATTTATAGTTATATGGATAGATCATAATTTAATGGATAAAATTTTCACAAATAAAGATATACACATACTTTTTAAATTACAACATGATTACAATAATATACTTTTTAAATTATAGATATATTGCTTTTAGTTTTACACAGATTTTTTTTTTCAAGACACAAATTTACACAAATTTAAAATCATATTTTATTCTGTGGCGGAACTAACCTAAAATACTGGATTGGGCCGGAGCCCTAAAGGGGGTTCCACCCCTGGTTATATCATACTACAACACAAAATTCAAGAAGAAAGAAATTGTGTGATAAAGCAAAACACTAAAAACTTAATTATACTATATATATAACAAAATAATTATCAAACCAATATAAATAATGTGAAAAGATATAAATCAAATAAAAAAGAGAAAAAGAAAGAAAATAGAATTTAATTGTATGACTCACCTTAGCAAGAATTTCAAGATTGGCAAGCCTGAAAGTTTCTCGTAAGGACAAAAGACCTCTCATGTCTAGTTCATCAAATACAAATAAATTACTTTTATCTATTTTTGATGTCAGTGCTTGATTTTCTACAAAGGGATCGAGCTTTATTCTCTTCTCAAAATTTATAACTCTCTTTTCAATTTGTTGTTGGACAACAATCTTCTTACCAATCTTGTTATAAATGTGATATTGAAACTTTGGCTTATTTTTAAGTCTGGAACTCACTTTTCTTGAAATGAAACATTCTTTTGTTTCATTTTCTTCATTGTTGATAGCCTTCATTTTAATTTGTTTTTTTTTTCTTTTAATAAGCACAAATCAATACCTACCAATGAAGTAAAACATTATAATATAAAATAACATAAAGATTGTATATAAAATTATAACTATAAAATAATGCTCTAATTATCTTAACAAAATCAATCAGTATAATACAATCAATATATATAACTTTATATATTTTTGTAGTTTTTATAAAAAAAAAATTATTACGTTAGAAAGATTATGATTATGTTTGGTGGCAGCAAGTACTATTAAATGTTTATTTTTTTATCTTTAATGAAATCAATATTAGAAAAGTTTTTGTTTGCCTCATATTTCAATAACTTGATAACAGAAAATTGAAAAGAAAAGGTTGGAAGGTATGATGATTAATTATATTACAAGAGTATATAAACTCACCAGAGTAATAGATCAATAATGCCTCAATTTAAGATAAAAAAATATATGATATGGATTTATGTGAATGAGTGGTTGGATAAATATAGTGGAAATAGGGAGCACACTAACATAATTTGAAGAGTGAGAAACTATGTTGTGATTTTTTTTTTTTGGTAAGAGTTGTGATTTTTTTTTGATTCAATATTTTGAATAAAGATTTGACTAAATCATTTGACTAAATCTTTATATGAATAGATAATACTTATTATTTTTATTATTATATATATAGAAATACACTGGTATAGTCAAAATAAAATTTAAATATTGGTGTATCATTTTCCTTGTTTGTTTTTCCTTTTTTTATCAAAAACAATGGTGGTGGGCATAGTCAATTTTGAATTGGGGAAAAATTAAGTATTGTATTTAATATTTGCTGATTATTTTGTAAAAAAATTAAAATAGAGAAAAGTAAAAACAATATATAATAATTAATGAATTAAATAAAATTATAAAAATGCTTTAAATAACAATTAGAAAAAAATTCAAAATTCAAAAACATGCATCAATTATAGTTGACTAATCATAAAATATATTTTGTAAAATTAATTATTTTTATAAATTATATCATCTAATCAATAATAAGGGTCAAATCTAATTAAAAATGGGACTGAAATATTAAATATGCAAAAAAATGAAAAAGTTATTGTCAAAATAGGTTAGTTCGCATGGGTTGGCACGTCAAGCCCATTCAAACGTAGAGTTTGGGCCTTCAAATATAAACACAAATTGTAATTCGGTCTTTTTAGTCCAGTCGGTTTATACCCGCATAAAATATGGGCTTACCCGTATGGACTGCGGATTGTCCACCAGCCCGCATAAATGTTTGTTTATTTTTTTTTTTGCCGAATACAGGAGAAATGATGGAGGAGACAAAAGTTCTTTTACTATTTCTTATTTATTTTAAGTTCACTTACTAAAAGTCCAATTCTCCAAAATTGTTACTTTACTCATAATTGAACTTAGTTTATTTTAGAAAATGAAGAGGCGCTAAATATTTACATGTGAGTCACACATTACTTAACTTTGACCTAGATCGAAGTTATATATATATATATATATATATATATATATATATGCCTATTAAAATTGAAAATTAAAATGAAAATTGATAACAACAATTTGTTTAAGAAAGTGTATAACAACAATGAATTTTTAATCCTCTTTTTTAAAAGCCAACTTTTTGGTTCCATTGTTGTGCCGATTTTACAATTTTGGTTCAATAGTAATTTATTTTTACTATTTTAATTTAATTAGCTTAATATTTTGAAATATGAATAAAAAAATATAGATTAATGTGGTGGATTAATTTTTGTACATATATACACTGCCACATCATTAATAAATCTAACATGTCAGCAAAATTGTCAATAAAATGAGATGGAGAACTAAAATCTTGAAGAAAAAAAACAAAGAAGGGGACCATAAAGTTATCTTTTAAAAGTTCAAATTTTTTAAAATATGAATCAAAAGTTTATTTAAACCTATTTATTTACGAATAAAGAAAGGTTTTGTTAATAAGTGCACCAGGTGAGCACAAATTATGGTGCATAAGTCATATGTTTATGCACCGTGCATACATATCCTATATTACTTAGTGTACTCTCTAAAAAATTTGTGCACCTCTAAATTTTTTAGCACATCCCAAATTTTTAGGGGGTGTGCTAAAAATTTGGGTGGTGCACTAAGCAATCTGAGAGATGTACTAAACAATTTAGAGATGCATTAAGCAATTTTCATTATTTATGCACGATGCATAAGGAAAACGCTTATGCACCATAACCACTCCCCACCCTGTGCACTCTTTAAGCATACTATTTAAAGAAATTATTTATTCAAAGAGTTAAAACACAATTTCTAATGTGTTCACTTTATATTTTTTTTGGATTAATTATACATTTGGTCCCAAACATTTATTTTAGATTTTAATTTGGTCGTCCCAAACATTTTAAAAGTTTCAAATAAGTCCCAAATGTTTACAACATTTGCATTAGTTAATCCTTTTCGTCAAAAATTTCAGATATGAGCATACAAATTGGGAAGAAATTTTTTGACGGAGGGGAATTAACTAATGCAAATGTTATAAACGTTTGTGACTTATTTATATATAATTTAATTACATATGAATAGAAAGTAATCAGGCAACATGTTGCGCCACTACCCCTTTTTGGATTGCAAAACTCAATCTTTTAAAAACCACATCCATAGACTTAATTAGGAGAAACAATGTTGCTATGCATGACCTTTTGAACTATATTTAAAACATCCACAACCTCTGGTACTAGAAAACTAAAAGTGTCAAATGCAAATAGTATAAAAGCATGTTGATTATCTGAACATGCTTTTTCGTGTTTAGCAACTTTTGCTTGAAGCACCTTTGAGGGCTGCTTATCCCACAATGAAATCGTGAGTCTTCAATCCCACAAGTGGAGAAATCCCAATCAAGTCTACGCACGCATGTTTTCCTCCAACCCATCCATACACCAAAATGTCTGTTGGCCTAAGTGTCGATCTTCCTTCTTGTGGGTCAGTTAAGAAGTTCACAGACGCGTCTTTTTTTACAGATACTCCGGCCCGTCTAAATATATCATAAAGGACATCTCTCACAATGACGCCTATATTTGAAACTTGGAAGTTTCTTACAATGAACTGCATGTTCCCCCAAATGTGTCCAAACATGCCTTGCGACAAACTGGACACACTTCATCAATAGGACATAAAGGAATCATGAGGCGATATTTCAGGATGGTACGATACTCTACCGGCGACATATGTTGACCTAACCCATCAATGAGAATAGCTAAAAGAAAATCCTGAGCATGGGCAGCCTGAAAACACCAAAAACTGCTTTCTGTCTTGGTGTCATGTCGAAGGTGACTTCTATGTCCTTAACAATTTTACTAAATATAGCACTCGTCAAAACTTGTTGAGGTTTAGGTGGGACGGTGTCTTTGCTAGTGAAACTGCTAACATCAAAAGTTGAAATCGTATCATAGAAACACATTCAAATCATTCTCAAAATAAGAATCCATACCACATACTCTACTATCTCTCAAAATATGATCTTGCAATACCCAAGATCGGGCCTTAGAAGCAACAAAAGTGTATGAGGCGACCTCTACTACTGAGTATAAACCCAACCCTTCAACTTTAATTGAAATCTAAAATAAACGTTTAAAACTTTTAGGATCAAATTAAAACTTTTAAAACTTTTGAAATCAAATTGAAACTTTTGGGATCAACTTTAATCGTAACTTTTAAAACGTTTGGGATCAAATTAAAATATTTAGAATTTATTTAAAATTTTTAATTTTAAAACGTTTGTGACCAAATTAAAAATTAAAATAAAATAATAATTATTTGAGATTAAATGTATAATTAAACTAATTTTTTTTTAATTGTATAAAAACTTATAAACAGTACGGTTTAAAGAGTATACAATGTACTTTTTAGCATTTGCAATAAAAGAGTTAAACACAATGGTAAATTAATCGAACATAATTTAATCACAAGTCCTCTTAACACCCAAATCCGTGGAGCCGCTCGAAACCGAACCTGAGCCAACGGGTAAAACTTGAGTTGATTGAGTTTGAGTTCGGGTGACACTTGATATTTCGGGTTCGGGTTTGGGTAGTGTGAAAACCACATCCGAAACCCGAAACTACACCCGTTATATATTAAATTATATAATTATCTCTTTTACCTTAGTATATTATAGACTATTATAATATTGTAGACTATTTTTCATTCTTATTTTAATGTTGAAAATAATGTCAACATATTATAGACCGTAATTTCGTTGAATTTTTCCGTATTTTTTTATTTTTGTTGATGCAAGTTCGGGTTTGGGTTCGAGTGAGAAAAACCCGAACCCGACGGGTTCAGATTTGGATGCTAATTTGCCACCCGAAAGCCTTTTAAGTTCGGGTTCAAGTTTACCCGATATTTTCGGGTTCGGATTCGGGTTTGGGTAGTGCCAAACCCGCACCCAACCCTACCCGTTGCCATCCCTACTCTTCAAAACCCTCTAAGAGAACCCTCTGTTGTACTTTCCTTTTTATTTTTCTCTAATTTCCCGCCTAGAGAGATAGAGAGAACAAATGTGCGGGAGAACTCGCTGTAGTCTAAGGGCCGACGACGTTCCAAGAGCCTGTCACCGCACCACCGCCCCCACTCGTCTTCTTCATATTGACCGGTAAATTCACTTTTTTCCTTTACTTAATTATTTTTTGGTATGGTTCTTTTTCTTTATTTGTTAGCAAGTAAACTTGTCGCTTTATAACCCAATGTTAGTTGGTTAAGTGGTGATTGACGCTAAATTTAATTATAAGGATTACGGTTTGATCCCGCAACTAGGTTTGAGAGGGAATTTAAATTATTTGATGGCAGAATTCGTCTTGAACTCTGAACTATTAGACTCTTTTCATAGAAAACCAGAGAGTGAAAAAACAAAACTTGTCAAGAAACAAGGTTTTTTTCTTCTCTCTTTTCATTTTTTGTACTAATTTGTTATTTTGGTATTTATTCATAGTGAATCTAAAATGGTTTGAATCAATAGGTTGATTTTTTTAAAATTTTGGGCAAAATATGTTTTTTGTCCCTTTAATGTTAGTCAATTTGAGTTTTCGTAGCTCAACAAAAAAAATTCACGTTTTACCCCTGTAATATTAGATTCCTTTTATTTTCATCCCTCATCTGAACATGTCATAACAAAAAATGTGATTTTCGTCTATGTAATGTTAGCGAATATGTGATTTTCGTCCCTATAGTATTAGTGAATTTGTGATTTTCGTCCTTATAAATTGTAATGTTAGCGAATTTGAATGACATGTCCAACTGCGAGACTAAAATAAAAAGAATATGATATTACATGGGTAAAACGTGAGGATATTTTTGTTTATGAACTAAAACCCAAATTCGCTAACATTACAGGGACGAAAAACATATTTTCCCCTTCTTTTTTATATTTTGTCAGCAACATTATGTAACTGTGGTAATTGGAATGTGTTTTTATAAATGATTGAATTTTGATTTTGTGTACTTTGCATAGGTATAGGCCGTCGAATAATGTGTCTCCGGGGTTCAACATGCCGGTTGTTCGTAGAGAAGATGGAACTGAGAGTGAAGGCCATGTTGTTCATTGTATGAAATGGGGTTTAATCCCTAGTTTTACTAAGAAGACAGAAAAACCTGATCACTACAAGATGGTAAAGTTGATTGATTTCATTTTTCTTTGCCTTTTGATTACTACAGTAGTCATGATTCATTATTTAACATTAGTGTAATAGGGATGTGTTTTCGGCAGGGCCGGTCCAGTGGGTGTGCATGGTGGTGACTGGTGAGCCACCACACATGCCTCAAACATTTGGGTGCTCCAAATGTTTATATAGGTCTATAAAATATTACTTTGTGTGTCATAGAGTTGAGACCAACCTGAAACTATTGGGTTCGGACATACTTTCAGGTTGGGTTCTTCTCACCCTTAAAATTAATAACAACAGTTTTGAACCGTAGGTGAAACTTTGAGAATGATTTTTGTTGATGTCTTTGCAGGACACTTTAATACCGCTGTTGATTATACAAATTAAAAATTTTACTTTGCTTTACACCGATATTCAATGAGAACTCATTATATTATCACATAAGTACATTTTGTAAGCAGTAAGAACATATTAAAGTAATTGTAAAATATTGGATTCTCATTAGGCTTACAGTGACAGGGCATGTTCAATTTCCTCAAGAGTTAAACTGGATGATTTTTCGGTGTAAATTAGGTTTACACCGACATTCAATGAGAACTCATCGTATTACCACATGTTCACTCTTTAACCACATTTCTGAAACAACTACAAAATACTGGATTGTCATTAGACTTTAATGTAAAACTAGTCTACATTGACTGACAATGCATGTCCCCTTTAATGTGAAAAAAGGTTTTAGTGATAGTTTTTGTTGTTACTGTCCTTTTTCTTTGGGGATGGTGAACTTGAGGAATGAAGACCAGTGGCAGAAGTTAACATAAATTTATGAGTAGATGGGTGATTAGAGTAATTTTAATAGTGTTTGAATAGGTGATGTTGGTGATACATAATTAGTTTATGTTTAACAATATTATCTTAGTAAGATACTAATATACAAAGTTAAATAGTTGCATATTTACATTGACCAACTCTGCCTATGGTTCAATACTCCATAAGTTATTTTTGCTTTTTCCGTTTTCAATTATTTTCCAAATGAATACTCCACAAGTTATTTTTTCTTATCGATTGGTCCCTTGATGATGTGTTTGGCCCCTCACTAAAGTATCATGATTTTCAAACAAGTACTAATATGTTTTAGGTCCCTCTAATTTAATGTAGTATTAATGATAGATATGGAGGTTTAATTATGTAAAAAATAACTTACTGAGGACTTACCAAACTTTACTTGGTCCAATGGTGATTGGCGTTGGGCTTGCTAGGGAGGACCACAGTTTGATCCCCCGCAACTGCATTCGGGAGGGGGCTGGAACTACTTAATGCCAGACGTGACTCCCAAACTTACAGAGGAATTGTGTGGAAAAAATTAAAATGGGAGGACCAAATGGGAAAATCATGGACTAAACATATTTAAACCAGATTACATCATATCTATAACTGATTTCATATTCTATATTGCAGTCTTTACACTACGATGCTGCTACTCATGAAATACTTAGTCTGATGTGATGTGTGTTATGCTCTGCAGTTTAATGCACGGTCTGAATCCATAGATGAAAAAGCTTCATTTCGTAGACTGCTTCCTAAAAATAGGTGTCTTGTTGCAGTAGATGGGTATGTATTGCATTATTATATTGACACTCTTCTCTCGTATTGTTGCTTTAATAATATTAAAGAATGATTCCCGGTGATTGAGATTTTTCTCAAATCCACGTATATATTCTCTTATGTAATGGTACTACAAGTCTATAATGCAAATATATTTTCAAATAGTTAATTAGACGTTACTAACTATGGTATGAGTACATTCCACCTATGTTTGGATATTTGAGGCTGAATTAATATGCATGATAATGGTTGCTTGCACTGCTTGAAGATTTGATTGCATCCATGTTAGAGTTGTTTTTTCATGTATCCTCAAAATGTTTGAGCGGAATCAAATTTAGTTTTGGTTTATTGGTGGACACTGCAATTCCCGTGTGTTCATCTTTCTCACTTTCTGTATGCACATAGCCGCACATTCGAGTTAGAGTGTATTCTATTTCTTCATTGAAAATGAGGAAATTTCCATCATAAAAACCATTATTCTTAGAGTATATACCTTTTCATATTTATTCTGTTATTCTTATGAATGTTAAGACAATAATTCTATCACAATTCCTTATTTATAAACTATGGTTTAACATATTCCTTTTAACAAGGGAGTTTTTTCTTTTATAGTTTGTCTAAGTTTCCTAATGTTTTTCCTATTACGTATATTTCCATTATCTGCGTTTTAGTGGCTTTGATTTCAGTTCTTTGAATTAATTATTTTATTATGTTTAAGATTTTATGAATGGAAAAAAGATGGTTCAAAGAAACAGCCTTACTATATTCATTTCAAAGATGGACGACCTCTTGTCTTTGCCGCTCTTTATGACTCATGGCAAAATTCTGAAGGTAGAATTTCTACAAAAAGAAGTTAGGAATTGATATTATTCATCATGAAAGGTCACACTAGTCGTTCTTAACACCATTGTTAATTTTAATGTAAATATTCTTAACTGCAGGTGAAACACTAAACACATTTACTATTGTTACAACATCTTCCTCTTCCGCATTTCAGTGGCTTCATGGTGAGTCATGCACTCCTAGATAATTCAGATTGATATTAATACTCTGAAAAGAGTATTAAACTTGACTTGTTTGTATAGTCTACCAATAAACTGTCACGATGAATATCTCAAGCTGTTTCAGTTGGTTATAGTCACCTTCCCTCATGACCCTAATTTTGGCATGATGCCTTTATACCTTGCTTATCCCCTTTGGTTCAGTCATCAGTGGTACCGGAACCGATGGTTTGACTACTAGCTCCTTTGATTGGACGCAAATAATTTTTCTTTTTTATTTAGTATATATGTTCTCAACTGTTAGCTATTGACAAGTCATAAACCATAAGTTCTAAGAGTCCAAAGATTTTGTCATGGAGTTGTGGCCATTTGACTCTAAGAAAAAAAAAAGCAATAAACATTAGGGTACCAAATTCTTTCGCTCACTCCCTGGCTAAGCCTTAAATGATTTACTTCAATGGGAAAATTATTATAGACGCATGCAGAAAAAGAGAAATCTAGTAGCTCTTATGAGAAGATAAACAACATTCATGTTTCATATAAAGATAAAAAGTAGCATGAAATAGGGGAAATGTAGGTTAGGGTTTGACGAAAGTATCGACAATGAAATGAAGAATATTTCTTCAGACAATTTAAACATTATGCTTCAGGTTTAAACCTACCAAGGGGAATTGTGTAGCCCTCTTCGGCTTTTAGGAATGAAGGATGACAGCCCAAATATACACCATATTTGAATGACTTTGTATTATATAGGTAAAATACCTTTTAATGTGTGTATATAGACAGGATGCCTGTTATTTTGGGCGACAAGGATTCAACAGATACCTGGCTATGCAGTACTTCCAATTTTAAGACTGTGATGAAGCCATACGAAGAATCTGATTTGGTATGAGCTTTTTTGTAGAATAAAATTAAGACTAAATTTTTACTTTCTTCATTACTGTCGAACTTCCTTTGTTTTATTATATCATTTGATGTTAAAGTTTGGCTAATTTAGTATGATTCTTATACATGGTTTTTGCCAATATTTTAATCTCTAGGTGTGGTACCCTGTAACACCTGCTATGGGCAAGCCATCGTTTGATGGACCTGAGTGTATAAAGGAGGTATGATAATTGAACTTTTTCTTCATGTTGCCGCTCATCCCTTAGCCTTTTCATAATGTTCTTTTTGGAGTCCTACCTTTTACTCCGTCTCTGATGAACATATCACATTTTTTTATCTGAACATGCAATGTCAGCTGCTTATATCTTTGTTCTAGTTTGTTTCTTGATGTATAAACGTTCAAATAGGGAAAAAAAATTGTAAGAAATTTATTGAGCTTAAAGGAAAACAGGAACTTAAGGGACTGCTTCGTCACCAAAATAATTTTGTTTAATCAATCCTTTGGTGTGGTTTAGGGACTGCTTAGATCTGAAGATCAAGGAGATTATTTTTAGTTTAGTTTAATCAATTGTTTGGTGTGATTTAGAGGTTATTGTTTTTGTGTGTGCGTGTACGGTCGGTCAGTGTATATCTTTTTAAATATAGTTTTGCATTTTTTAGTATGATCACCCAATCCGTGTTACGTTTCTGTGTTTTGATTTTTCACCTTCTCTGATCTTAAGCAGGATCTTATTGAGTGACAACCTAGTTCTTGGTTGTATGTGTGCGTGTGCGCATGCGTGCACTTGCATGCGCGTTTATGTTGAAACATAATTTTTCTGTTTTGGTAGGATCTTACAATCCGTAATTCCGTATTATTAGTAATAGTATGTGCTACGTTCTTTCACCCATGCCCCCTTCCAATCTTAAATGTTCTAATGGAGTAGATCGAGTCTATGTTTGCAGTTACTCAATATCATATACATGATTTTGAAAGAATATTGCTGGAATTTATTCTTAATATCGAAAACCTTTACGTGGCATCATACCATGTTTAGCAGATTAAAATTAAGACAGAAGGGAACATTTCAATCTCTAAGTTCTTTTCAACAAAGGGAGCCAAAGATGAAGACACGAAGCCAGAGCATAAAATAGTATGTCACGAGCCTGTCAAAACCGAACAAATAAAAGACCTCAGTGAAGAAGCTAAAACCGAGGACTGTGACAGAGACATAAAATCCAATTGTTCCGCTCCTTCTCAAAATGTTACCAAGTTTTCGATCAAGCGTGAATATGGTGCTATTTCATCTGACTCTAAGCCATCTTTCGCAAATAATGATCTGGTGAATGCAAACCCGGCAAAGAGAAAGGAGAAGGCCAAGACTGTTGATGATAAACAACCAACCTTATTTTCATACTTCGGAAAAAGGTAATCACTAACCAGTTTTTGGTCTGCATGAACTTGGAGATTGTTAATTTGTAATGTTATGTATCTGTGTAAATTATGTAGAACCAATTTCTTCTAGCTCTTGCATTACCTATATAGATCAGGCTTTAGTTGAACACCACATCTTGTATGAAGATCTCTCTCTGTGGCCAAGAAAAGTTTAATATGGCAATGCTTTTTTGCAGTATTTAATGGTTTTTTTGGTTTCAATGTCATCACAATATTTGGATGTCAAATTTATGTAATCATCAATAGATGGTAATTCAAATTTATGAAATGTTGTAAGGAGATTTGATATGTTATACTTACAGAGAGTTTAATCTGCGATTCTCTATACTTTTTAGCACATAATATTGTAGGTGAGTTTCCAGTTAGTTTTTTTTCTTTTATTTTAAAATGAAGTTAAATTCAAGTCTGAATTAATTCATCAAAGTCAATTAAATACATTGGAATATAAACATAAATTCTAAATGGGTATTATAAGTTAACAATTATACTTGTATCAAATATCTTGATTAATTTCAATAACCTATTGAGATTTAGGGATACAACGGTGCTGGGAATGGTTGGAGGAGCCTCCCGCAATCCTTGTCCCGCCTTCTAATCGGTTCTCCATCCCCGTCCATGGGGGATATTTTTCCTCCATCCTCACCCCTGATCTCCACTAGAGTATTTGTTGAGATTCACGAACATAAAAAAAATTACATTTTATATATTTTTCTTTCTAAAGCATAGCACCAATATTTAGGTATTTCTTCTTTATTTTTTTTAAAAAAGCACATATATATTTCTTCTTTTTTTTTGAAGATATCTTCAAAAACAATAAATGTGCAAATTGTCTTTTTTTTTGGTACATCGGAAAATAAAATGTGCAAATTGTCTGATGCAAAAGTATTAACATGATGTGTCAAAAAAGAAAAAACAATATTTACATGAAAAAAATATATAACAAAAACTCTACATAATTATGGAATATTTTCCTCCATCCCCACAGGGAAAAATCTCCAAAATCGGAGTTGCGAGCAGATAATATTCGCGGAGATTCATATTGACAGATTCAAATTTATATCCCTTACTAGACGATGAGATTGAACTTCTCAGATTAGTCAATCCTTGAGCCAGATACCGAATTTTTAAAAAAAATATATGAATATATCAATTTTCTTCACAAGAGTCCTTTTACTTTCTTAAGGAGTCAAATTTCTTAACATTTATGGAATATGTAGTATTTATGCTTGAAATACATCTTATTTTTTGTGTCCTGCGTATCAATATTATTAGGCTGAATTAGCCAAAAAAATTCTTAAGCTTGTGTTTGGAAAATTTAAGAATTTGCACAACAAGCAAACTTTCAGATTGTTAAATAGAGTTAGTGTTTATTCAACATTGAAGAAGAATGTATAATTTAGAAAAAAGAGAAGAAATAATCGCACAAAAGTTTTGAGTAATTTGATTTTTCTTGAACATTTTACATGATAGATACCAAAAGAAAATGTATATATAGGATAATATAGGATTATATCTCAAAGCATTACAATAAAACATGAGAATTTCTGATTATATCTTAATCTTACACACTCATTCTTGTTTTTTTTTTTTTTTTGATTTTGTGGTTTCACAATTTTGATGTTGTAATTAACAAAGGGGAAATAGTTGGGGACGTAGAAGTGGTAGAGACCAACAACAAGCCTCAATCCAATTTCCCTTTGGTACAATTTCCATGATGATTTTCTTCAACATCCTAAGAGGAACCATGACACCCCATTGTACCACATGACGTGATCCGAGGCAGAAGCCTCGTCGCTTGTTGCCTAGCCGGATGCTGCTTCCTCTCCGTCGCCGAAGCCGCCTCCGTGGATGGTACAATCCTACCAATAGGTTAGTATTTGAGAGTATTGATATGGTGATAGAACCTCTCTTGAACATGTTATCAAGCAATGTTATTTTCTAAATGTTTTGTGTAACATGACACAATACTAAACTCTTATATAGCATGTGAAAAAGTTATGCATCATAAATCTTCATCATAGTGGTCATTATGGCAACAATTATTACATTTTCAATGCTTTAGGAATAATCATAGTGTGCAAATAAATATTGGGTTAAAGATATTCCTTTGTGCTTTTTTATTAGCTTAGGGTTGTGGTTGTCATCATTAAGGAGAGTAGGCTTGCTAGTTATAATCATATAAATGAGCTTTAGAATAATTAGAGTTAAAATAATCACTTTTTTTGGGGGCTTCTTCTCTCTGTTGCTTTTGTTTTGTTAATGATATCAATCTCTCTGTTGCTCTTTGATTATGTGAGTTGATGTTCTTTATTTAATACTCTCTCCGTCCGTTTTTATAAGACTTTTTTTGACAAAATTGCACTATTCATTTATCTTGTTTTGACCGTATTTTTTTAATAATCCATATATGTAACTATTAGCATATAAGATCTTGTTTGATTTGTTTTGATGAGTACTTTCAAAATATCAAATTTTATAATTTTTCCTATTAGACATTAAAAATATTAGTGGTCAAAATTGTACATTGACGTACATGCAGTGGTCAAAAGAGGTCTTATAATTAAGAACGGAGGGAGTATATACAAATTTTAGTGGATAGTGTGTTATTTACCGTCACGGAAACCGATTAAATGCAATTGATTGCATGCAGTTGATCAATGTGGATCGTCTGATTTTTTATTGTACGGTTGAAATTTTAAGTTTAAATTTTAGTTTATTTTTAAATATAAAATTGAGTTTTTAGTCTGACCGCCCGATTTGATATTGGATAGTTCAGATCTGTTTGAATACAGCTTACTCAGTCTAGATTGTGGTTGTAATGTCACCCTTGACCCCATTCTCAAACTCCTTCACATATCTGAGTTGAATTTGGTGTTATTGTTAATTTTGTAGTATTAGTTCTTCGATTTTTTGAGGAAGAAGTATTGCTAATTTGATGTTCAACATAATTTAAATAAAATTTAACTAAAAACTATTTCACGTAGAAATTGTTTAACATAATTTTGTAGAATTCATTAAACAGTCTGAGTTCAATCAATTATATATGATATTGTTTTGGGTGCTTCTACTGTGTATTTGCAAAATTCTAATGTATCGATACATTTGATTTTTTAAAATGATAAATAAACAATTATTTTTATAAATTAAAATGTTATTTAGTGATTATTATATTTTAGAAAATATAATTTCATAAAAAAAATTACAATTTCATGTTTTATAAATATTATACTAATTTTTGTTTTATATTTTTTCATAAAAAAATTCAATATTTACTATTATGAATAATTAAATTTTTAAAAAAAATTAATTTCTTTTTTACAATTTTGATGAATAATATTTAATTATTATAATATTTTAAAAGATAGAAAAAAAATACTTTTAGTTTATTTTTATTTCTTTTTTTGTGGTAAAGTAAATAATTTTTTTCGGTAATTTTTTTTTTAATCTTTTCAATATTTTTTTTGGTGAAAAATATTTTAATATTTAAGGACCTATTTAGTGGACTGAGACAAAGATGGATAATTATGTCATATCTCAATTCAATGTCTGATAAAATAATATTACTACCTCCGATCCTGAAATATAAGAAGAAATTTATTTTTTAGATTCATCGAGTTTTCAATGTATTTAGTTTAAACTCAATGAACTTAAAACAAATTTTTTCTTATATTAAAGACCAGAGAACCCAAGGGGTGTGGTTGAGCGGTTGAGGCTCATCCTCCCTTAACCAAGGGTCGAGGGTTCGATCCTCACCTTGGGTATAAAGCAGCTTTAAATCCTTAGGCCAGCTATCCCATCCATCGAGGTGCCTCCAATCTAGCGAGGGAATAGTCACTGCGTTCGGCGGTGGATACCCTCGTCTCGACCAAAAAAAAAAAGACCAGAGTGAGTATATAATTAGTTGTGTCAAAAATAATTATATGGTAAGTTAATTGTAAAGTTTATTATAGTCTCTCTAATCAAAAAAATTGTCTTAAATATGAGCTACGTTAGAAACTAGCATAATATGATTAGAAAATAAATCATAGATTTGATTTGTCCTTATAAAATATAAAAACTGAAATCTAATAAAAAAATTTAATTAAAACCCTTTATGTTTCTACTTGGTTTGATGAATTACTCTCTGCAGCAGCGCGTAGAGGATATACGGTTCAAATCAAAAAATAAAAATTACAAAAACATGGATATTAATTTAAATTTTGAAACAAATTAAATATAACTTTTTTACAAGGGTATTTTTGTCATTTTTTAATATATTATACTACCTTCGTTCTTTATTATAAGAGACAAAAATACATTTTAGATTCATTAAAAGATAAATGTATCTGAATTCATTAACAGAGTAGATACATTAATTTTTTAATAAACTCAAAAATGCATTTGTCTTTTATAATAATTAACGAAATTTTTTCAGTATATTCTTTAGTTTTCTTTTTTCTTTGTCCTAGCGAGCAACCATATAATCAGCCCTTAAAAGGAAGTTACAACGAGATATAATTGTTTAGCTTATCTTACTGTGTGATTGTGTCTCAACTAAGGGAAATGATTAGCCATATATATATAAATCTAGAGAACACCTAAATCAAACAAATGATTAAGTGGAAGTAAGAATGCAATATATCTAATATCTTGGAACTAAAACGACTAACCAAACCAAATTAAAAGTTTTGGTTTTGGTATAAATGATGAATCCATCACTCCAAGTTGAGTATAAGATCGGTGGATTATGTAGTTAGAAGAGTCTATCAAATGGAGGGAAGTCTGATCAGTAACGGTAGGAGTAAACTTAGAAAAACTATCAAGAACGATCTAGACTTCTAGAGATAAATGTTGAAAAAAAACATGATTTTTCATAGATAATTATAATACCGTTCGGTTCAATTTGTATGGGGTTGGTTAAGGTTTGGAAACACATTTTTAACAGCTTCGGAGTAAGAGTCACTATTCATCTTTGTTCTTGTTAGTTTGGGGAAAAAAAGTAGCTGAGGTTATCGACTAATGTTTGTACTTTATGGTTTCTTTTGCTTTTGTCCTTTGATTTTTACTTATGTAAACTCTTGTAGTTTGTCTTGGCATATATGTGGAGGGGACTATTTTTTGGTATATAATCTTATTTTGACTTGTTCAAAAAAAAATAATATAGACTAATTTCTTATAATTCATTTGAGATCTCAATTTAAATGTTGATTATTAATATGGAGAAATGCTCTCTTCCTTAAACTTAGGTTATTTTTGGGTTCAATTGATTAACCAAATTTCTGATGTTCTATTTTTATTTTAGATTTTTTCAAATCTATCTCTTCATGATTTTGGGGTATTTACCCCTAAATCACTCAAAAATGTTTTAACATATATAAAATTTTATCAAATATACACTGTTGGATTAAAATTTTATATCATATAATTAATTGTATAAAATTTCAAACAAATTCAAAATCATTTAATATTTTATTGAGACACATAAAGATTAATGGCGTTTAAAAAATCACACAAACCGTTAATTTTAATGTGTCTCAATAACATATCAAATAATTTAGGATTTGTCTAAAATTTTATACAAATAATTTATATGATATAATAAACTTTTTATTCAACGGTGTATTTTATAAAATTTATATCAGTCAAGAACATTTTTATGAAACATTTTTATATCAAATAATCTAATATTAGGGATAAATTACCTCCAAATTATGAAAGGGTACACCAAATATTACATTTTTTTTATTGTTCTTGCTTGAAAATATTATAGTTATGTTTATGAGGTTGTTACTTGTTAGAACTTTATTTGCTTGTCTTGCTTGGTATTGATTATTGCCAGGGCTAGATTTTGAGCATAGGTTAGGGGTGCGACGGCCTAAGGGGCCTAAAAAATTTGTATAGAGGTTTATATAATGGACTGGATATAAAGACTTGGACCGTTCTAATGGCCCATATCATAAGGCCCATACCACTCGGCCCAGCAAAACCTAACACAGCCCACGACCGAGTAAGCAAGAACGTGGGAAATTCACACACATGCTTCACGAGCGGGAACTTGGCATGATGATGAAGCCTTGATGCCACGATCACAGGCTGATTGGAAGAATAACCACCCACGAGCTCTGAGTGGGAGCAAAAGAAGAGGAACACCTCAAAACTCTATAAAAGGGGCATAGGAAAACTGACGAAGGCAAGCAGAAAAAGAACAAGAGTTATACTCATACCCCAGTAAGATTATTCAGAGGTTATCCTCTCAACCCTATCGAGAACATATAATAATTTTTTTTTTAATAGGAGATTGTATGGCAAAAAGTATAAAAAAAGATCATAATATTTATTAGATTTGAGCCTAGTAATAATCTTTCATATTTTATTTACCAACTTACCAAAATTTTTTTTACACCCTAAACTCAACCCTTTAATTTTTATACTTTATAATTTCATTATCCAAAACACAAAATTGAGAAGTAAAACTTAAAATGCACAAGTAAAACTGTAAAATTTAAAATCTCTTCTTGTCTCTAGCTATTGATTCCCGTGATCGATTGTATTTCTACTTTTTTTTATATTTCAAATTCTGATTTGTTGTTATAAATTTTATTCTCAGAATTTTAATTTCTATAAGATTTCCAACAACATATATTTGATTATCTATCTCACGATATCAAACAATAATTTTTTTTCTCAAATTTAGATGATTTTTCATTGGATTTTAATATCTCTTTTTTTTATTCTCTTTTGTCTATTTAACTATATTATATTTCTCCTACCAATTGTGGAAATCACGTTTTACAAACAATCATCTTGAATTTCAAAATATTGGTGACTTGAAGTTCTATTATAGCTGAGATGTCCGAAATCATTATTAATTCATGTTTCGTTTATAAAGAAAAATTTGTTAGTTTTTAATATTATGCAACAAGTTTTTGTAAATTTGGCCTAAGGCCTATGAAATATCATAAACTTATCGGAGTTTTTACTCGACTCTTTTGTTATTGTAATTTTTATTATGTAGATCTCGATATACGACATAGGAAATTGTAAACAATCTATATATACATATGATCACTACAAAGCCAGGTCAGGTATTATCTCATCTCATTAGATAATGAAATGGAATCATTATTATAGTATACCATGAGATTCATGAAACAATATATTATTACACACATGTTTAATCAACACCGCAATTTCCGGATGGAGTCGTGGAGATTGAAGCAAAAATGATATATTTTTTTCTATAAATTGCAGCAAGCAAGAAATGAACTATGCAACACAAAGTTAATTACTAATAGCACTTGTAGCTTGTTCTTAATTCCTTGTGATCAAACAATGGCTTATGCTAAGCTCGCTCCTTTGGCTATCTTCTTCCTTGCTGCATTTTGTATGCTTTTTTAATCATCTTAATTTCTCACCAATGTATACCATGCATGCATGCATTTCTATTGATACTAATATCCTACTTACTCTACTAAATGCTTAGTACGTACCCCATGTCATAAATATATTTGTATATATGTATGTGTTTCAAATTTCAAATTTTACTAGATATGATATGTTTACGTTGTTTCTAACGTCAGTTAAATTTGACCGTTACAGTAATGTTTCCGACGAACAAGGCCGGTGCAGCTTGTGGCATTGCGTGTACAATATTTGATTCTGAACCATTATGTGGTAGTACAAGTTGCCGTTGTAAGGGTACTCCTATTCCATTTGTAGGCTATTGTGATTTAAGGACTACCCTATCTCTAAATCATACTGAGATGGTTGAGAAAAGTTCAAATTTATGTTATTCTCATGCTGATTGTACAAAGAAGGGAAGTGGGAGCTTTTGCTCTCGTCCTAATTCTATTTTTGAACATGGTTGGTGTTTCGAGTCTAACGTTGAGGCAGAAAGCTACGCAAACATTATCTACAAGAATAGGTTTGGAAAAGACTTCTTGAAGATGCCTACATCCTCTCAATATTGATATGACTAAAATATAACCCTAACCATACACGCCAAATATATATGATATCCAATTATCCATCTCTTCTACTTTAAATTATGTACAATCTTTGTTTCCAATTAGCAAGTTGGATTTCTTAGATATTATCCAAATTTAAATAAATCATGTATGTGTATGGGTGTGGCAATTTAATTAATATATGTTGTTTGCTTTGGAAGTACTGATCCCATAAATCACTGTCTTTGTGCGAATGATCAATTAGTCAATTTTCTCTTAAAGTTTAGATTTAATTGTAGTATTGGTCTCTCTATTTTTGCTATTTTGTAGAAATTGTCTTCTTATTGTAAAATTTGCAGTTTTAGTCCTCCGTCATATTTTTTAGAGTTAATAGGCTTTCACCCCTGCAAAGTAAGCGAATTTTAATTTATTCCTTTTAATATGAAAATTCTCTGCTTTTCCCCCTAGCTTCACAAAAAGGCTTGACTATATGATAAGTTTTAAATGACGTAATGCATGATCTAATGATGAGAAATTAAAATACCAATATCTATGAAATTGTAAGAAAAATAATTTATCAACTTTAGGGTTGAATATGTTGTTGGTCCCTATAAAATGCGGACCTTCTAAGTTTAGTTCTTATTTAATTTTTAGTCTCTATAATTTGTTTCTTGCATATAGCTTTATACGCCCTACTAAAACTAAATTTTCTTAATTATAACTAAACTCTTAAATTTTTGAATGAATTTTTTATAGACATGTTTAAAATATCATATAAAGTGTATTTATTAAAATTTAGAATTTTTTAACATGATATGAATTAATTATGAATTTTTAAAATAACAAAATTTTAAGATAAAAGTAACGAAAATCATGCCCTAAAAATTCAATTTTGGGCTCATTTTTTTGGAGGAAGTTTTATAGTAATCTAAACATACATACAAAAAAATCATTTAAAAATACATGTTGATTTACCAGTAGGGACCAAAACTTAGTGCATGATAGCTTTTCAAGGACTAAAACTTTAATAAAATTTAAATAAAGACTAAACTTAGAAGGTGACAATCTTATAGAGACTAAAAAAATATTTAACCCTAAACTTTAATTAAGAGGATGAAGGACTAAAACTGTCAAATTTTAAAATAAATGGATTAATTTTGCAAAATAGCGAAAATAGAAGTATTTTTGCAAAGAGTCGTCTGCTGAAAGACACGGCCATATGAGCATCAAGCACGACCGTGTGAGATATTGTAGAAGCTAATATGTGGTTTTTCATCTTTAAGTGCACGAAAATGGCCCTATAAAAATGGGTCTTGGCAGAGAGAAAATATGTTAGCATTGTAACGTAACCTTATGTCCTTATTCCACCATATTAAATAGTAAAAGAGATATTTTGTCAAGGTGTGAGTAATTCTCTCATACCTTGAGATCATAATGACCTTCTCTAACTTTCTACCTTTCTACTCTTTTCTTTTCTTTTAATTGTTAATGTTGATTACTATCAATAAGCATCGTATTTTTTAGATTGTGCTATATATAATTATTTATCTTGGGGTCGGGTAATAAGAAGAAGGTGAAAGACCGATAGAGTGAAGTCCTTGTCTTGATCTATCTCTCTACACAATTAACTTTCAACAAAGTAATTGTCGAATAAGTACCGGCGAGCCTATCAATTTGTTTGAGTTTATTATTGGTGTGATTTTCAGATGAATTTAGTGACAACCGTAGGTAACATACGGACATCGAGGGACCTTCCAGAAATAATTTTGGAATTGTGAAAAGTGAAGATGGAAACAATTTTAATGTTCAAGATGATGGATAAGACATGTAGTGTTGTTATCCGGTGCCTCATCGGATATAACAAGTTAATAGAGACTGCGAAGAAGAAGGTCAGCCTGGAGACGCGGTATTAATAAAACTCAGGTTCAACATGAAGAGGTGGTGGCAGTAATATTTTAATGTTTGAGATGATGGATAAGACATGGAGTGTTGTTATCCGATGCCTCCTCAGAGATAACAAGTTAATGGAGATTGCCAAGAAGAAGGTCAGCCTAGAGAGGCGGTGTTAATAATACTCATGTTTAACATGGAGAGGTGGTGGCAATAACACTCAACGTTGGCCTGGAGTTGTGCTGGTAATAATACTCAACCTCGGCCTAGAGAGGCGGTTACAAGAATACTCAACATTAGCCTGGAGAAGCGATGATAAGAATACTTTAAGTTATTTTTTAAACAATGAATCATGTTATGAGGATACATGCACTAGTAGTGACAAGTTGGGAATTGGAGGAGAATTAAGTAAGGGACTTTGGATGCTCCTTTAACATGTGCTCAAAAAAGGGATACTTTGAGACTCTGGATGCTCCTTTAGCTAGTGGTGATTCTCATGACATTGATGATTTATGGGTTTTCGGGTCAGTGTTTGTTCATGGCATGGGTTTGGTTGGACTAGTGAAACAAGGTTTACTAGGTGATGGAACTAAATTTGTGTTGTTGGATGCTAACAATGGCATGACGTGTGTTTTAGAGTAGTTTGAAGAGTTTGCAGGTTACTACGTGGAAATCATAGAGAGAATACTTGGTTTGTGAGTTTGGTGAATGAAACTCAGCTTCCGATAATGGGACTAGACGAAGACTATCAACATTAGCTCTTCGTTATCAAATCAGTGATAGGGAGTAGAGTGGTACTGTTGCACCAAAGAAGTATTTTCTACGAAGACCTTGGGTATGATTCAATTGTGGCTGAAGAAGTGCGAAACTTGAAAGATCTTCACGGAGGCAATTAAATGCCCGATAATCAGACTTGGGAACTTATGGGGTTACGTATAGTAGTCGGGAACAATGAGATTCAGGGGGATGAAGAAAGTGTGATAAAACTTGTATGACTATCTCAATATTTGAGACTACCTAAAATTCCTATGGTAGTTGGATGCAAGATCTTCAAGAGGGCGGAAGACATTCTGAAAGTTGAAGAAGAGGTCCATCTTGTGGGACTACTAAGTGTAGTTGGATGAAAGAGTAAAATCCAAACCGGAGAGCTTGTGGAACTAACAATGGATGTTGGAAGCAAGTGGAAGTTGGTGCCGAGGCCAAGGTTCAAGTGGGACTTGAACTTGATCTGTTTTGATTAGTAATTCAAGGTTGGGGAGAGCAGCACGGTGGTTGATGTTGGTGTAAGCCCTAGAGGCCAATGTTTTTAGTACTTGTATCGAACTAATTATTAATAATATAAAGTCTTATTTGTTTATATTAAAAGGCATTTCTTTATTATGTTTGTAAGAGTCCAAAAAGAATAATAAAGTCCCTAGAATAGATAGTCTGTTTAAAGAAATATTAAGTGTGACTTAATAAGTAGATTTTATTAAACATAAGGACGCTATTCTTAAAGTATCCGTAGTCGAGCTTTAAGGTGAAGTGGGATAACCTTAAAGCATAAAGACTATTATGAAGATAGACTGATGATCGCATCTCATGGATCATGGGATAAGGAGTTATCAAGTCTTGACATAGGTATAAATATTAGGAGTAATATTTATACTGGATTGACCCGCTATGAGAGTACTACATGGAATGTTATGTAATGTGTCATAAGTTACTCTCATGGCGATAATGATGTAACCCACCCTTCGACCTAAAACCACCATGGACCCTAGATGTAGAGTCAAGTGCTTTATCACCGATCTAACATTGTCCGTAACTGGATAATCATAAAGGCAGTAGATGGGAACTTCACAAAGCATGCTGACGGACAGTAGCGGCCTAGATGGAATTTGCCAATCCTACATAATAGGATAAATGTCTATGGGCCCAATATTGAATGGACAAGGATGACACAGTCTATGCCTTGTGTTCAATATAGACATAAGGGCCAAGGGGTAGTTGTACACAACTAATATTATCACATAATGTTTTGTTAAGATCACATAAACATTTCGTGACTTGGATAGAAGTGAAGTGTTGCTAGATACCTCTCACTATTTATAATATTAAATAAATGATTTAATATTATTACCAACGTTACGGAAACCTACAAGGTCACACACATAATGACAGTGTAATGTGAGAATTGAGAACACCGTAAGGTACGGTGCACTTTAGAGAAATATATATATATATAATGTGATAAGGTATCACAAATTAAAGATAAGCGATACACCATAAGATACGGTGGGCGCACACATGAGTAGCAAGAATCATGGGGGGGGGGGGGGGGGGGGGGCTAGGTTAAGCTTATTGGGCTTTTGCTTCAATTTGTCTTAGTGAACAAGACAAGTGTTTGTCTTGGAGAGCAAGACAAGAAACTCTATAAATAGAGGTCTTGTGCAAGAGCTAAAAACATAAGAGAAACTCATAAGAATTTTAGGGTTACTTGAATCCTAAAATTATTTCTCTACTTCTCTCTCTCACAAAGTTCTTCATTCATAAGCTTGCACTTGGAGTGAAGGAAAATTGTTCGTGTGGACGAGTTAGAGACGTTGATGTTCATCCTTCAACGCTCGTGATCGTCTTGTTCGTAATTCAAAGGGTTCTACACTTCAAGAGGTAAAACCCTAAACACATAATCATGTCCATTCGTAAGGATCATTAAAGGAAATTTTTTGAATTCCGCTGCTTAAACTATCTCTATTTTCCTTCAGTTGATAGTTAAGTTGGAATCACCATCGATTTAAAAGAAAGGTTGAGAATTGTTGAAAATTGTCTTGATACGAAAACAGAGCAAACAGAACAGTTTGGGTGCGGGGCGCCAGGAATGGCCGCAAGGCGCGCATAGGCGCACCAGAGACGTGCCACACGCATTGTGCCTGGTGCGGCGCGCAATTGGTGTGGGCACAAGTCCTGCTTGCTTGTTTGGGCGCGGCGCGCAGGAGCTCACATGACCATGGGCCTACATATTGTTATTGAAAATTTTGTTCTATTTGTAGGATTTTTTCCTATTTTGAAAGCATAATGTCTTCTATAAATAGATGGTGGTCTTTCATAGAAAAACAAGAAAGGGAGCCATATAGCTCTATGGTAATCGATGACGAACTATGCGGCTGTTTACACGAAACTAACACAAGCAAGATAGAAAGAAAATGAGAGAATAATGTACGGTAAAGATTTTAAGTTTAAATTTTAGTATATTTTTAAATATAAAATTGAGTTTTCAATCTGATCGCCCAATTTAATATTAGATAGTTTAGATTTGCTTGAATACAGTTTAATCAATCTAGATTGTGGTTCTAATGTCAGGCTTGACTCCATTCTCAAACTCCTTCACATGACTGAGTTGAATTTGGTGTTATTGTTAACTTTGTAGTATTAATTCTTTGATTTTTTGAGGAAGAAGTATTGATAATTTGATGTTCAACATAATTTAAATAAAATTTGACTAAAAATTATTTCACTTAGAAATTGCTCATATTCTTCGAAATGATTTATTCTTTTGTAGAATTCATTAAACAGTTTGAGCTCAATTAATTATAAATGATATTGTTTTGGGTGCTTCTACTATATATGTTGGGTTTTTGTATGTTGGCTACATTTTGCAAAAACAACTATTAGCCAAATGCTGAGCCAAATGATGTAGCAAGTGGAACAACATTGTGTGATCTGTTTGTTGCGCGCCAATGTACAAGATCTTCTGAAGATTCTATGAAGTTTTATGTTTGACCTAGCGTGCTGATCAAGACGCGCATATTTAATGAGCTGTAAAAGGTTGTCTTGCCTTGGTGTATTTCCATAAGTAATATCGATATATTTTTGGAAACAATATTCTTGCTCATGAAGAATTGTTAGCTGGACCTGACAACGTCCAAGCTATGTTTTGAAGCCCAAACCCGTGCTAGCTCAGTACTATATATATATGTGAAGATAAACCCTAGTTTGGGTGGGAAACCCGTGTGTGTACTAAAGCGTGTGTTTAAGGTTTTAGGGTTTTCCCGTGTTAATTGTGAGCCTTGCTTGCGTCTTCATGATTCAAGCTAAGGACTGTGTTTGAGTTGTAATGGTGTACTGCTCCTAAGCCTTTAGGTACGGAGACAAGTAGTGAGACAAGTAGTGAGGCTACGTTGTGCTTTTCACTAGAACTATAATAGTGGAGTTCATTCCTGGATTGGTATCCCCCAGACTAGGGAAGTTGCGCCGAACTAGGTTAACAAACACTCTGTGTTATTTATCATTCTGTCACGCTTATTTTACTTTGCTACGCTGCGTTTTATTATTATTGTGTGACAAGTGCTCGGACAAGTGCTCTAACATTATGCACAGCATGTGTCTGTCTGGTAGCCAGAATTTCAATTGGTATCAGAGCCGGTCACTCTACTTGTTCTGGTTTTAAAAGGGTGAGATCAAGGGAAGAAATTTTCTGGTCTGGCAGTTGCTGTGTTATTATATATGCATGAAGCTCTGATAGATGCTCTAACATCTGTTCTACTGTAGTAGGTATGTTTTTAATATATGCATGCATGTTTTGAGGGGGAGGACTTATGGTTTGTGAATGCATGTATTGAGGGGGAACACGTATATCTGATTTTTTATCTGATGTGTGGAAGTGAAGGAATTTCTGTGTATCTCTTCAAGAACTGGCTCTAGATTGTTTTAGCCAAAATTTTGCCAAAGGGGGAGATTGCTGGGTTTTTGTATGTTGGCTACATTTTGCAAAAACAACTATTAGCCAAATGCTGAGCCAAATGATGTAGCAAGTGGAACAACATTGTGTGATCTGTTTGTTGCGCGCCAACTCGCGCTATATTTATGTACAAGATCTTCTGAAGATTCTATGAAGTTTTATGTTTGACCTAGCGTGCTGATCAAGACGCGCATATTTAATGAGTTGTAAAAGGTTGTCTTGCCTTGGTGTATTTCCATAAGTAATATTGATATATTTTTGGAAACAATATTCTTGCTCATGAAGAATTGTTAGCTGGACCTGACAACGTCCAAGCTATGTTTTGAAGCCCAAACCCGTGCTAGCTCAGTACTATATATATGTGAAGATATACCCTAGTTTGGCTGGGAAACCCGTGTGTGTACTAAAGCGTGTGTTTAAGGTTTTAGGGTTTTCCCGTGTTAATTGTGAGCCTTGCTTGCTTCTTCATGATTCAAGCTAAGGACTGTGTTTGAGTTGTAATGGTGTACTGCTCCTAAGCCTTTAGGTACGGAGTAAGTTTGAGTCGGAAGAGTGTGTCTCTTGTCCAAACAAAACATAAAGAAAAACGTGTGTAATTCATAATAGTGTTGTCTATACTGTTGGTAGGAATTGAGACGGGGTCTCATGTCTAGGAGTTCCTAGGTAGAACAGTCACTAGTAGGGTCTAGGTGCGAAGACAAGTAGTGAGGCTACGTTGTGCTTTTTACTAGAAATATAATAGTGGAGTTCATTCCTGGATTGGTATCCCCCATACTAGGGCAGTTGTGCCAAACTGGGTTAACAAACACACTGTGTTATTTATCATTCTGTCACGCTTATTTTACTTTGCTACGCTGCGTTTTATTATTATTGTGTGACAAGTGCTCTAACATTATGCATAGCATGTGTCTGTCAGGTAGCCAGAATTTCAGTATAATTGCAAAATTCTAATGTATCGATACATTTGTTTTTTTAAAATGATAAATAAACAATTGTTTTTATAAATTAAAATGTTATTTAGTGATTATTATATTTTAGAAAATATAATTTCATAAGAAAAATTACAATTTCATTTTATAAATATTATACTAAATTTTTTTTATATTTTTTCATAAAAAAATTCAATGTTTACTATTATGAATAATAGAAATTAAAAAAATATATATTTTTTTTTCAATTTTGATGAATAATATTTAGTTATTATAATATTTTAAAAGATAGAAAAAAATTACTTTTATTTTATTTTTATTTGGTAAAGTAAATACATTTAGTGGTTAATTTTTTTTAATCTTTTTTGGTGAACAATCTTTTACTACATATTTAAGGACCTATTTAGTGGACTAAGACATAGATGGATAATCATGTCAGATCATATCTCAATTCAATGTCTGATAAAACAATATTATATGATAAGTTGTGTGAAAAAGAATTACTATATAATAAGTTCATCCTAAAGTTTATTATATTGTCTCTCTAATCAAAAAAGTTGTCCTAAATATGAGCTACGTTAGAAACTAGAGCATAACATGATTAGAAAATAAATTATAGATTTGTCCTTATAAAATATAAAAACGGAAATCTAATAAATTTTTTAATTTAAACCCTTTGTGATTCTACCCTTGATGAATTACTTTCTGTAGTAGCGCGCAAAGGATATCCGGTAAAAATTAAAAGATGAAAAATTACTAAAACATGAATATTAATTTAAATTTTTGAAACAAATTAAATATAACTTTCATACAAGGTATTTTTGTCATTTTTGAATATATTATATATTCTTTAGCTTTTTTTTTTCCTTGTCCCAGCCAGCAACCATATAATCAGCCCTTAAAAGGAAGTTACAACGAGATATATAATTGTTTAGCTTATCTTACTGTGTGATTGTGTCTCATCTAAGGGAAATAATAAGCCATATATATATATATATATATATATATATATATATATAAATCTAGAGAACACCTAAATCAAACAAATGATTAAGTGGAAGTAAGAATGCAATATATATCTAATTTCATAGAACTAAAACGACTAACCAAACCAAATTAAAAGTTTTGGTTTTGGTATAAATGATGAATTCATCACTCCAAGTTGAGTATAAGATCGGTGGATTATGTAGTTAGAAGAGTCTATCAAATGGAGGAAAGCAGCGGCGGAGCCAGGAAACTTACAAAGTCTGGGCTAAATCTCAAATAGTGAATATTGACAGACAAAATAGATCTCAGAATAAATTTCGTGTCATCTTATTCGTAGGGAATAATATTGAATTTCTAGGGAATAATTTTTTTGAATTTCAGAAATAATAAAAATTAATCCCTATGAATATTATAAAAATTCACTGAAAATTCATAAACAAATTAATCCCTGAAAATTAATTCACTGAAAATTCGTAGATATTAATTTATTATTTCACAAAACAGATCTCAGAAATAATAAAAAATTTCATTGCAAAACTAAATTTTCAGTGTGATCTTATTAGACACACAAAACATTACTCATAAATATATATACATTTCCAATATGGTATCATAGACTATCCACGATTCGCTGGGCCACTTCCGATGGTCGCCTGCTATCGATCGGGTCATCCACTGCATGACCGCCCGCTATCGATCAGGCCATCCACAGTTTATATCCGTGCTCCAAGCCCAATAGTGCTGTGCGCGAGGGGGTGTGTTAAGAAGTCTCACATCGGTTGTGAGATGGCCTGAATATGTGTATATAAGTGAGAGACAATCCTCACCTTACAAGCCGGTTTTGTGAAGTTGAGTTAGGCCTAACATTCAATTCTAAGATGGTGTTCAAAGCCTCTATGACTAAGTGGTCTAGAGTTTGATTCTCGCTCCCCTCACTTTCTAATTAAAAGTGAAATTTTTAGCATATAGTAGGTGTGCATATGCATTATCCACGGTTAAAACCCAATTGGCTCTTGCGTGAGGGGGTGTGTTAGAAATAATATAAAATTATTGATGTAGCATTTTCTAACAGTTTAAGCTTTTGGGATAATCGATAATTTAACATTTTAGACAAAAGACTTGGGTTCACTATGATATTTCTTAGGCATTGAAGTTGCTCAATCCTCATCAGGAATTGCAATTAACCAACACAAGCATGCATTGGATATTCTAATTGAAACTGATATGCTTGATTGTCGTCTAATTGATACTCGTATGGATCCCAACGTCAAACTTCTTCCGAGTTAGGGGGAGCCATTGAAAGATCCGGGAAGATATCGACGTCTTATGGGTAGACTAAATTATCTTACATATGCAGTGAGCATTGTGAGCCCATTTCTGAGTTCTCCTTGTGATAGTCATTGGAATACAGTTATTCGTGTTGTACCCCAATTTTGAACCTACAAATTCAATCTACATTTCACGCATCAAAATATACAAAAATACATTTGCATTGCCGTGCTTATATTTTCTTCTTTTTTTTCATGCATTTTTCTTATTATTTTTCTCATATTATTACTATTTCTTCATATTTGCATTTTTTTCTAAAAAATACATGTTTTTTCTTTTAGATAAAAATAATATCATTTTCATGCATTATTTTATTTTTACTTTTACTTTTTATTTTACGCTTAATTTTGGTTTTACGACCATTTTATTTTTCTTAGTTTATTTTTATTTAAATTTTCTTTTAATTAGTATAAAAGCTCAAAAATGTCAAAAGATAGTTTTTCTTACCTCATAATTTCATTTCATATTTAATTAGCGTAAAAGTCTAAAAATATAAAAAAATAGTGTTTTATATATATATTTTGTTTTTTTTATGAACAAAAATTTACATTTTATTTTACTTCCACTAATTTTAATTTTTTTTATTTCTATTTACATTTATATGACTCATTATTTTATCTCATTCTTATCTCTTTATCATTTTTCTAAATAAATCAAAATTCATTTTCAACCAATTAAGTTGCTCCACTTCACCTCATTCTTATCATTATCCTATTTTCTATTTTTCCATTTAATCCAAATTATTCTTTCTATCAGTATTACACATATATCCTATCTTTTTACCACTAATCATGTTTTACCCTTTACCTTAATTTCCCTCCATAAAAAAACATCACCTCACACATTCATTTACACACATATTCATTCACCAACTCCCAAAAACTCTTTCTTTCATCACCCACAAATCAGGAAAAAAAAAATAAAAAAAAAGCAAAAAAAAGAAGAAAAAAGGAACGAAGTAGACAGTTGCAGTAACAACAACAAAACCTTCATCCTCTTCATCATCTCACCATTCTTCATTTTATATTTTCAATTCACAAGATCAAAGCCAAATCAAACTCTAAGAGTGTGTTTGGATGGGGGAATGTTTTGAAGGAAAGTAATGTTTTGAGGTAATTAAAATGATTTGGGTCAAAATATTTTGTTTGGGTAAAAAAATGAGAGAATTTTTAAAATGATATCATTTTGGGGGTTATTTTAAAAAGACCAATTTAGTGGAATTGTACTACACAAATTTCATCCAATCAATCAAAAACCCAAGTTTAAAGGAGACGGACCAATAGTTTAGACTAAAAGATAATATAGTATAGTATAGTTAGTATAGTTTAGAGTAAGTTAGAATTTTAACTTTGCTTCGTCTATTTTTATTTTGTAATTGCATTGCATTAAAATGTTGCATTCATACATGTTTAAATTTTCGCAAAACTCTTAGAATGTATTTAGGCTCAATGTAACCTCAAAGTGGATGTAGACATTGCATTGCATGCATTTTATTTTTATTGCTTTCCGTCCATGCTAAAAAACAAACTAAATATGTGAACTTTCATTTCCAAAGAGGTACGACTAGTAATTTCTTTAGAAAAAAATAGAAAATAACAAAAACATCTTCTCCCTCCTAAATACAAAATTTTCTTAGTCCAAAAACTTAATTAGTCACACGTTAGATTCAGATTTATTTCAAACACTTTAAATTATGTTATAACCTGCTCTTCTCATCTAACTCTCCACATGCACACACTTTTCCATCTATACAAATTCTCCCTCAATTTCTTACTACTTCTCTCTCATTTCTTAAACACACAAAAACAAGTAAAAAAACAATAAATTAAAGGTTACTATAGGATACTATAGGCACTTAGGATGCTAAAACCTTCCCTAGGTGTAACTAACCCCCGTACTTAGAATCTCTCTTTCTTAGGTTTTCGATTCTTTCCCATCTTTGGAAATGAAAGATCAATGTTAGTGGTGGAAATCCCAAAATCCTCGCAACAATTCGTATACTCAAATATAAAAAGAATGTACCAGGAAGATGACTATTATATGAATATAAGGGTGATGCTAGAATCACTTGTTGTTCAGATGCTAATTGGGCTGGATCACGAATAACTGGATACTGTTTTCTTATTGGAGAAAATATGATCTCATGGAAAAGCAAGAAACAAAAAGAGTTGCACTATCTAATAATGAAGCTGAATACCATGTTATGGCAGCAGCCTCAAATGAGCTTGCATCGCTTAAAAATTTACTCTTAGAGCTTAAATTGGGAGATCATCAGGCCACCAAAATCATATGCAACAACCAAGCGGCACTCCACATTGTATCTAATCCGGTTTTCCATGAACGGACCAAACACATAGAAATAGATTGCCATTATGTAAGGGACAAGGTTCTTTCACAAGAAATCAGCACATATTTTGTCATGTTTGAAGACCAATTGGCTAATATGTTCACTAAGTCTCTCAAGGGTTCGCGGGTGAATTACATTTATAACAAGCTCGGCTCATATAACATATATGATTCGGCTTGAGGAAGAGTGTCAAGAATCCATTAAAATCAATTAGTATTGAATTATATTTATAGTATTGATTACATTGCCTTATTATGTACAACTTATGTGATTATAAATAAACACTCACTGTGATCTCATGTGATCTCATTAGACACACAAAACATTACTCAGAAATATATATTTCCAATAAAAGTCATTACCTAGATAAAAGATTAAGTATTTTAATTTGTGTCATTTTTCATGCAAGACCTCAATTTCTAGTGAGAGAAACTTAGAGAGAGAAAAAAAGATGCGTGAAATCATCGGCTTATCAAGAACTTTTGATTGAGATTTTTTTTGGGTACATAAATTTAAGGTTTGGAAACACATTTTAAACAGCTTCGAATAAGAGTCACTATTCATCTTTTTTCTTGTTAGTTTCGCAGAAAAAAGTAGCAGTTAGAGATTTAATCAAGGCTACGACTAATGTTTGTACTTATGGTTTCTTTTGCTTTTGTCCTTTGATTTTTACTGATGTTAACTCTTGTAATTTGTCTTGGCATCACACCTTATGTAAACACTGGTAGTTTGTCTTGGCATCACACCTTATGTCAAGGGGACTATTTTTTGGTGTATATATATATATATATATATATATATATATTATTTTAACTTGTTAAAAAAAAACAATTGAGACTAATTTCTTATAACTCATTTGAGATCTCAATTTAAATGTTGATTATTAATATTGAGAAATGCTCTCTTCCCTAAACTTAGGTTTTTCTTATGTTCTATTTTTATTTTAGGTTTTTTCAAATCTATCTTTTCATGATTTTGAGGTATTTACCCTAAACCACTCAATAATGTTTTAACCGATTTAAATTTTTATCAAATATACACCGTTATTGGATTGAAAGTTATATATATCATCTAGATTAATTGTATAAAATTTCAAACAAATTCAAAATCATTTAATATGTTATTGAGATACGTAAAGATTAACGACGTTTAAAAAATCACACAAACTGTTAATTTTGATGTGTCTCAATAACATATCAAATGATTTAGAATTTGTCTGAAATTTTACACAGATAATCTATATGATATAAACTTTTTATCCAACGGTGTTTTTTATAAAATTTATATCAATCAAAACATTCTTGAGTGGTTTAGAGATAAATAACCTCCAAATTATGAAGGGTTACACCAGATGTCACTTTTTTTTATTTATTGTTCTTGCTTGAAAATATTGCAGTTATGTTTACGAGGTTGTTACTTGTTAGAACTTTATTTGCTTGTCTTGCTTCGTATTGATTATTGTCAGGGCCGGCTCTGCGCATATGCTTAAGGTGCGACGGCTAGAGGTGTATATAATAATACTTATTTTTAATAGGAGATTGTATAGCAAAACGTATAAAAAAAATCACAATTAATATTTATTAGATTTGTGCCCAATAATAATCCTTCATATTTTATTTACCAACTCACCATAATTTTTTTTACACCATAAACTCAACCCTTTAATTTTTATACCCTATAATTTCATTCTCCTAAACACAAAATTGAGAAGTAAAACTTAAAATGTATAAGTAAAACTGTAAAATTTAAAATCTCTTCTTGTCTTGCATTAAAATATAAATTCGTATTTCTTTTCTCCAGCTATTGATTCCCGTGATCGACTGTATTTTTACCTTCTTTATATTTTAAATTCTGATTTTGTTGTTATAATCATGGTTTTAAATTGCGGTTGCGGTAACGGATGCGGTTGCGTCTGCGGACATTGCGTTTGCGGTCAATGCGGCTGCTGCGACGCACATTGCAGCTGTTGCAGCGTGAATTGAATTTTAATATTCACAACCTATATTAAGTGTACAACTGTGCCACTATACAATTTAACCACTATATATTAGAGTTTTAGTTTGCTAAGTAAATACCAAGTGATATGTAGTTGAAATACAAAGTGAATAGACCGTTAAAAGTAAGATTTTTCATTAAATCATTAGTATTTTGGTGGTTGGGATTATAAAATTTTAAATTTTGATGACAAAAGTTTAAAGAATATGTTAGAAATTGTCCGATGCGGCTCATGATGCGGATACGTTGCGGTCAAACACGTGATTACAAATCACACGTGATTATAAAATATCAGAAACGGTGCTGATTATTGTTATCGGAATTTTTACTCGACTCTTTTGTTATTGTAATTTTTATTATGTAGATCTCGATATACAACATAGGAAGTTGTAAACAATCCATATATATATACACATATGATCACTAGAAAGCCAGGTCAGGTATTATCTCATCTCATTAGATAACGAAATGGAACCATTATTATAGTATACCATGAGATTCATGAGACAATATATTATTACACACATGTTTAATCAACACCGCAATTTCCGGATGGAGTCGTGGAGATTGAAGCAAAAATGATATATTTTTTTCTATAAATTGCAGCAAGCAAGAAATGAACTATGCAACACAAAGTCAATTATTTGTGATCAAACAATGGCTGATGCTAAGCTCGCTCCTTTGGCTATCTTCTTGCTTGCTGCATTTTGTATGCTTTTCTTTAATCATCTTAATTTCTCACCAATATATACCATGCATGCATGCATTTCTATTAATACTAATATCCTACGTACTCTACTAAATGCTTAAGTATACGTGCCCCATGTCATAACTCATAAGTATATTTGTATATATGTATGTGTTTCAAATTTCAAATTTTACTATATATGATATGCTTACATTGTTTCTAACGTCAGTTAAATTTGACCGTTACAGTAATGTTTCCGACGAACAAGGCCGGTGCAGCTTGTGGCATTGCGTGTACAATATTTGATTCTGAACCAATATGTGGTAGTACCAGTTGCCGTTGTCGAACTCCAATTCCATTTGTAGGCTATTGTGATTTAAGGACTACCCTATCTCTAAATCATACTGAGATGGTTGAGAAAAGTTCAAATTTATGTTATTCTCATGATGATTGTACAAAGAAGGGAAGTGGGAGCTTTTGCGCTCGTCCTAATTCTGTTTTGGAACACGGCTGGTGTTTTGAGTCTAACGTTGAGGCAGAAAGCTACGCAAACATTATCTACAAGAATAGGTTTGCAAAAGACTTCTTGAAGATGCCTACATCCTCTCAATATTGATATGACTAAAATATAGCCCTAACCATACACGCCAAATATATATGATATCCATCTCTTCTACTTAAATTATGTACAATCTTTGTTTCCAATTAGTAAGTTGGATTTCTTAGATATTATCCAAATTTAAATAAA
The DNA here is from genome assembly GCA_951804385.1 of Trifolium dubium. Classification (NCBI taxonomy): domain Eukaryota; kingdom Viridiplantae; phylum Streptophyta; class Magnoliopsida; order Fabales; family Fabaceae; genus Trifolium; species Trifolium dubium. The sequence continues at coordinate 10,862,723 of OX638072.1, read as the reverse complement.
TCATGTATGTGTATGGGTGTGGCAAATTAATATATGTTGTTTGCTTTGGAAGTACTGATCCCATAAATCACTGCGAATAATCAATTAGTCAATTTTCTTTTAAAGTTTAGGTTTAATTACAGTGTTGGTCTCCTTATTTTTACAATTTTTAAAAATTGGTCTTCTTATTTTAAAATTTGTAGTTTTGGTCCTCCATCATATTTTTCAGAGTTAAGAGGTTTTCACCCCCTGCAAATTAAGTAGACGAATTTTGTTTTACTCCCTTTAATATGAAAATTTTCTGCTTTTCCCCCTGGCTACACAAAAAGACTTTGATCATATGATATGTTTTAAATGACATAATATATGATTTAATGATGAGAAAATAAAATACCAACATTGATGAAATTGTAAGAAAAATAATTTATCAACTTTAGGGTTCAATTTGTTGTTGGTCCCTATAAAATGCGGATCTTCTAAGTTTAGTTTTTATTTAATTTTAATTATATTTCTATTCCCTATAATTAAACTCTTAAACTTTTGAATGAAGTTTTTATAAGCATGTTTAAAATATCATATGTATTTATCAAAATTTAGAATTATTTAACATGATATGAATTAAATATAAATTTTAAAATAGCCAAATTTCAAGACCAAAGTAACGAAAATCATGACCTAGAAATCAAATTTTAAGCTCAATTTTCGGAGGAACTTTTACAGTGATCAAAGCATAAATGCGAATTTTTTTTCAAAAATACATGTTGATTTATTTGTAGGGACTAAAACTGAGTGCATGATAACTTTTCAAGGACTAAAAATTTAATAAAATATAAGTAAGGACTAAACTTAGAAGATCACAATTTTATAGGGACTAATTAAAAACATATTTAACCCTCAACTTTAATTAATAGGGTGGAAGACCAAAAATATCAAATTTTAAAATAAGTAGATTAATTTTGCAAAATAGTGAAAATAGAGAAATTAATCTACAAAGAGTCGTCAGCTGAAGGACACAGCCATGTGAGCATCAAGGACGACCGTGTGAGATGTATCAAATGTCGTCTGCTGAAGGACACGGCCGTGTGAGATGTTGAGAAGCTTAAATGTTGTTTTTCATCCTAAGTGCACGAAAATGGCACTATAAAAATGGGAAGCTACCTAAGCTAATATGCTTCCATTTTGTCTATGTGGCATGTTTATTTTTCTTAAGCTTCATGTGACTTTTTCTATTCTTATGATAATATTCCAATTGATTGCACATAATAAGATTAAAAAAATATATTAAAAGAATGATTATAATATATGTTACAACAATAGTGTTTTGATGGTTTGACACAAATAATTAAATCATAAAAGAAAAGAAAATTAGTAAGCACAATGAAAACAAGATAAACTAATCTCTAATTAAAAAATTAAGACAAATTAAAAATAAGATATAATTAAAAAGTTCTGACAAATAAAAAATAAGATGTAATTCTACTAACTGAAACTTTAAGAGAAAATCTTAAATTATAATTAAGATAATTTTAAAATAAGTATTAGCCTTTGAAGTAAAATGCCATATGAACCCTTATAAAAAAGTGGCATGTTTTGGTCCCTACAAAATTTTTATCAATGCAATTGCAGTCCCTACTAATTTTCAAAATTATGAAAATTGTTTAATCATCATTAAACTTATAAATTTTAAAATAATTTTTTTTCAACCATGTTTAGAATACTATAAAAAATTTCTTAAAAAAAATTAGAATTTTTTAAAATGAAAATAATTAAATATGAGTTTTTTCAAATTTTAATAGTTAAAGATAAAAGTAACTGAAATTTTGATTTATAAATCGAATTTTTAAGTTATTTTTCTTCGAGGAACTTTTTACAATGTTTTAAATATATCTACAAAAAAATCATTAAAAAATACAAATTGGTTTAACAATAGGGACTAAAAGTACATGCATAATAATTTTATAAGGACCAAGAAGTGGCGAAAAAATTTAGAGGGACTAAAATTAGAAAGTTCATACGTTTATAGGGACTAAAGATATATTTAACACTTTTTTTTAAACAAATAGTAAGATGACATGTTAAATATTAAATTCATCTAAAATAATAAACTATATATCTTTATTTGAGTCAAATAACTAAATCTAAATTCAAATATAAGAAATCATCGTCAAAACTAATAAATTGGTAACAAAAAATATTCAAGATTATATAATAACAAATATAAAATAAATATTTGTCAAAACATATAAACTAAATATATATTTAGTCTCTCCTTCTCCAAGCCGCCACCCTCAACCCTACTTTTCCTCTTTTTTTTCTCCATCCACCAAAGAGGGGTGGTTTAGGGTCAATTCTTGATCCGAAATCACCCCTCCAAATTGTTTTTGCTTTTTTTCTTATCAAAATAAGTGTTTTCACACATAGTAAGATTATCATTTTAGTGTGATTTTGTTTTTCTGTCTTGGTATGGTGTTTTTTTCTCCCGTCTTTGTATAGTGTATTTCCCATCTTTTGTGTGCGGTGTTCATTTTCGATCAAGTGCAGATCCAATCAATGATTTTGGTGTTATCAACGCTACAGATCCGGAGGCTTGAGTATTCCGGACACTTCAATATAATCACATTTGTAGGCATATGCAATTTGCCGTTTTATGCTATTAACATGGATAATGTGAATTTGTTTGTAGTTTCATCCTTTTTGTTTTTAGCTATTTTAAATTTGTGTTGCATTGATGTACTCTGTCAATTTGAATGAATGAATATCTTTATTTTTGGTCAAAAAAAAAAGATAGAAAATATCCAACATTATTTTGATAAAAATAAAATATCAAATATTTTTAATAATCACCATTTAAAAGGAATAACTTAAAATATTTTTCATTTAACTATATGATTATATTTATCATAATTATTAAATTTTACTTATATAAATATTTTAATTTATAATTTAATCGAATCCGTGCAATACGCGAGTTTATTTCTAATATTAAATAAAAGAGATATTTTCTTAAAGTGTGAGTAATTGTCTCATACATTGATATTATAATGACCTTCTCTAACTTTCTACCTTTATACTCTTTTCTTTTAATTGTTAATGTTGATTACTATCAAGTATCAAGAAGCATCGTGTTTTTTAGATTGTGCTATAATTATTTATCTTGGGGTAAGAAGGTGAAAGACCCATAAAGTGAAGTCCTTATCTTGATCTATCTCTCTACACAACTAACTTTCAACAAAGTATCTGTCGAATTAGTGTCGGCGCAATTAGTACCGACGTACTCCCTCCGGACATATATATAAGCAAAAAAAACTATATGCGCAGTGATTAAAAAATTCTGTTAAATGTAATTAATTTTATTGATTTGATGTAAAGTATGAGTTATATTTACTGTATTGCCCTTTTTAAATTTAATATAAAAAATTAAACATTAAATTTGCATGTCTATGATGCATTGTTGAAAAAGCAAAAGTAGAACTTCGTGGAAGCTATAAAGGCATCAGATCATTTGTACTTTTGGAAATCACAAGTAGTGTAAATGTAAAGTGGACTATTAATTGCCTAAAAAGTAGTACTCCAAATCACAAGTAAATAGTAAATAGTATTAGGAGGAATAAATAAGGGTATATTTGGAATAGTAGTATTAATTATTTTTAAAGGTAGTTAAATTTGCTTATAATAGTGTCCAAAATTTTAAGGGATTTTTTGCTTATATATGTGTCCGGAGGGAGTATCTGTTTACTTGCTTTTAAAAGGTTAAGGAAAAATTAGGGAAAAAGTTAGGAATGTGATTCTAGACTTTAGGGTAGCTTAACTCATCTTTTATCTTTTAATCTTGCATGTTGTTTACTTTATTATTTTATTATTGTTATAAAACCAAAACCACAAACTACACCATAAACTCCCTCTACAACTTTAGATTTCTCGCTAAAAAATATCATTTCAACCGTTCTTATAAGCTCTATATTGCTTCTCATTAGTTTTCGTGGGATCGATACTTTTTATTACGACGATAGAACCGTGCACTTGTGGGCCTATCAATTTGCTTGTGATTATTATTGCTTTTTCGTTGGTTTTGGTTACCAATTTTTTTTCTACACACATCAAAATTATTGGTGTGATTTTAAGACGAATTTAGTGACCCCCGTGGGTACCAAACGAGACATCGAGGGACTTTCCAGAAACAATTTTGAAATTGTGGAAGGTGAAGATGTAAACAATTTTAATGTTCAAGATGATGGATAAGACATGGAATGTTGTTATCCGGTGCCTCCTCGGAGATAACAAGTTAATGGAGATTGCAAAGAAGAAGGTCAGCCTGGAGAGGCAATGTTAGTAATATTCAGGTTCAGCATGGAGAGGTGGTGACAATAATACACAAAGTCGGTATGGAGTGGCGCTGGTGATAATATTCAACCTCGGCCTAATGAGCCAGTGACAAGAATACTCAACATCATCCTAGAGAGGCGGTGATTAGAATGCTTAGGTTCTATTTGAAACAATGAATCATGTTATGAGGACGCATGCGCTAGTGGTGAAAATTTGAGAATTGGAGGAGAATTGAGTCAAAAACTTTGGATTATCTTTTAACATGTGCTCAAAGAAGGGATACTTTGAGACTCTAGATGCTCCTTTAGCTAGTGGTGATTCTCATGACATTGATGATTTATTGGGTTTCAGATCAGTGTTGGTTCGTGGCATGGGTTTGGTTGGACTAGTGAATCAAGGTTTACTAGGCGATGGAACTAAATTGGTTTTTTTGGATACTAATAATGGCACGAAGTGTGTTTCAGAGCAGTTTGAAGAGTTTGTAGGTTACAAGGTGGAAATCATAGTGGGGATACTTGGTTTGTGAGTTTGGTGAATGAAAGTCATCCTCTAATAGTGGGACTAGACGAAGACTATCAACATTAGCTCTTCGTTATCAAATAAGCGATAGGGATCAAGTAGAGTGGTATTTTTGCACCAAAGGAGTATTTTCTAGGAAGACCTTGGGTATGATTCAATTGTGGCTGAAGAAGTGCAAAACTTGAAATATCTTCACGGGAGGCAATTTAATGTGTTGAGTTTTGAAGATTGACTACAATTGTGCAAAAACATATATTAGCCAGATGTGTGGTCAGTTGCTTCTGATCACTGATGATTGGTCAGATGGTGAAGCATATGGAACAACATTACGTGATCAGCCAGCTCGCGCGTTTATTATTTTATGCAATCTTTTACAAGATACGCTTTGGTTTTTCTTTTAACCTTACTTGGTGATTAAGTCACATGTTTCTGAAGAAGTCTAAGGCGGTCTTGCCTAGATATATTTTAAAAGGTGATATTGATTTATTTTTTAAGAAGATTTCTTGTTCTAGAAGATTCAAGACTTGGACCTTACAATGTCCAAGGGATGTCTTATAACGCCCTATATCGATTTTTCTAGAATATCGAATGGAATTTAATAACTGAATCTGGATATATTAAAATTACAGGAAAGATAACTTGAATATACACTAATATGTAAAAACACTTGAATAAAGTGTTAATAATATTACACAGCGGAAACCAAAACTTATAATCAAAACAGTACACAAATAAGAAAAGAATCATTGAACTGCTTTTGATCTTCTTTAAAATTTCAATTGTCGCACCTCTTATACTGATTTAACTTTGATCCACCTGTTTTCTGGAAAAAAAAACAAAAAAAAAGGGAGTTGGGTGAGACTACTTGTCTCGTGAGTTCCACCTATCTTAGTTTGTTAGTAATTTCTAGGTGAAGCTACATGCTTCAGTTAGTCTAATCTATGTATCTATAATTATTTATTTTTGTTGATCAAAGAGAGAGAGAACTAATTCTCTGATTAATTCTAAAATAGAGGAAGACTAAGCTACTGGTTGTTAGTTAACACACTAACACAATAATAATATCGTAATCAATATAATTCACAATTCTTCAAAATATAAGAGTGTGTCACACATTATTATCCGAGTTCTTTTTTTTAGACAACCGGGGTGAGTAAGTTCCTGAGAAGTCTAGCTGACCGGCTAAATTCCCTATCATATCAGGGCTAGAGCACGATATCCCAACTAGGACTCACTGCTATCTACAACAATGGCCTAGTGTTACCTACAACCGATGACTTAAACATATTATAAAGCTGAGCCAGCACGGAAGTCCGACAACTAGGAAATAACTTCCAACATATATAATTCTATTATCATACTTTGGTTTTGCTAGAGTTGATGCTATCCAATCATATTATCATTCATATCAATCTCATCAATACTAATCTTAATTTATTTCGCTTATTCCAGATGGTATACCAAACCATGGGGAATCAGAATAGCTTAACTTAACTTAATTATTACGTCTAAGCATAGCTATGGTTTTATCTAAGTTATGCTAATGTTCAAAAATATACTTACACTAAATAGGGCTATAATTCTGTTTTAGACATTTTCTTATTTCTAAAGTTAAAACTTAGTAAAACTAGCTAAGTTGATTCTCCACGCCCTGTAGAGAATTACATTATTAGTAACTAAAGTTAATCATGTTTAGGTGTGAAAAACTACCCATAGGGTAAGCAAGCTATCTAAAGGAACTCACCTGAAAATAATTGCAGTACCGAATCATTCCTCTCGCTTAACAATCATCCGATTGTACCGCTCGAATCGCAATTCCATAACTGATTTTTCTGCATAATATGCTATTGACTTCCAACTTTAAATTCATTACCAGAATTCGTTTTTCATCCCAAAATTACGAAACTGGTGTCAAATTGACCGTAATTACGTTAGCTAACCATACCAACAAACGAAATTTCAATCGGAGTTACGAGGAGTGAGAATTTACCTTTTTAGTACAGACCTGTTCAAACACGATTTCTGCAAAATCCTGTGTTGAACTTCCTACTTCAAAAATTCGTACCGAACTCAATTCTCCATCAAATTTCACAAGTCCGGTGCCCAAACAACCGTTATTAAGTTAGATAACTGTTCCAAAAAGAATCATCTTAATTAGAGCTACAAGTAAAGAGAACTTACTGTTTTAGTGAAGGTGGTTTCCATATTACGGGTTTCACCAGCTTTGCCCCAAATCCAACTTTCTTGCATCAACTTCACCACTACCTTTGTTCCTAGTTTGTTTTGTAGCAATAATATGCTTAACAAAACTCTTAATTTCATGGAAATGATGCATGCAATAGGTTTAGATTCATCACTTGGAAATTGATTTAATGAATAGATGGGAGTGAGGGTTAGGTCAGACTTTGGAGATGGAAGGAAATGAAATTCTTTTTTGTGATGATTAATCCTTGTAGGGGAAAAGGTTAATGGATTGCATGTGTGGTATTAGTGATGATCTTTGCAAGAATGGCACATGATGATGATGGTGTCGTGAGTGAGCAAGAGAGAGTGAAGGGAAATGTTCTGACATAATAAAATAACGGGTTAATTACATTTTACTTCTGTAAAATATACTAAAGTTGTTTTACCCTTATAAATTTTTTTTGTTGCTTTACCCCTGTAATATAAGATTGGGTGTTTTACCCCCCTTGACTCAAGTCAACCATAATATAATTTGAGGCGGTTTAAAACACTCGCTAAAATTATATTTTGCGGTGGTTTTTTTAAAAATCGGTTTAAAACCCTCGTTAAAACAATTTTTTTGCGGCGGTTGACTTGAGTCAAGGGAGGTAAAACACAAAATCTTATATTACAGGGGGTAAAGCAACAAATTTTTTTTACAAGGGGATAAAGCAACTTTGACATATATTACAGGGAATAATAAGTAATTAACCCTAAAATGAATGAAGGAGAAAAATGAAGGTAAAGTGGGATATAGTGGCTTAAATAGTCATGTGTGTTGGGCTGGCTTGGCTCAATATAGTAAATAGGTCTTACCACAAAAATCCCAATATTAAACCAATACTCAAACCATTTGTATTATTCCAATTCTAATTATTATTAACTTGAATAATTAAAGTTGGGTTGTTACATGTTTGAAGCCCAAACCCTATGCTACTCTAGTAGTATAAATATATGTAATGACAGACCGTTAAAGTTAAGCTAAACTGTGTGTGTTCTCAAAACGTGTGTTTAAGATTTAGTCTTCTTTATTGTTTATTGTTTGTTCTTTGTTTGTGAGTCTTGCTTGCGTTGTCACTGATTCAAGTAAAGGAATCTGTTTGTTAGAGTTGTAATCTTTACTTCTCCTAAGCCTTTAGGTACGGAGTAAGTGTTGAAAAGAAAAGAAAAGATCAAGAAAAGAAAAGTAAAAGCAACGCTGAGTGTGTTGTTTAGGTTAGGAGTTGAGACGGGGTCTCATATCTAGCAGTTCCTAGGTAGGGCTGTCACGGGGTAGGGTCTAGGTGGAAGACAAGTAGCGTGGCTACGTTGGTCCTTACACTAGAACTATTATAGTGAGTTCACTCCTGGATTGGTATCCCCCAGACTAGGGCAAATTGCGCCGAACTGGGTTAACAAACCTACTGTGTTATTTACTTTTCCGCTGCTTTTAATTCACGTTTTATTTGTGTTATTTTTCTGAGCTAGACACGCGCTCGAACAGTTGTGCTTACATTGTTCACAACGTTTGTCTGTCTGGTAGTCAGAATTTCAAAATGCACGGTAATAAGACTTGGGAACTTCTGGGTTACATATGGTAGTCGGGAACAATGAAAAATTGATTTTGTAGCTTTTAGGACTACCTAAAAATATAAGGTTAGTCGGAGACAAGCAATTCTTCATGAGTACAAAAGGAATTCAAGGGGATGAAGAAGGTATGGTGGAGCTTGTATGTTTTTCTCAATATCCGAGAATAGTTGGAAGCAAGCGTTTCTTCAAAAGGACAGACTTGATCATTCTAGGGACTGAAAAAGGTTCGGTGTTAGTTCCTATGGTAGTAGGATGCAAGATCTTTAAGAAGGCGGAAGACATTCTGAAGGTTGAAGATGAGGTAGATCTTTTGGACTATTTAGTGTAGTTGGATGCAAGAGTAAAATCCAAACCGGAGAGCTTGCAGAACTAACAATGAATGTTGGAATTAAGTGGCAGATGGTGTTGAGGTCAAGGTTCAAGTGAGACTTGAAGTTGATCTGTTTTGAATAGTAATTCAAGGTTGGAGAGAGCAGCACGATGGTTGATGGTTAAATTGGCATCACCATCGATTTAAAAGAAAGGTGGAGAATTAGTGAAAATTGCCTTGAAATTGCGAAAACAGAGCAGTTTGGGTTTAGGAGCTAGGAATGGGCGTAGGAGAGGCGCGGCACGCAGTGCGCCTGGTGCGGCTCGCAATTAGTGTGCATGCAAGTCCTATTTTCTTTTGACTAGCGCACAAGGCACTATTTTTTGGGTGTGGCGCGCATGATCTAAGGTAATCGACGACGGATTATGCGACCATTTACACGAAACTTACACAAGCAAGATATAAATAAGGGTTAATAGGTATATACCCCATGTAAAGTTGTAATACCCTAATTTTTCACCTTTTGAAATAAATATTTTATTTTGAAAACTATTTCTTATTTTCTAGGAAATAACAAAAAAGAATTTTAGAAAATTAATATGTTCGCATTTTATTGCTTTTTTTATTAGTTTTTGGTTAATACAAAAATATTATTCTTTTTTTTAAAAGCAAAAAAATATTAGAAATATTTTTATTTAAATTTACATTTTATTTCTACAATTTTTATATTTTATTTACATTTTTGTCCCCTATTTTGCATTTTTTCTTTTATTATTTTTAAGGTTTTTTATATGCTCCAACCAATCACATAAGGCCACCTCATAACTCATTTTCTCTTCAAAAATATATATAATGTCAATCATTTTAGGCGATTTTCGTTTTCACCTTTTTACCCACAAAAATGCAAATATCACAAGGCCCCAACCCTAAAAATTCCATATAAATAGATAAGGGTTGTGCAAACCCTAGGTTAGAGCATTCACTGTTCATTTTTCTCAGAATCACTCTCCTCTCTCTCGGTCGCTCCTTCCTTCACTCTTCTTCTTCATTTCTTCATTCAAGCATATACTCAAACACCAAAATCTAACACAAAATCAACACAAAAAACATGGAAGCTGAATAAATCAACGATTCCGAGATCATTCTACTAGTCGTCTCTCCTCCGTTCGTGTTTCAAGCTACTGAAAACGGCACCCAGAAACATAGATCAGAGACCGAAAATTTCCAAACCTACAAAGGTTGGAATCGCACGATTCTGGATTTTCTCTTCCCTGATTCTTCTTAATTTATATCTGCGTTTGTATATATATATATATATATATATATATATATATATAAACTGTTATGGATATTATGTTGCTGTTTGTTTTGATTGAAAAAACTTGGATCCAAATTTTGTTTTCGTTTTGATTCGTAGATTTTGCGTTCGTTTCATTCTGTGTATGAGGAAACTAATACGAAATTTGTGCTTAAAACAGAAAAACAAAATGAATCAATGGTTATTCGCGTCGAATCAAAGTTTTTTTGCGATTATCTCTTTTAGATCCGAAACTTCTAGATTCGGATTCTACGTAATAAAAAGTTTGGATTGGTATATTGTTTCATCTCGATTGATTGCGTTTGGGTTTGTTTGAGTACCACCGAGTCTGGACTCGGAAATTTTAATGGCAGGCGCTGAGTCACTAAGTTGTGACTCGGCCGAGTGGATGGGAGGAAGAAGACGCACACATGTCATCCTGCGATTGGCTGAGACGTTTTTTTTATTTATTTTCCCTTCTGAGTTGGGTAATCACCGGGTCGGGTTACACCCATAGACCCGGTCCGGTTTTGGTTGGATCCTGGGTAGGATCTAGGCCGGTTTTGATTCTGGCCCAACTATTTTTTTTGTTGGTTCTGTTTTTTTAATTATTACTGAACCCCCCTTCATGCTTCCTGCGCCCCCTGCTGGGCAAAAGCTATTTTGGGCTTTTTGGCCCATTTTCTTTTTCTCACGTTAATTTTCTCTGTGTATATTTAATTGCTCGTACATGTATATTTTTATTTACGGTGAATATTTATGTTTTGATCGTTAAATTGTTCAATATAATTATCAACTGTCATATGCATTCATCTATGTCTCTATCTTCCTCTACCTTTCTTATTCTTTAAAATTGAACTTATTTTCTAAAAAAAAATAATGATTCGTTAATTAAAGTGAAAAGGGAAAGTCTGGTGCATATCTTTCTTGGCCTGAATAGTGTATTATTCTCATTTTGATTAACGAACTTTTAATTGATTAAAGTGAAAAAAGGGGAGTCTGGTGCACACCTTTTTCAGCCTGAGTAATACAGTCCATTGTGCACATCATGGATAGTGTATTATTCTCATTTTAATCAATGATTTTCTTAAATTAATTAAGATGAAAAAGAAGAGTCTGGTGCACACCTTTCTCGGCCTGAATAGTACAGTTCATTGTGCACATCATGGATAGTGTACTATTCTCATCTTAATTAATGAACTTTTTATTTAATTTTCGCAACTTCTTTTCTTAAACGAACGATATTTTATCCATTCCTTTGACACATACAAACGCTTACACCTCAGTTGAGTATACAAGCATGCGACCTAAGGATTTTTCGATTAAAAACAATTAACAAACAAAACTTTTTTTAGAACTACGTGAGCTTTGAATCTCTCATTGCACATGAGGAATACGTAGGAGCGACATCGTAATCTCGTCAAGCCGTTAGGTTTAAAAAACCTTTTTTTTCCTTTCTGTTTAATATGCGGTAATTTACTTTATTTTATGCGGTTATTTTGTTTATGCCAACCAAATTCCTCGAATGGTTCCCGTTGAGAATAACAGATATGAGGGGGTGTTAACGTCTTCCCCTCATGTAACAAACTCCCGAACTCAATTTATAAGGTTTTGTCATTAATTTTCTTTCCCCTATAGGATAAATAAAAGATGGTGGCGGCTTCATTGCAAAATTATTTTGTGCTTTTGCCGGGTGTTACAAAAGTACATGATTTTTGCAATACCCCCTGTAAAAAAAAAATTGAGAATACCCCCCTGTAATATTTGAATTTTCGTAATACTCCCTAGACTTTTCCAACCATTATATTTTGCAGGGGCTTTTTCTTTGCGACGGTTTAAAACCCTTGCTAAAATTATATTTTGTGGCGGTTTTTATTTGCGGCGGTTCAAAACCCCACAAAATATAATGGTTGAAAAAGTCCAGGGGGTATTGCAAAAATTCAAATATTACAGGAGGTATTCTCAAAAAAATAATTTACAGAGGGGTATTGCAAAAATCATGTACTTTACCGGGGGTTATATACCTATTAACCCTAGAAAGAAAATGAGAGAATGAGAAAATGTGGTGGTGGTGAAAAAAATTCCCACAAAATGTGTCTTGTTTTTAGAATTTTTGCTGCATTATGATTGACTTATGCATAAGAACGGATGTGGCAACAAATTTGGACGATACGAGAGATTGAACTTTTTAACTGCCGACATTTTTTCTATTAATATCACTAAAAATTGAAAATGTTTTTAATAAATATTGATTTGATACCTTCCCACTCAATTTCTATTTAAAAGTAAAAAAAAAAGAAAAAAAAAAGATTCCTAACAAGTTTCGAACTCGCAACCTTTCACTCTATACGGCGCCCAACTCGATAAGCTACCGCAAGGCCAATTTTATATTCATGTCATTAGTTCCGCGAATGCATTATTTATTACAACTTTAGAATGATGGATTTGAAAAAAAAAATTATAGAGGCCCCAAAAATTTGGAGGTCCAAAGCTGTAGCACAGCTTTCACAGGCCCAAATCCGGCCCTGCGTAAATTTAAGGTTTGGAAACACATTTTAAACAACTTCGGAGTAAGAGTCACTATTCATCTTTGTTCTTGTTAGTTTGGGGAAAAGAAGTAGCAGTTAAAGATTTAATTGAGGCTATCGACTAATGTTTGTACTTATGGTTTCTTTTGCTTTTGTCCTTTGATTTTTACTTATGTAAACTCTTGTAGTTTGTCTTGACATACCTTATATCGAGGGGACTATTTTTTGATATATAATCTGATTTTGACTTGTTCAAAAAAAAAACAATTTAGACTAATTTCTTAAAACTCATTTGAGATCTCAATTTAAATGTTGATTATTAATATGGAGAAATGCTCTCTTCCCTAAACTTAGGTTATTTTTGGGTTCAATTGATTAACAAAATTTCTGATGTTCTATTTTTATTTTAGGTTTTTTCAAATCTATCTCTTCATGATTTTGGGATATTTACCCCTAAACCACTCAATAATGTTTTAACTGATATAAATTTTTATCAAATATACCATTGGAATGAAATTTTATATCATATAGATTAATTGTATAAAATTTCAAACAAATTCAAAATCATTTAATATGTTATTGAGACACATAAAGATTAATGGCGCTTAAAAAATCACACAAACCGTTAATTTTGATGTGTCTCAATACCATATTAAATGATTTAGGATTTGTCTAAAACTTTACACAAATAATCTATATGATATAAACTTTTTATCCAACAATGTATTTTATAAAATTTATATCAGTCAAAACATTCTTGAGTGGTTTAGGGATAAATTACCTCCAAATTTATGTCACTTTTTTTTTATTGTTCTTGCTTGAAAATATTGTAGTTATGTTTACGAGGTTGTTACTTGTTAGAACTTTATTTGCTTGTCTTGCTTGGTATTGATTATTGTTAGGGATTATTGTTAGGGCCGGTTCTGAGCATAGGCTTGGGGTGCGACGGTCTAAGGGGCTTAACAAATTTATATAAAGGTGTATATAATAATACTTATTTTTAATAGGAGATTGTATAGCAAAAAATATAAATAAAAAATCATAATATTTATTATATTTGAGCCCAATAATAATCCTTCATATTTTATTTACCAACTCATCATAAATATTTTTTACACCCTCAACTCAACCATTTAGTTTTTATACCCTATAATTTCATTCCCCAAAACAAAAAATTGAGAAGTAAAACTTAAAAAGCATAAGTAAAACTGTAAAATTTAAAATCTCTTCTTGTCTTGCATTAAAATATAAATTCGTATTTCTTTTCTCCAGCTATTGATTCCCGTGATCGATTGTATTTCTACCTTTTTTTATTTTTTGAATTCTAGTTTTGTTGTTATAAACTTTATTCTTAGAATTTTAATTTCTATAAGGTTTTCAAAAACAAATATTTGATTATCTATCTTACGATATCAAACAATAATTTTTTTTCAAATTTAAATGATTTTTCATTGGATTTTGATTTTAAGATCTCTTTTTTTTATTTCCTTTCGTCTATTTAGCTATATTATATTTCTCCTACCAATTGTAGAAATCGCATATTACAAACAATCATCTTGAATTTCAAAATATTGGTGACTTGAGGTTCTCTCATAGCTGAGATATCCGAAATCATAAAGAAAAAATATAGTTGATGTTGTAGCTTGTAGGACTACCTAAAATTCTAAGGTTAGTTGGAGACAAACAATTCATCATGAGTACGAAAGGCATTAGGGGGATAAAGAAAGTGTGGTAGAGTTTGTATGACTATCTCAGTATCCGAGAATAGTGGGAAGCAAGTGTTTCTTCAGAAGGACATACTTGATCATTCTTGCGACTGAAAAGGGTTCGGTGTTACTTGTGAGACTACCTAAAATTCCTGAAGGTTGAAGAAGAGGTCCAACTTGTGGGACTACTTAGTGTAGTTGGATGCAAGAGTAAAATCAAAGCCGGAGAGCTTGTGCAACTAACAATGGATGTTGGAAGCAAGTGGCAGTTGGTGCCGAGGTCAAGATTCAAGTTGGACTTAAACTTGATCTGTTTTGAATAATAATTCAAGGTTGGAGAGAGCATCACGTTGGTGGGTGGTTAAATTGGTAGCACCATCAATTTAAAAGAAAGGTGAATTGATGAAAATTGCCTTGAAATTACAAAAACGGAGCAAACAGAGCAGTTTGGGTTCGGGGCACCAGGAATGGGCACAAGGCGCACACAAGCGCATAGAGAGGCGCGACACGTAGTGTGCTTGGTGCAGCGCGCAATTGGTGTGTATGCAAGTCCTATTTGCCTTTGACATTAGTGCGAGGCACAATTGTTTGGGCGCGGCGCGCAGGAGCTCGTGCGACCATGGACCTAGATATTGTTTTTTAAAATTTTGTTCTATTTGTTGGATTTGTTCTTATTTTGAAAGCATAATGTTTTCTATAAATAGATGGTGCTTTTTCATAGAAAAACAATAAAAGGAACCATGTAGCTCTATGGTAATTGACGACGGACTATGCAGTCAATTACATAAAACTTACACAAGCAAGATAGAAAGAAAATGAGAGAATAATGTCGTGGTGGAGAAAAAAATAATCCCACAAATGTGTCATATTTATAGAATTTTTGCTGATTATGATTGGTTAATGCATAGACACGGCCTCCCACGTGGGCAATCACGATTGGCCATGTGGCAACGAATTTGGACTGCATGGGAGACTGAATTTTTTAACTGCCGTAATGTTCGCTACTTATAGAGCGGACATCGTGCGCTGTGTATCCGGCTAACCGTAGTTTCCCAATTTTTTCTATTTAACACACGCGCTTCCTACATAACGAGCAAGGTAAAAATGGAAACTCATGGGGCGCACCACTGCTAAGGGGCGCTAAAAGAAATTTCCTAATTTTTAGGTTATCTTACTGTGCGATAGTGTCTCATCTAATGGAAAGGATTAGCCATAAATCTAGAGAAGACCCAAATCAACAAATGATTAAGTGGAAGAAAGAGTGCAATATATCTAATATCTAAGTAGAACTAAAATGACTACCCTAAATCAATCTAAAAGTTTTGGTTTCGGTATATATCTGAATCCATCATCCCAAGTTGAGTAGAACTAAAATGATTATCCAAACTAATCCACATTTGTTGGGTTTAGATTTGGTTCAAGTCCAAGTTGGGTGGTTGAAATGGAGGAGTGCCTCAAGTGTTTTATGTAATGCGAAAGGACCGCTTAAGTTGAAGGAAAAATTTTATGGGACACCAGTAAGATCGAGGATGTTGTACTGAACAGAAGGTTGGGTGGTGAAGAACCAACACGAGCACAAAATAAGTATAGTAGAAATGAGATGAGATATAATTATAAATGACGACATTAAAGAGATAGAGAGTTGGTGTAGCACCTATCGTAGAAAAGATGGTAGAAACTAAACTTATGTGTGGCTTAGGTGTGTAGAGAGAAGATTGGTGGATTATCTAGTTAAAAGAGTCGATCAGTTGAAGGAGTACATGATTTTTGTTATACTATCAAAAAGGATCTAGAGATAAATATGTTGGAGGAAAACATAATTTTTAATAGAACATCATAATACCGTTCGATTCATGTAATCGACCCGACTTAATGGAATAAGGCTTGGATGTTGTTGTTGATGTATTTTTGGTTTAGGTTTTATAGGTCAATATAATTGAGACCAACATTTACCCATAACATAAACATATAAAAATGAAACTTTAAATATCAGAAAATTGCAATCAAATAGATAAAAATCTATATTAAAATGGATAAAAGTGAGTTCAACATTCTTCATATCTGTAAAGAAGATATGATTCATGCTAAAAAATACCTCAACAGTAAACACATTCAAATACCAGTTTCAATGCATTGGCATGCAAACCATTATACTAACTCCCTAATGTCCCACCCCCTTAAACATATTATCAATTCTCTTCAATACTACCATTGTTTGCTGTGGAGGAGTTTTCAATTTCATTTTCCTTGTTTGTTACCTCTTTGCTAGCTTTTGCTGGATATTTGATAGCATTGAGTTCAACTTTTCTCAAAGCAGCTTTGCCAAGATCAACACCACATATGTCAGAGAGCCTGACAAGGTAAAGCAAAACATCAGAAAGCTCTTCTCCAAGATGAACTTTTTCCTCTTCTTTCCAATCTGGAACTCCCCTTTTAACTTCACCTTTCCATTGAAATATCTCAGATAATTCTCCTACTTCACCTATCTTCAAAATCACATAAAAAAATATATTAGATATACGCTTCAAAATCTTATATAATGATATAGAGCATGGCCATAACATTTAACACTATTTTGACACAATTACAAAACCTGAAAAATATGGCATAAAAAAGTTTTAGCTTATGTTTGGTTCCTCTCCATAATCAGGTTGAATTAGACCATTATGGTTTGACTGACCACAAAGTAGTTGTATTTGGCTTCTGTCTAAAGTTGATTCCAGCAAGAAACTCAATATATCCAAAATCATAGATATTTAAGCTTTTGAGTGATATACAATTGATTCTAAAGTTTATTAAAAGTGGTAGATGCATATATTATATACACACACACAAAATGATCCAAACATGAATGATAAATATCATTTTACATTCAGCTCAATTTTGACTAAAATCAACTTTACAAAATAATTGACCAGCTTATGCATTTCTATAAGTAATGTTAAAGAACATATGGCAAGGAAATATGTTCCTAAAGGTGTAGCTTAGTAGTATTGATTAGGTGTGGATTTGGTTATGTGGTGACAAAAATAATTTTGAATGAATTGATTTCGTAAAACTGGTTTTAATTAAAAACGAGTTGAATGAGTAATAGTTTATGGTTGAATACATATCCGTAAAAGTAAGTTGAACAATAAACTTGAAGGTAAAAGTCACATTTGGAGTCAAAAAATCTGCAAATCCTAACATGTCAAAATCAATTCTACACCAAACACACTCCAGTGCGAACAAATTACACCTCTTCGAAACAAACTAATATTTGCCTATAAAACAATGCATATGCTTTGTAGTAACAATAAAACAAAACATGTTTTCATAGCTACAAGTTGAATTTGACATGGGATTAAC
The DNA here is from genome assembly GCA_951804385.1 of Trifolium dubium. Classification (NCBI taxonomy): domain Eukaryota; kingdom Viridiplantae; phylum Streptophyta; class Magnoliopsida; order Fabales; family Fabaceae; genus Trifolium; species Trifolium dubium. Next base: position 10,844,921 of record OX638072.1, on the reverse strand, counting down.
AAGGACAAAACCTAAAAAATTAAACTTTTTTGGTTTAATTGTATATTCGGTCCGTTACATTTATTTTAGGTTTCAATTTGGTCCTTTTCATTTAAAAAGTTTCAATTTGGCCCCTTACATTATTGATTTCAACATAAGCTTGTCTTTTTCGTTAAATTTTGAATTTTTTGTTCTAACTCTGAAATTTTGAGTTGATTTCTTCTAAAAATTCTACGTGACACCTTCCTAAGTCGTTGACGTATGAAAATCTGTTAGCCAGGTGGAAGATTTACACAAAAATTTGACTAAAAAGACTAACTTGAAACTTTTTAAGCATAAGGGATCAAATTGAAAACTAAAATAAACCTAAGGGATCAAATATACAATAAGCCAACTTTTTTTTCTAAAACACTTAAAAAAAATACAACTTGCAGAAAAATAAGGTTTAGGAAAACGCCAAACAGAATCTGAACAAAACTATGATCAGTCAGGTAAATCTTCAAAATCCCATGACAAAGAAAATGAATTAAACTAAAATAATAATAATAATAATAATAATAATAATAATAAAACGTTTCTTCTCCTAACATCATTTTCCTTCTTTTATTTTAGGGTTTTTTCCAAAAGTTTAATCTGGTTCGGAGTCAGTTCTGAAATCAAGTGATTCCCTCGTAAAAGACCCTCATAAAAAAAATCCCAAAAATCAAAATTAAATGGGTATTCTTAAAATTTGTTTATGAAACTAATGAAACTTAGTCAAATGAGAATCAACAACAACGACAACAACAAAAATAAGTTAACAAAAAATAAAAAAATAAAAGTTGAAATTTTAGAGAAGAAATTTACCATAGCTAAGAGAAGGTTTCTTGGGGTGTGATATTGATCCCAATCTCTCTCTTTGGCGAAGTCAGCCATCATCTGCTTGAGCTTGCCAAGGGATACAGAGTCTCCATTGGGAAGACCGCTCATCTTGAGAAAGACACAAAGACGAGAGTGTGAAGAAAATGGAGAGAAAAAGTGGATTGCTGTTTGTTGCAAAGAATCACAATCACAATGAGTTATTTAAAACAAACAAAAAAAAAGATATTTTATTCAAAATTAAGTAAAATAATAACCAATAAATTTGACTAAATAAATGTACCAAAAATATTTTGTGACTAAAAAAGAAATTAATTACTGTATTAACAATAATACTATAGAAATTACTATTAAAATACGATAATTTAGAAAGAATAAAATCTAATTATGAAATAAGGGTCAAAAGTTGACTACTTTTAATACGTTTTTGACTATGATGCTTTTTTCCCTTTTTCTATGGTAATTGACTATATAATGCTCAGAGATGGTAAAATTAGTGCCGTCAAAATCGGCGGATCAACACGGTAGGATATTAATTACTGTATTAACAACAAAAGTAAAAAAAAATTACAAATTCAATGAAATTAATGTCTAAAATATGCTAACATTATTAAAATATGGATGAAAAATAGTCTACAATAATAAATTAGTCTACACCATGTTAATATAAAATGAATAATTATATAATTTAATGTACAATGTCTAGGTCACTACTTGGGGTACGCCTTAAGGGGTACCCAGTTTTGTGAACCGAACATTCCATGCAATCTATATCACACGCGCTCGCGCTGCTGCCGCCGTCCGTCCGGCCGGCCGGCTCGAACGGATCGCGCCGAGCTTGGGCTTGCGCCTGGGTTGATTGATATATTAATTTTTTAATACTCGAAAATGAAAAATTATTTAATTTTTCTTTGTGTGTGACCGTTACAATTATTTGCACACGTTTTTTTTGTGCATGACCAAGTCAGAAACGGTTCAACAAATTGGGCCGAAATTTGAGGCCACGTTTTTGGTTCCACTTGCTCTGTTGCAGTTGAAAATTTCCTCTTAATATTCTCTTCAGAAAATACGTTTTCTGAACTTACCTTTTCCAGAAAAACTTAACGTATTCTTCTTCCTCTCAAAAATATTTTCTTACTCAAATTTTTCCCTAATTGTTTCAGTAAGAAGTGGTTGTTGCGACTACTGATCGATATTATTCTTTTATCGATATTGATTGGTTTATTAAACCATCGGAGGTGTTCTTCTGCCCGTATTCTACAGTGCAGTAGTTTACGGTATTAATTGATTTGGCAGTTTTATCATGGGGATTTCACGGTTGATCGTCTACCTTGCACAATTTTGGGTAGTGCCGGAAAACGTCTTAAAGAGAGCGTACTGTTCCGCGACTCGGCCAATAATTTCATCAGTTGTGTTTTTCCAGAATCGAATTTTTCAAAACTGAAAAATAACAATTTTAAGACGTTTCAATCTTTGATCATGACAACTGAAGAGGTTATTGGTAATTCTGTTGTTGGAACAGAAAAGCTGTTCAAATTTGAAGGGCCTCATTTCAAACGTTGGCAACAGAAAATGTTTTTCTTTTTAACTTTGAAAAAATGTGCCTCCGTTTTGAATGATCTTATGTCTGTTGTTCCTACTGCTGATGATTCTGCTTCGGCCTCAGGAACAAAAGAATCGGTTACCGTTGATGGTGCTGATAAATTTGTTTCTGCTGATAAGACTAAAGAAAAAGAGACAGCAGAACAGATTAAAACTAGGAATCTGCAAATTCAAATTGATCCACATAATTGGATTCATAATGATTACGTTTTCAAAAACTATATCAATAATGGACTCCATGATGACCTGTATGTTTACTACAAAACATACACTACTGCTCGTGATGTTTGGGAGGCTTTATCAAAGAAATATGATACTGAAGAGGTTGGGCTGAAAAAGTATGCAGTGAGTCGTTACCTGAAGTACCAGATGGTTGATGAAAGATCAGTGGAGGTTTAGTCTCATGAACTCCAGAAAATTGCTCATGAGATAATTACTGAAGGTATGCATTTACCTAAACAGTTTATGATTGCTGTGATGATTGACAAGTTGCCCCCTCTATGGAAAGATTTTAAAACCAGGCTGCAACACAAAACAAAAGAATTTTTCATAGAGAGCTTGATTACCCGTCTTCGCATTGAAGAAGAATCCCAGAAACAGGATTAGAAAGAAGCTGAAAAAGTTATGGTTGTCTCTAACAACAAAAATAAGAAATTCGGTGCGGGTCTGAAGCCTACGGGCAAACCTTTCAAAAAACAGAATCAGAACCGCAATCAAAACCGAGTTATGACTAGGAACCCTTCTAAGGCCTCTGCTGCAAGGCAACAACAACCTCCACCTCCTCCTAGAAATGATATCGGTGAATTCCTTTGTTTCAATTGCTGGAAAACGGGTCATATGGCTAAAAAGTGTAGAGGCGTAAAAAGGCCTAAACCTGCTCATTTGAATGCTCAGGTGAATGTTACTGATGAAGGCTATGCTGCTATGATCACCGAAATTAACATGATCGGTGTTACTGAGGGATGGTGGATAGACACTGGCGCTACTCACCATGTTTGTTATGATCGTGCTATGTTTAAAACATACACCAATGCTGAGAATAGAAAAGTGCAGATGGGCAATGCCCACACTTCCGATGTTGCTGGTGTTGGAGAAGTTGTGCTGAATTTCACCTCCGGAAAGACTCTTACTCTGAAAGAGGTCTTGCATGTTCCTGAGATGAAAAAGAATTTTGTTTCTGGTTTTCTTTTGAATAAGGCTGGGTTTAGTCAATCTATTGGGGCTGATTTGTACACCATCACTAAGAATGGTATTTTTATTGGGAAGGGGTACGCCACTGATGGCATGTTTAAGCTTAATGTTGATGTTGATTTAAATTTGAATAAAATTTCTACTTATGTTTACTCGTTGTGTGATTTTAATATTTGGCATTCTAGACTTTGTCATGTTAATACTCGTTCAATTTCCCATTTAAGTAACTTAGGATTAATTCCTAAACTGAATTTTAATGAAGTAGAAAAATGTGAATTTTGTAGTCAAGCAAAAATAAAGAAAAGTTCACATAAATCAGTAATAAGGGAATCTGAACCAATGGACCTTATACATTCTGATATATGTGAACTAGATGGAACATTGACAAGAAATAACAAACAATATTTTATCACTTTTATTGACGATTATTCTGACTATACTTTTGTATATCTAATGAAAAATAAAAGTGATGCTTTTGACATGTTAAAGTCTTTGTTGCTGAAGTTGAAAATCAATTTAATAAGAAAATTAAGAGATTTTGTAGTGATAGGGGAACTGAATATAATTCTAGTTTATTTAATGATTTTTATAAATAACATGGAATTATACATGAAACGACTGCTCTATATTCTCCTGAAATGAATGGTAAAGCAGAAAGAAAGAATCGAACTCTTACTGAACTTGTCGTTGCTATTATGTTGAACTCTGGTGCCGCTACCCATTGGTGGGGGAAAATAATATTGACTATTTTCTTCGTTTTGAATAGAGTTCCCAAATTCAAAGAAATGATCTCTCCCTATGAGACATTAAAAAAAAAGGCAACCAAACTTGTCTTACTTAAGAACTTGGGGATGTCTAGCTTATGTCTGTATACCGGACCCGAAGCAAGTTAAACTCCCTATGAATGTGTATTCATTGGTTATGCAGTAAACAGTAAGGCATATAGGTTTTACGACCTAAATGCGAAAGTGATCACAGAATCTGTTGATGCAGATTTCCATGAAAATAAATTTCCTTTTAAATCGAGAAATAGTGGGGGCGCTGGATCAAGTAATACTTCTGAACTGAGACACATTCCTGTGATACCAGATATGGATAACAATGATTTAGTAGAACCATAACTCAAAAGGAGTAAACGAGTAAGAATTGCTAAAGACTATGAGCCAGAGTATGTTGCGTATACATTATATGAAGATCCTGCAAATCTTCAAGAAGCCTTGTCATCGATGGACGCAGATCTTTGGCAAGAAGCTATAAATGATGAGATGGATTCTCTAGAATCTAACAAAACATGGAAGTTAGTAGACTTGCCTCCTGGCTGTAAACCAATTGGTTGTAAATGGATTTTGAAAAAGAAATTAAAACCTGACGGTACTGTTGATAAATACAAGGCTTGCCTTGTAGCTAAAGGTTTTAGGCAAAAAGAAAATATAGATTTCTTCGATACTTTTTCTCCCGTCACTAGAATAACATCCATTCGAGTGCTTATTTCAATAGCTGCAATTTATAACTCGGTAGTACACCAGATGGATGTTAAAATTGCTTTTTTAAATGGTGACTTAGAAGAAGAAATCTATTGGAACAACCTAAAGGGTTTGTAGTACATGGGTAAGAAACTAAGGTCTGTAAGTTAGAAAAATCACTTTATGGTCTTAAACAAGCTCCAAAGCAATGGCATGAGAAGTTTGATAACTTAATGATATCAAACGGATACAAGTTGAACGAAAGTGACAAATGCATTTATTATAAGTCAGATAATAACATTTCACTATTATATGCCTATATGTAGACGACATGCTCATCTTTAGATCAAACATCGACGCAGTAAATGTTGTAAAATCATTGTTGTGCAACAACTTTGATATGAAAGACCTTGGAGAAGCGAGTGTGATTCTGGGAATCAAAACCACTCGGTCTGAGAAAGGAATATCCTTAGATCAATCCCACTATGTGGAAAAGATCCTAAAGTAATATGAATACTTTGACTGTAGAACTTCAAACACTCCGTGTGATGCAAGTGTAAAATTATTTAAGAACATTGGTGACAATGTCAGATAGTCTGAGTACGCGAGCATCATTGGTAGTCTTAGATATGTCACTGACTGCACAAGACCCGACATCGCATATGTTGTTGGACAGTTGTGTTTGTTTACCAGCAGACCTGGTGATGAACATTGGCAGGTTATAAGTAGAGTCATGGGATATCTCAAAAAGACCCTGAACCTCGGAATACATTATCAGAAATTTCCTACAGTGCTTGAAGGATACAGTGATGTAGATTGGAATACATTATCAGATGATTCCAAAGCAACTAGTGGCTATATATTTAATATAGCCGGAGGAGCTGTATCTTGGAAGTCCAAGAAACAGACTATATTGGCTCAGTCTACTATGGAGTCTGAGATGATAGCACTAGCAACAACTAGTGAAGAAGTAAGTTGGCTGAGATGCTTTCTATCTGAGATTCCCTTATGGGAAAAACCAATGCCAGCTGTATTGATCCACTGCGATAGTACCGCGGCTATCGCTAAAATTGAGAACCGTTACTACAACGGTAAAAGACGTCAAATAAGAAGGAAGCACAGCACTGTGAGAGACATGCTCACGAAAGGTGCTGTTAGAGTGGATCATGTACGCTCAAAAGATAACATAGTTGATCCTTTGACGAAAGGACTAGCTATAGAGAAAGTCTACAATACATCTGTTAAGATGAAACTAAGGCCTACTTAGAATTCTTATGATGGTAACCCAACCTAAAAGACTGGAGATCCCAAGAATTAGGTTTCAATGGGTAAACAACATGTCGTAAGTAATAGGGAATGAACATTCAATCACAAGATGCATGAACCTGAAGTGAACAGGTTGAGGTAATAGAAACTCTTATTGAGATATATTCTCTCTGTCAGAGGAGTACCAGGCTTCAGGGGTACTGTAGATAGACTCACCTATATGAATGTGGATTTGAGGTCGGTTCCTATGGAGTCTTGAGGCAGACTACTAGAGCTTTCATGACACCGGGATTGACGTGCAGGGCTATTAAAGCACGGGCTGTAGAAAACACCTTAGGAAAAGGTTGTGTGCGGGTTTGAGAATGTCGCGCCTCGAAAAACGCACGAGCGTATACGCGCTCAGAATGACTACAGAGTTGCCACCGAATTTTATTTATTAAGGCAAAATATCGATAAAACCCTTTTGATTAATGGAAAGGCGATCGTCGCAACCGTTTCCAGGTTCGGGAGTCGATTATGCGAGGGGAAGGTATTAGCACCCCTCACATCCGTTGTACTCAACGGGAACCTTCTTATTAATTTTAGGGTATAAAGAGTGTTTTAAAGTTTGCTTGCTTATTTTTTTTTATTGCGTTTATTTACAAGGGGGGATTTAGTTTTTTTATTATTGGGCTCGACAGGATGTTGGATCCTGCTCCTAGGTATTCTCAAGTGCAATGAGAAATCAGAGCTTCGTAGTTCAGGATGTCATTGTTGTTGGTTGGTGTTTTTTTTAGAGAACTATGTTTAGGTCGCATTCTAGCAGTTAAACATATGGCTTGTATGCTCGCATGTTGGAGGCTTAAGCGCTTGTTTGTATTGCGTTAGAATGGATAAACATAGTTCTTTTATGAAAAAGTTTTAATTTGATTATGATTTGTTTTGAAAAAAGGAAGTTTGATGTGTTGGATGTTTTTTAATGTTTTTGCTTTTTTGAGAAAAATCTTTAAGAAAAGGGATTATCTAAATTAGTGATATACACAAAGAATTTCGATAATCAGATAAGAAAAGATATACACCGGATCTCCTCCTTCCCTTTGAATTATTATAGTAATTTTATTTTTGTCTTTGAAAAAAGAGATGATTATCTAATCGCGAGATATACACCAAGAAATTAGACAATCGGAGAAAACAACGCATACGCGAAGCCATCTCGTTTTTATTTGAATTGTTGTTATAGTTTTTGAAGTTTTTTTTTTAAAAGATGAGATTAATTAAATTGCTCGGTATACACCGAGAAACTTAACAATCGAAGAAGGAGAGACATACGCCAAACCGTCTCGTTTTATTTGAATTGTGATTAAAAGTTTTAGAGTTTTTTAGAGAGATGACGATTATTTAAATCACTCGGTATACACCGATAAATTTAATAATCGGAGAAGGAGAGCCATACACCAATTTGTCTCTTTTTCATTCAATTTATTATTTTAAGTGTTTTTGGGAGATTTGTTAAAAAAGTGAATTAGAAGGTATGCACCGTAGAAAACTAAAAGGATCTAGCACATCATGCTTCTACCACTTGCAAATTTGACTAGTCAAACACACATGGCAATTATACATTTTTTCATAAAAAAGGAACAAGCAATTGATAACTCATAAAAAACCAGAAACAAAGAACTCATAATACGAAAACAAGAAACGTGAGAAACAAACCAAAAGCAACAGCGCACCTTCTCTTCTTTCGTCGACTTCGTTCTCACCTCAACCAAAAGCTTCACGGCGGAGATAGCATGGTCGCGCTTATTGTGGTGGTGGCCAATACCGTGTTGGTAGTATTCACGCCGGAAGTGGTGACGGCGACCTCCTTTCTTTCTCTATTTCGATCGTATTTGCTTCTCCGTGTTCTTATCTTTTCTATTTTTGTTTCTGCTTGTTGTTAATGCTTCACTATGAGTTGTGATGTTAGTATGTAATTGAAGATGGTGATAGAAGCGGGTTATTGGTTTATTTTGCTATGAACTTTTGCCTGTGTGTGTTTTTTCTCCTGGTTTTTTCAGATTTTCGTTAATGTGAATTGGTTCATGTATTTAAAGTGAAAGTCTAGGCTTGTTAGTTCCTATTTTTTTTGGAGCAAATTTGGATAGAATTTGTTTCTCTTTTCCTTTCCCTCAAGTCTCAATTTTTTCAGTTTTGCTACTTTTTCGGTTACTATTTTTTGTTACGGTATTTGTTGATTTTTATTGTTTTTGTTTTTAACTATGGAAAAATAAAAAAAGCAAAAGGGATATGTATATACAAGGAAGAAAAAAACGTGAATGTATAATGATAAAAAAAACTACAAAATAATAAAGTGAAAGTAATAAAATGCAAAAAATAAACTTAAGTGGAAATTGAATCCATGACTTTTAACTACTAGTTCCTTTGATCTTAAATAATTACCAACTCAAATAACCTCCATATTTGATAGAGAATTGACATAATAATTAATTAAGATAGGTAAAATTTGGGGGTATAACAGAGAAAAATCTGAAATAGAGTTCAAGCAAGCGTCACTCTTGTTAAATCAGGCTCTTACTTGCTATGCAAAGGTTCAAGCATGCGTCACCTATGCTTATGCACAATCTTATAGAAACGTTCAAACGTTATATCTGAAAAAATTTTAAATTTAAGTGGGGGATTGTTGGAACAAGCTTACAAGCTTGAAGAAAGAACTTGGTATGAGAATAAACACAAGTCCTAGAAACTAAAGTGTGTGAATTTGAAAAAGTTCATTTTAGTCCCACATTGGTAAGGACACATACCTTAGTAGTGTTTATATATGTGTAAGTCACTACTTGGGGTACACCCCAAGGGGTACCCAGTTTTGTGAACTGGACACTCCATGCAATATATATCACACACACGCGCGCGCTACCGCCGCCGTCTATCCGGCTCGGATCAGGCCGGGCTTGGGCCTGGGTCGATTGATATATTAATTTTTTAATACCCAAAAATGAAAAATTATTTAATTTTTCTTTGTGTGTGACCGTTACAAATATTTGCACACGTTTTTTTTTGTGCATGACCAAGTCAGAAACGGTTCAATAAATTGGGCCGAAATTTGAGGCCACGTTTTTGGTTCCACTTGCTCTGTTGCAGTTGAGAATTTCCTCTTTATATTCTCTTCAGAAAATACGTTTTGTGAACTTAACGTATTCTTCTTCCTCTCAAAAATATTTTCTTACTCAAAAAATTTCCTAATTGTTTCAGTAAGAAGTGGTTGTTGCCACTATTGATCAATATTATTCTTTTATCGATATTGGCTTGTTTATTAAATTATCGGAGGTGTTTTTCTGCCCGTATTCTACAGTGCAGTAGTTTACGATATTAATTGATTTGGCCGTTTTATCCTGGGGACTTCACGGTTGATCGTCTACCTTGCACAATTTTGGGTAGTGCCGTGATTTGTCTTAAAGAGAGCGTATTGTACCGCGACTCAGCCGATAATTTCATCAGTTGTGTTTTTCCAGAATCGAATTTTTCAAAACCGAAAAATAACAAATAATATTAGGAGTCATTTTAATTTATTAGGGTCCATTGGGTTTCTTAGAGCAAGAACTCTATGTATATATATATATTGTAATTTTTCTTTCATGAAATAATAAAAGTTGAATTTTGATTAAAAATAGTGCACTTTTGTGTATGTGTGAGTTTTGCTCATTTTTTTGTCTTGGATTGGACCATGTATTGATCTTATTAATTAATCATTTTCTTGTGGCGATTCTCATTCCATTGACTTTCACTTCTCTTGGATTAGTGAGTGTGGCATCCCTTTCTTAATTTTCACCATTTCTTCTTCTATTTACAAAATTTATTTCTTTATAATTTTGTGTTTCTCATTATAACGGAAGTGGTTTCGAGTTTCTGTGTGGGTTTGACACTATCTGAAATATCGGGTGTCACCTGAGTCCGAATCCAATCAACTCGGATTTTACCAGTTGACTCGGGTTCGAGTTCTGGTGGGCCCGCATATTTGGGTTTTTTGTCATCCCTACAACTCGGCGAACTCTATCTGGCTTGGTTAAAAAGCCTGAATGAAATATTGGCCGATAAAAATATTTTAGCCCATTTTATATGGGTTTTTGGATAAGTCTTGGCCGATTCATTTTTTTTTCACTAACAAAAAAGAAATTTATGGAAAGAAAAAAAATTAAACATTCCATATACAATATAAATAATTTTAAATTATCCAAAATAAGTTATCAATCAACTAAAATAACATAAACTAAGTTCAAATAATTCTCCAAAACCAATTAAATTCATACATAACCAAATAACATAATTATAATTTACAATCTAAATATCATACAAAATAACATAAATGAGCATATTCAAATATAAATATAATTTCATTTTTGTTTCTTCTCAAATATATATATATATATATATATATATATATATATATATATATATATATATATATATATTTGAGAGAGAGAGAGAGAGAGAGAGAGAGAGAGAGAGGGGAAATATCTAATGAGAATGGAAAGTTATATGAGAATGTGAGAATAAATATTAATCATTCATTAGATTAAGGATGAGTCAGGAGTAGGATTAGATTACTCTGAGTCATGTTTTTTTTTGTTTTCGGTACATATTATTAGGTATGAGCATTCATCTTTTCTTCTTCATATATGCCGTCATTCAATTTCTTTTCTCTCTATCTTCTACGGTATCCTATGAGCCATAAATGGGAAAAGGAATTCAATCCTAATAATAATATGAATGCTCATATAAGAAGGAAGAAGGAATTCAATCCTAATAATATGAAAGCAGCAACAGTCGGTAGAAGTGTAGAGAAAAGAAAATTGAATGACGGCATATAAGAAGAAGAAAAGATGAACGCTCAATTCTAAATTTTAATAATATGTTACGAAAACAAAAAAAATCATGACTCAATCCTAATCTTAATATGTACCGGAAAAAAAAACATGACTCATAGTAATCTAATCCTACTCCATCATCCTTAATCTAATAGTTAGTATTTATTCGCACATTCATAGCAATGCAATCAATACAAAAAAAAAAAGAAACAATTGATTGTGGGGCAGCCAAAAAAGTTTGTGAGAAAACAAAAGAAAAAAGGTTGCGAGAAACAGAAACAAAAAAAAAGTATGATACGATAACAATATATATATAGGGGTGGAAATGGCTAGCTAGTCCGAGCTAGACTTTGCCAAGTCTGAGTTTGGCCTGTCAAAAATTTAAAGCCTTAAGTTTGGCATGTAATCTGTTGTAGGCTTGATTTTAGGCATGTGGTCTGACCTTTGGAAAGTTTGGTCTGTTATCTTGTTTAAAAACCTATTTTGTATGAACTTTTTTAAATAAATAATCATATTTATATTTAAATAGACTAATCAACTAATTCACCAATGAGATTAAAATTTTTGTTGATATTTCACATAACAGTTTAGAGAATTTAAATTCGTAGAATTGAAATTTAGTTATAAATTAAATATTTAATATTAAATATAATAAAATATTATACTTGAAACTGAGGAATAGTCTTTTTTCATATATATATATACATGAGTCACTAAAATAAATAAGAATCTAGATATAAAAACATAATATCCTAAAAAGATACTAGTCATAAATATAAAATATAAATAAAAAAAATCTCAACACTCCCCCTCAAGGTGGTGCGTATATGTCATATGCATCCATCTTGTCACATATGTTGGTTATCCGAGGACTCCGTAAACATTTAGTAAAGATATCGGCAAGTTGATCTTTGGAGTTGACAAAAGATGTTTTGATGATTCTTGTTAGTATCTTCTCTCTAAGAAAGTGAAAGTCAACTTCTATATGCTTTGTCCTCTCGTGAAAACTGGGTTGGAGGAGAGGTGCAAAGCTGATTGGTTATCATAAACAAGTTCCATTTAGCAAATTTCACAAAAATGAAGTTCCTGCAACAAGTGTTTTAACCACACAAGCTCACATATGGCATGAGCCATAGCTCGATACTCAGCCTATGTACTTGACCTAGCAACAACAATTTGCGTTTTGCTTTTCCATGAAATCAAATTTCCATCAATGAAAACACAATAACCTGATGTAGACCGTCTATCACTTACATTTCCTGCCTTATCATCATCATCATCTGAATATCCAATAATATTGGTGTTGCCTTTAATTGTGAAAACGAGTCCTATTCCAAGTGATCTTTTAATGTACTTCAGAATTCGAATAACAACATTCCAACGATTTTCACAAGGTGAGTTTAGGATCTGACTTACTACACTGACTAAAGTAAATGTAGTGGGGTGTAGGAGTAAAACATGTGGGAGGAGGCTTGCTAACTTCCTCCTACATGATTTTAGGTGGGAGGATGTAGCTACCCATATATATATATATATATTTGTATGTGTGTATTTAATTACAATTGAATGGGTAAAAAACAAAACAATTGAATCGAGTGAGCCCGTATTTTTAATAGGTGTATACAGTTAGAGCTAAAAAAACCCGAATGACAATTCAGGTAGATATTTTAAGGCCCAATCCCTACATTTTACGGCCTTGGCTACAGACCGACCCATTTTACGGCCTTGGCTCAAAGTAAAGATAACTTATCCCCCCCCCCCCAATACCGCACAAACTTTGGATTCTACATCCCGACTCTTAGTTCGTGATCTACGTTTAGAATTTTGCTTAAATACCCCCTAAGGGCAAAAACAATAGTTAAGAGGGGGGGAGAGAATCTAGGGGGGATTGAAAAATTTTCCTAGTTAAGACACGTAGGGTCTATTTGGTTGGAAAGAAATAAAGTGAGAAGGAAACAAACACTACAAGAAAAAGGCTAATTATCCACGGATTAGTTACTCACGGCTTCGAACCGTTAGTATTACCCACGGTATTGTCGTGAGTACATTAAAAAATGTTTCAATTTGTGACTGAACGCGATTGCACTAAAATATTAGTTACCCACGGCTTGTCCGTAAGTAATAACCACGGCGTTACCATATGTCAAATTTAGTTACCCACGGAAAAGACGTAGATAAGTGTAAAATGTAATTTTATTGTTATATTTTATTAAATTTTTGTTCCAACAAAACCCTAATAGAATTAGAGACTGATAGGTTATCACAGCAAAAAAGAAAAGAAAAACACGATTGACGAATCCGGCAGGCAAGAACGAACGAACACGACTGATGAACGGCGACTGACGAACGGCGAACGAACGGCGACTAACGAACGCGACTGCTAGAACGCGACTGATCGACGGCGGCGACTGAAGAACGCGACTGAAAAACACAATTTGAAACAGTAAGTTCCATTAATTTGTAAATTTGAGATTAGTATTGTGTAAATTTGTTGAATCTAATTATGTTTTGGAACTTGTTGTGGTATGAATCTAAGTTAAATCTAATTTGTGAGTTTGTTTGTAATTGTTTTTCTTTTTACAAATTATAGGTTATTATAGGTTTCTTATAGGTTTTCTTTCTACACTAATTGTTGAGTTGGTTGAAAAACCGTTAAATAATGGCAGAGAAACCCAAATAATAGAAGAAGAATTAAATGAATGAAGAATGTATCGCTTGGAGTCTTCTATATGTTTTTACTATTTTTAGTCTTTGCTGCTGTTTTTATGTTTTTCTACTATAATGTGCGGGCTTTTTGCAGCTCTTGTTAGCTCTGCTGGCTTGTACTAGCTTCGTTCCTTTTAGCTAGTTGCAAAGGGCTGATTGCTTGTGTTTATTTCTCTATACATTTGGCTTTGCCTTAGGCTTGATGGGTACATTTGGCTTTGCCTTAGGCAATGATGGAACTTTGTGAAAACTATTTTACAAGTATACATCAAGAAACACTATCTAAATAAACAAAAGTGAAGAAGAGAACAAGTATAATTTTAGGGATTTTATTAAAGAACTACTGTAATAAAGTGACAAGAGGTATGAGCTTAGGGGAAATTAGATGGGTGTTTTATTTGTGCATTTGAATAAGAGAAGGTAAGTGTAATTTGTCCAAAACTATCTATATAGTAGTTTTCGGTCACATGTGAATACTTGTATAATATATTTTATTTTTTGCTTTTAAATTATTTGCAGGTGGTTACCTTGTAGGGTGGCCTCTACGGCTCTTACCGCAGCAATTCAATCAAAATATGAGGAATCTTTTGTTAAATGGTCAGATGTTCCGGAGGGTTTGGTGACTCATTGGTTTCAAAAATTTGGTGTAAGATGATATTACAACTCTTTTCTTTACTCATGCTATTTAAACTCTTGTGAATATATTCTAACTTATTTGCAATGTAATAATGTTCAGAAAATAGTTGCTTGGCGGCATGAGCATGATTATCAAATTAAAAAAAATCTTTCAATTCAAAGGCACAAGGTGTCTTTCTGCGATGATGTTGGATGAAAGGGAAAAGAAAAAATGCCCACATTGGATCGGAGAGTTTTTAGATGTACGTAAACTTAGATTATGTAGTGGTACGTCATTTAAGTGTAAGGTCTATGTTGTGCGGCTTGGAGTCTATCGGTTTGGAGATGGTGTTTTAGTGTAGTTCTTCTTTTTTCTGTTTTGGTCTCCTATATTTCCATGTTTTCTCTTGCACCGCATTAGGTCAACGAACAACTAAGGTTATTGTCCTCTTTGTTGAGATGCTAGACTTTGTTAATTTGCCGGCTAATTTTGATTATTTATTGTAGTTTCATAGAGTTCCAATCTTCTTAATTGCCAATGGCAATGTCACAGTGCTTTGATTTACAAATGATTGTGTTTTTAGTTAAATTCAAACCTACCTCTCCTTGACATGTGAAGTGTCTTTTCCATGTTTTTTAGGTGGAATAATGTTCTATAATGTAATACCTTAATTTTTAACTTTTTAAATAAATATTATATTTAGAAAATTGGTTTCTTATTTTTATAAGAAACGCCCAAAAATAGTTTAAAAAATAATGTGTATGCTGCCTGCGTTAAATTTTCACTTTATTTTCGTTAATTCATTTCTATTCATCGCATTTTATTTTGATTGCACAAAATAGAGAAAAATATATCATTTTCTTTCATAATCATTTTCTATTTTATCTTATTACCATTTTATCACCATTTTTACACATTATCATTTTATCCTTTTTAATTTGACTTTATTACCATATTATGCCACTTAACCTAATATTTCACTATATAAAGCATTATTATATTCAGTCACAATAGAGCACAATTCCCAAGAGAAAAGAGGCTGACCAAAAAACCACCACAAGCCAGATTCCGGCGCCGGAAAACACCTCCGGTCGCAGGAAAACTCAAAACCTCAAATATTCATCAAAACGCAAAACAAATTGATCAGTAAGATTCTTAAGAGCTTCCTAAACACGAATCTATCGTCAAAATCATTCGAAAACGCGTGAAAATACACGAATCTGGGATCTCCGCCGTCGGAAATTTAACACGTTTGGACCGAACGATTTGAGCCTCTGTTTTTACTGATATTCATGGTTTTAGGTTCGTGTTGATGTTCTAAATCTTTTCCAATAACCCGTTTTTGCTAACCACGCCATAATCGCGTTTTGTTTCTCTTTTGATCTCGTCGGTTTCGTACTCGTTTCCATAGATCCGAGCCTTGTTTGCAAAATCAGAGCTTGGATTTGGAATCAGGGCATGATTTCGAGTGAGGTAGTGTGTGGTTTCGTTTGATTTCGCGTTGGCCCGGAGAAGACGAAGGTGCATCATAAGCACCTCACTGGTCCAAACAGATCTGGATCGTTTGATTGTTCTTAAGATCTGATCAGACAGTGATTAGATGGAAGGCATGATACGCGCGCGCATAGTTACTCCACTAGATCTCTGGGTCAGATCCGGTTCTCCACTTGGATCGAACCGGCTGTCCCAGATTGAACCCGGTTTGGTGGTTAATGTGGGCTGGGCTCTGTTTCCAGGTTACTTTTCACACATGCGCGTGCTGCTAATGCACCTCCACTCTGGACTGATCATAAATGGGCTTTGGGCCTCTCTTTTGCTGAATCAATTTGTTGTTCTCACCTAATATTCAGGTGTGCACCCCCTTTAAGCGTTGAATTTATTTATCGACGATAAATTTATTTATCCTTCGATAAGTTTATTTATCCTTCGATAAATTTACTTATCTTGCTATAAATTCATTTATCCTTCGATAAATTTATTTGTCATTCGATAAATTGTTTATCCTTCAATAAATTTTTATCATTCGATAAATTTTTTATCATTCGATAAATTTATTTATCCTTCGATAAATTTATTTGTCATTTGATAAATTGTTTATCCTTCGATAAATTTATTTATTCTAGATAAATTTATTTATCAGTCGATAAGTTCGTACAATGCTATTTATTATTATCTAGTTATTTAACTATCTAAATTTTGATTTGAGATCTGTCTGAACTTGGTTTATTTTCGTTTCTCTTTCTAAATAAAAATTAAAACGTTGATTTTTCAATTAAAGTGGAAAAGAGAGAGTGTGACGTACGTCCCGCTCGGCTCGGATAGTACAATATGTGACATACGTCCCGGATGGTGGACTATCCCCGCTTTAATCGAAGAGTCATCAGTTGATTAATTAAAGTGAAAAAGAGGGAGTGTGACGTACATCCCGCTCGGCTCGAATAAGACATTATGTGACGTACAGCTCAGATGGTGGCTTATTCTCGCTTTTTTTTAATTAACACTAATAACTGAATGAAAAAGAGGGAGTGTGACGTACGTCCCGCTCGGCTCGGATAGGACAGTCTGTGACGTACAGCTCAGATGGTGGTTTATTCTCATTCACTAAATAATCTCAAAAATGTTCTAAAAAATATTCAATTCACCTCAATATCTTTTTCTGCCTTTGCGTAGTTAAATCTTTTTCAACTCAAGTCTTTTTTCACTCTTTTTCTTAAGAGGACGATGTTTTATCCATTCCTCTGATACAGACAAAACGCTTAAGCCTCAGTCCAGCATACAAGCAAATTGTCGTGTCAGTGGAATGCGACATAAACGTTGTTCATTAAAAACAACCAACAAACAAACTTTTTTTCAGAAAGAACTACGTGAGTTTTGACTTCCTCATTGTACTTGGGGGATACGTAGGAGCAAGATCGTAATCTCGTCAAGCCAAATAATAAAAAACTCTTTTTTCCCTTTTCTGTTCAATATGCGGTAATTTATTTTTTATGCGGTTAATTCTGTTTATGCAAACCAAATTCCTCAAATGGTTTCCGTTGAGTACAACGGATATGAGGGGGTGTTAACGTCTTCCCCTCATATAACCAACTCCCTAACCCGACTCTTAAGGTTTTATCATTATTTTCCTTTCCCCTCACGGGATAAATAAAATATGGTGGCGGCTTCATTGCAATATTATATTGTGCTTGCGCCGGGTGTTACATATAACACTAACACATTTTTAGGAGGAAGCTAATCTACATGAAGCTCTTGAGCTTCAAAGGAAGAGGTTAATGGGTTTATTACTTCTTGACATTAAGAAGCAGCACCAATAAGCACTTTTCACTAGAGTTCGATTCCATACCCTACTCAATTGAGCCCTTAATATAAATTTTCAATTTGTTGCTGGAGAGTGATGGTATTAATGATCATGAAGAATTGAAGCATCTAGAGTTTGTGGATTCTCATTTATGTATTATTGTGCATTACCACTCTACCTACTTGGATTTAAAGGTATTGATTCTCTGTTTGATTTTTATTGGATTCGCTTAATTGCTTCTATTTCGAAACTTCATAGTTTAGTTATTTAAAATTAAAATAGGACCAAGAGGTATTGAGAACTAATGATTTTTTTTCTTTCTCCGATGGCAGCATAATGGAATGACATTCTCTATACCAAACATGATGTCAATGTATCCCCACTTTGTGTAAGATAGTTGAACTAAGATAATGGGTACTTAGCTTTCCATCATAACATAACACTAGTTTTTACTATTAGTTACTACAATGTTGGAGGTATTTGAAGGGTATAGGTATAGACTTTAGTTGTGACTAAATCACTATTGTTTCTACTCCATTGCAGACATTGGTCAAACATAAATCAGGTTTTGACAGTTGTTTTTAGGAGCTGGATGATTTGGATTCCTTAGTCAGAGAGTTGGTCTATCATTGGTAGTTGAAATACTCATAAACCAGGTTTGTATGTTTTAAGCAATTATTTTACACCACTCTTATCAGTACTTGCTCCTGTGCATCTTTCAGTACTTGAAAATATTAAAATATAGACCTTACTAATGAGTAAGAAATTTTAGCACTTAACCCAAACCATTTACATAGAGTGTTTTAGTACTTGAATTAATCAATAACTGATATTCTCTTTTCATGCAAAATGACAATGTTACTATAATTAACAAAAACTTTGCTTAAATAATAGTTAAGCTAATTTGAAAATAACAAAGGATAGTATTTGCAATTACGGTGTATTTGGCTATTGTAGTCTTTAAATTATTCTTTTTAATCTGACTATAGTATTTGCAATCACGGTGTATTTTCCTGACTTCAAATGACATTGTGGCCATAATAAACATTGTGGACTGCAATTTGAAACTTAGGCACGATGAAGCAATTTGCAATCACAGTCTGACGAGCTTATGTGTGCTGCTAGACTTGAGATGTTTTGGTTGCATCATGTCTTATATCTGCCAATGAAAATGTATTATTTCAATAACCAAGAATATAGTGTCTACTGTGTTATTGCCTTGTTCCTATAATTTATTGGTTAACTTTAAATTTTTTCATATGCCTTTGAAATCTGTCATATGCCTTTAAATTCTATCATTCTGCCATTATGTTTCATGCTCTATGTTTAAATTATTGGTTAACTTTTAACTTTGTGTTGAATCTGAAAATGATGTATGTTAATTTGCTGTTTTTTCCAATGTTGTTTTCTCTATATTGAAGGTTGAACAGTTTGGTAGAGAACCGACTGTGGACGAGGTCTTTTTAGGTACTCACACCAAGCAGAAGGACTCCGCTTGAGTTGACGAAAGAGCTAAAAAAACTTATGTAAGGAAAATTAACAACTAGCTATTGTTTTGATGGCTAAGTTTATGACCCCGTTCATTCTAGCTAGCTGAGAGTTGTAGCAACATATGTTATGACTACATATTTTGTTTAATATAATCTTATATTTTTATTTTGGCAAATGTAATAGTGTCAATTTTTGCTAACATTACACTTTGGTTAAGTGACATTTTGATGACTATAATCTCTTTAATTTTAAAGTTAGTTAATTTTAAAGTTGTTCAATAATATTGGTTCTAATGTTGGATGAAAATGAAGGATATAAATCCTTGGATATGCTAGAATAAGAATATTTTTTTTAAAAAAAAATTAATGTTACCCACGGCAATGCTGCCATTAATATGCGCAATTGGATTTCCATAGCTATGCCTTGGGTAACATTTTCTGAACATTTTCTATGGAAATGCTGTGGGTAACAGTTACAGACAGCTATGCCGTGGGTAAGCAGTTCTAAACGTTTGTTACAGCAAAACTGTGGGTAAAAATTACAAACGGTTATTCCGTGGGTAATTAGTTACAGTCTAGCTGTCAATAATAACGTCAGTTAGGCCGTGGGTAATGCGTCAGTAATATTACCCACGGCCTTTGTATGAGTAATGAATTACCAACGAGCTTTTTCGTCACGGACCCGAGCCGTGGGTAATTCGTGGGTAATTTTCTGTTATTCATAGCATAGTCGTGGGTAACGTTAAAAATGGTCGTGGTTAGAGACAGATTTTCTTGTAGTGAAAACAAGAGATAAAATTTGGTTGGAAGGAAATAAAGTAAGAATGAGTTTGTTATGTAGTTAGGGAATTGTGTTTGAATTCGCTACCTAGGTAGTGAACAATGTTAGAGTTAGTTGTGTAGTCTACAACTATGTTTGAGTATGCTACCTAGATAGCAAACTGTGTTTTTTCATAATACTTTCATTTATGGGGGGTGGAAAGGGTGTTTTGTCTCATAAAAAATGACGTTCGCTACTTAGGGTTCGAACGAAGTTCACATTTTAGGTAGCGCTGAGGGTATTATGATCAATTACGGGAGCGCACGACAAATGATAGTTGCGCAAAAAACCATTTTCTTTTTTTAAAGTGTTTTTCTCTCCCTTTGCAAGGCTCTTGTGCTCCCCCGAAAATCTAAAACTACTCTACTTGAGTTCTAGTACTCAAAATGTATTTTTCAAATTTTAATATGGGGGGTTTCAAATTCAAGAATCCAAAATAATATTTCACATAACCAAAAGTACAACGGAAAGCAAAAGTACAACTAATTGTTTGTATTATAATAGAAAGCAAATTACTTAAAATATTAGATAAAAAAATCACATCAAATAATAGACAAGATGAAAACATTACACCAAACATTAGGCGAAAAAAATGTCAAAATTAATTAAAAAATTACATAATATTGTGGCAGAATCAGATTGCACGGGGTTCTTCATTGGCATCTCTTTTGAGGAATAAAAGATTAGCCAATCCAACTTTCTAACCACCTTGTACAGGAAAAACCTCATTTTTGTTGCAATTCTAAAACAACTCAAGAGCTTCCTTTTGACCAGTCATAATATTCTGAATTATCATGGCTCAATAGGCACTCATTGATCAACATAACATTCTCACATATCATTATCAAAGGACGACGATCAGAATGTTATGATTGGTCAACAATGGACAATAAATATGTTCACCCATGATCTTTTAAAAAGAACAAAAAAAAAGAGAAGATAATTGAGGAAGATATGAGTGGAGGATTAATGATGCAAAATATGAAGGGAAATATTTATAGACAAGTACAAGGAAATCGGTTCGTCGGATAAGAGGCTACATCTTTGTACAAACCAATCAAAATAGGCCATCCACCCAAGGGCCAAGACTATATATGACCACATATCATCATACCTATTGAGGGTGCCTTGATGGTGGAGAAAAGTAATCAAGTAACCAAAATCAAAGAGTATAGAGATAATAAAGATAATCCAAAACACAAGTAAGCAAGAGCGAATAGAGAAAGCAAGTAAAGAGATATAATATTTTTTTACCCAGTTTAGTCAATGTGACATAGTATACGGGAAAGAGAGCAGTCCCTCCGTTCCACTATAATCAAAAAAGTCGTTAGACAATGAGTTTCATAAGAGTTATAAGAATTAGCCTTCAAACCTAATTCTACCCTAAACCCGAATCTCTTCCAAGAGACTAAATAATATAGTGTTTCAAAGTTGAACCAAGGATAATTTTCCCAACCCCTAGGATTAAACCAAGAGCAATTCTCTTCAATACTCTAGCCTTTGTAGTGTGGCAAATATCAATCCTAATTTCCTCAACCTTATTTTTCTATGAATAAACAACCTCTATTTATAGAAAAATATATGCCTATAAAATAAAAACAAATCCCACTTAAAACTGGAACATATGTGACCAAAAAAGCATAAAATATAGCAAAACATAAAATATGGCTTGCGCGCGCATCTGGCGCAATCCTTTCGGCGCTTAGCGTAGGAACCAGTAGCCCCCTTCTTGTGCGCGTGTCTAGCGCCAGGTCCTCTGCGTCTAGCCCAAGTTCGAGACCCTGGAAGCTCCCCGAGGCCCCAATTGCTTATTTCGTTCCTTTTTCTTCATCTGTTTTGATTCGTTCTTCGTGAGGCACATGATGGATAATTTAGCAAGTGTACTAAATTTTTGTCAAGTAATAATATTTATAAAGTACATATCCACAGAGATTGTTTAAATCTCGACAAACAATTATACTTGATTTAGAATGTAAATGTAAAAGTTAGGGGGGTATGTTTGCATGTAAGTTTCAATAGACAAAATTGAGAAAGATAATTTGATTTCAAAGTTATGAAGATGATTAGGTTATTCGAATCACTTTCTTATCACAAATTGGTAGATGCGATCTTATGCTACAATTGCTTCCTTAATATCACGATGAATTAACTAAATGGTTCAGACCGGTGTTAATGTCTAAGAATCCTTTTCTACAAATTTAATTTCTTAATGTCTTAAGGTCAATTCAAATTCATAGAAAGTTTTATCGCACGTTAATTCCAATTATCATGTTTTAATAATCTGATATCTCTAAAATAATTATTGACCAAACAGTTATCTCATATTCGAGTTTCAAAAGTTAGGGTTAGTAATCGTTTGATTCCTAAGAACGATTCATAAATTCGTCAATTCATAAAAAACATTACACATAAAGATAACTGAATAATATTAGGATTTCAATTGGATAATAAAATCCTCAACAATCTACATGATTCAATTTGTTCAAAGAAAGATCATCTCATAACCTAATCACTAGAGAATTAGCTACTCATGATGATAATAACCATTATAAAGAGTTATAGAAATTATACATTCAAGAGTTGATGATATGAAACTTCCAATCTTGTTTCCAAGCGAAGAATCTCCAGTGAAAATATTCAGCCGCCAAAACTCTGATAATAATTCAAAACCCTAAAAATAACAAAACTTTTCGCTTTTATAATCACAGAAGCGCGCGCAATTGTGACACGATTTTTACCATCGTGACACGATCACGTCCAGAATATTAAATTTGCTCCCTGTTTTGGATCGTGACACGATTCTGCATATTGTGTCACGATTTTGATCGTGCTACACTATGTCATATTTTCCTGCTCTTTTAGCTGTGTGATCTAACTTTAAACTCCAAAAATTCATGCAATTACAGTAAAAATTACTTAATGACAAAGTGTCATCAGCACACTCAACAAATCTCCACTTTGCCTTTAAATTGATGGTAATATCAATTTACACCAACCACTGTATTGCTCTCTTGATCCTAAACTTCTATTAAAGATCACCGGCCATGTCCAAATCCCACTTAAACCTTGATCTATACACTTACATTTTTGCTTCAATAACAAATTTTCTCAATGTTTTAAGTAAGAGAAAAGATGAATAACAAAGTTGAAGAAATAACAAGCTGAGCAATACAACCAAATACAAGAAAGAGAGAAATTTAATCAAATGTTAACATTATTCTCCATTATCAGCCATCTTTACTGTACGAAATTGTGTTGTAAATCTTTCTTTCCAATGGATGATGATGTTCACCTTAAGCAAGATTTGGGACGCGGTTTGGTACGTTGAAGGTGATTGACAACGTAAAAATGGTATTCACCGTGAAAAGAAAGAAGAAGAAGAAGAAGTTTCTTTAAGATTCTTGTTTTTTATCTAATTCCTCCCCTTTTTTTAATTTAGTATTTCTACAAAAATATTAAAATTATTAAAAATTATTAAAAATGACGAGTATGGCTCAATGGTATCTTAAGCTTAGAGAGAATAATGTAGTTCAAGTTTTACCTAACACATTCTTGAAAAATGGCAAAAATCTTAATTATATGATAAACTATCTGCAAGGATATTAATTTCATAGCAATAGCAAGTCTAACCGACCTAAACATTATCAAATACCCCAACAAATCACCACAAAGCCAAATATATTACTTTTGGTGACTTTTCAAAAATAAGTACTACTATCATTTTAGCTATAAACTATTGAAATTTCTATAATGCATGCATGTTAGTTTGATAAGTGAGATATCTATGTAGGACTGTGAAGATTAATATGTTTTAAAATAGTTGAGAAATATTTAAGGAATTAATTGAGATCGTTCAATAAATAATTTTTCATATGTTGCATGCTAGCTTATATTCAAATGCTACCATTACCAATGAGAAGTACTATATATATGGCCATAATGACTTAGGCAATTCCAACATCATGTATGGTAATTGTGAAAATTAAATTATATACGGTAAAAAGTTGGATACGAATGTTAGATCAGCTCTTTTAACCTGCTCCGCATATAAATCTACATACTAAACGAAGTATGTTGGTTTGTCCATATGAATAATAATGAGTTGTGATTTGGTGGTACGTACTTATGAGTCCACCCACATTAGTTCCCTCTTTATTAATTTACATATATTAATAATTATTTTACAAGTGAGATTTGAACTTTAACATATTAAAATTATAAAACTAAACTCTTACACTCACAGTAAAAAGTCATAACTAATAGCAAAAAATTTAGTTACAGTAATCATTGATCAGTACACAAACATGCAGATTTAAATTGCATAACTCACGATCTAATATCTAAAAAATTAAACCTATAAAGACAAAAATGTAAATGCATCAAAACAATATAATCTTTAGTCCAATGGACCCATAAGTTGAATGGGCTGGGGGGCCCTGGTCCATATCAATAAAAGCCAAAATAACACAATCAATGTTTAGTTGATCAACTACATAATATCCAAAGCAACTTGATTTGCGTAATTTGTTTGAACATAGTAAATAAAATTTGTATTGTCTAGAATCAAGAATGTGCAGTGAAATGATAAGCCTAAATTCAGGATTTGGATTCAGTGCAGGTGGAAAGTAGTGAATTGTACCGCAGTCTTGCAGTCCGTTATATCTGAATCGTTTGGTTAAGATTAGACGTGTTGCAAGAAGTGTTTGAGGTGAGTAAAATTCTATATAGAAAAATGTTAAAATGTCTTCTAAGACCACATATTAAGGAACTTAATATAGAAATATTTGTCTAGGAACTTATGCATTTAACTTTTTGAGAGTAAATGCATTACTTTTTTTTATATAAAATTTTTTCTTTTAGAATCTTAACATATGCCCTAACATATGTTAACATGACATTTCTTTAAATGTATAACATTAATATAAATGAATTATACATTTAATATTAATATAAAGTTTCTTCTTTTAGAATCTTAACATATGTCTTTCGGGCGCATCTTAACATGACATTCTTTTAAATGTATGACATTTGTTAGGACTCCCTTAAGGCACACGTTATACATTTAATTAAATTTAATTTTATATTTAAAAACAGTTAGTAAAAAAAATTCTTAAAATCTGGACCAATATCAGACAGTCTAGATATGTATTTAGTACGACTGCACACAATTCAATTCCTTGAATTCAACCTATATAGTCAAAGTAGTAACAAATCACAAATATGTTTTAACTGTAATATAATGTTATGTTATGATGAGGCCACCAAACACATAGCAACAAAATATATATACGTTAACAGTAGCTGCTACGTTACTTTTTACACACATAAAATGGGACCTCACTGTATATAAGCATGCTCTGATTTATTCAATTTTAATTTTGCCACTTTGTGTAAATTAAAGAGAATTCAAACAAATAACCCATGTGACATTTTGTCTTGGTTCATTATGCACTATATTTTGGACCACTTTCATGTGCCAACTGGCAGGGAAAATTCACTCCTTTTAATCTTTGAGATTCTGAAATTAGGTAAACATATTTTTCCATCATCATTTTTGGTCATGGCAACTTTAAATGTATGATTGAATTGGTTGAATCGTGAGTTTGATAAAATTACGGTGAGCCATTGTGATTTTAATAAAATTATACTATATCAAATATACATTAATTGTATGTGTTCACAAGAACTATTAAGGATAAGCGCGCGTTCAATTCAAAATTGTTGTTTATAGCTAATGAAGCATGGACATACACATGCATATTCATTAAATACAGTGTCTTTCCAAACACATACATCAGGCACAACATGAATATTGATACATCAATAACAAAAATAATTTAAAAAATAATATAATTCGATGTTTATATCATACTAGAAGACCATTAATTCAAGGAGTATCATACTTCATAGTGTAGCATCTTAAATTTCATAGTGAGAGGAGTAAAAAATCCCACGTTTGAAGTGATAGGACTTTTCCAAACATGTACAACCTTGTACAATTGGTCTTTAATAATGAATTCTAATTTATGTTTTTGTGCCCCCGGCCAACTTTAAGTTAGAATTTAGAGTTTTTCCTTTTATCCACATATCCAAGCTCAAAAGTATTTTAAGTTTTTTATATAAATAATTTTTATACTAATAGATTTAAATATAAATCATTTTATATTCAATTAAATTTTAATCAAAATCAATGGTAAAAATCATTCATTGAAATCAATTTTCACCACAAGAGAACAAAATTTGCATGTTCTCTGTATAGAACTTAACTTGAAGTTGATATTTGCAACTTTTGTCTTTAAACGTGATTATAACTTTATATTGTTCAACTCACTTTTATGCGAATGAATCAAAACATAAATACTTTATATTGCATACACTTGTAACTAAAATGAATTATACAAATTCAATTCATGATGAAAAATAAAGTTCTAGTGTATTATGATCAATAAATTTCCACCAACTTAGAAACTAACCATTGTTGGATTATGATCAGTATGCCTGTTGCAATTGCATAAGTTTCTCATTTCCCTCAAGTGTGAAAGTATGTGCAGACACAAAATTAAATGGCATTCTAATCAATTAACATCAACATTTTTATGATATTTTTGACAATGACTTTTTTGAACAAATTTTTTGACAATGACTTTAGTTGCATAAGTTCAAACACTCAATAGTAAACAAAAGATAAATGAAGGTTGGTAAAAATATGAAAAATGAAAGATAATAAATAGGCTTCTCATTATTAATTGAATGACAACATATCAAAAATTTTGAACCTTTTTTTCAGCACAAGCACTAACAACTGCTAGAATTGGAATAAGGGTTATAGATAAACTACTAAAACACAAAACTAATATTATGCTATATAATATAATCTATTAATGACAATTTTCATACGGTATACTACTACCTTACCTCCGGCTCCTTTTATAAAAGACAATTCACATTTTACATTCATCGAATATTTTATGTATATAGTCTATAGTATAGACAAGATTAAACTGGTGTATTTGGTCTATAATAGTCTATATAGACCAAATTCTGGTCTATAATTGATGTATCTTGTTTGAAAATCGGCTATAATATAGACCATACATGATTTATAGTATATACTATATACATTAATTATTCAATAAATTTAAAAAATGTACTGTGTTTTATAAAAAAGAAACGAAGGTAGTATTATATCATCTATGACAAACACATCTGTAGTGATAAGGGCTGTTGATTGGGTCATTTCCCTCAACAGGAACTTGCTCAGCTCTGCATCTATACTTGCAGCTTCTACATTCATTGTAAGTACAAGTTGGTGCTGTGGATCCAATCATCAATCTCCTTGAATTCCTTATTTTCCATGCTTCATTGCTACCCTGAAAATTATATATACACAAAAACGTTTGATACATAAATATAAGTGTATAGAGAAAACTTACCAAGAGATTAATTCAAATTGTTAATTCACCTTCAAAATTGATTCTCTTTGTGGTTGTGAGATTTGAGGTATCCACCCTTTTGTTTCAATTCCTGCAAAATTTGTTACAAATTTAGGATATATTGAAAATGCATTACTCAACAACCAATGGAAAGTGAAATTCATATACATTAAAAATTGAGCCGAAAATTATTTCTCTCTACAAAGTTGAACATAACATTACACAAAAATGATAGCAACCTTGCTAATTGAGAGCAGGGGCTTTGTTGAGAAATTAACACATTTTTGGATTCACAGTGAATTTGACAAAATTACAACATGTTGCCGTAAGTTTAGCAAAATCTCAATTATACCTTGATTGTGTCAAACTCACATCAGATTAATGTCAAATTTCAGTACTACTGTGATTCTGTCAAAGTCACCATACTCCAAACATGTAACATAAAGAAAATACTACTACTAAAGTAAGGTATAATAATAAGGAACAACACTCATATTCTAAGTATTATATTATATATGCTCATATGAAGAATACTATGAATAGAAACTTCAAATGAAACTACATACAATTGATAGTAACATCCAATATAATAATAAGAAGAATCCAAGAGAAGTGAATAAAAAAATAGAAGGTGATAGGATTCATTGGAACTTTATAAGAAAAATTAAGGTGTAGGACAATATATGACATGACTAGACCTTGTATAACTTTAGCTGCAAGAATTAAGGTGAAGAGTAGCATAAGTACTTTTGAGTTTTTAATGTAACTCATTCTCCTCTATTGTGTTATGATAATTGATAACAACTTTGAATAGAATGTGAATATATTTAGATAAAAAATAAATAAGAGATTTTGGAAAGATAAAGATAGAGAAAGATAATGGTGTTATGTGGTGAATTAATGACCATAAGAGATAGAGTGGCAGAATCTGAAGTAAGACAGAGGAACATGATGAAATAAGGTACAGAATACACTGACTATTGTGGCTAACTCATAGGAAATTCTAGGCCTTATTAGAATTACTAGATTGCCCAAAGTGAAACATAGTGATGATAGTGATTGATTTGGTGTTTGGTTTGGGTAAAAATGGTGTTTCAATAGTAAAGAATCATTTGGAATGAACATAAGAATATGTGAAGACATGTTTCACCACCAAAAAGAGTATTCAGGGCTTCCATATTTTGAATGTGCATTCATATCCCAATAAGATCTTCAATAAATATCAACAAAAAAAAAATTCACGCATGAATTAGTATGGTCGTATAGGTTTGAGATTTTGAAATGTGCTTATTTTAAGATTATAAGTTTAAATGCGGTTCTGTAGGTTTGAGATTTTGGAATGTGTTTATTTTAAGGTCTAAAATTTTAATTTTTTTGAAATTGATGTTTATAAAGAGCACTTTAAATGGACCTCCTGCTACTGTGGACGGTGAAATTGATATCTCATGAATGATTAATCGTTGTGAGTAGGATATAAATCTTGAAATAAAATAATAATATTTTGATTGTAATTTGTATATATTTTTTAAAATAGATTATATTAGTTGAATCTTAAGATACTTATATTATATGAGGGTCGGTAAATGTTTTGTAGTTCAAAGAACAGTCTTATAGATACTTATATATTACTTACCAATAAGATTCTCACATCAATGGCGAGATTTGAACTCGTAATCTTGTAGGATATAAGTTGAACTATTATCAACTTGTTTATTTGGCCGATTTTGTTTCATATTTTAAAATAGAGATAAATATGTTTTTTGTACTTATAAAGTTATAAAATTTTGTTTTTAATGCAGTAGCATGTTTTGGTCCCTACAAAAATTTTATCCATACATTTTTAGTTCCTGCTATTTTTCAAAAATTTGAAAATTGTTTAATCATCATTAAAATTTTAAATTTTTAAATAATTTTTTTTCATACATGTTTAGACTACTATAAAGAGTTTCTCAACAAAAATTTAGAATTTTTTAAAATAAAAATAATTAAATATGAATTTTTCAAATTTTAAAAGTTAAAGGTAAATTAAAAGTAACCGAAATCTCGATTTAGAAATCGAATTGTTAAGCTCTTTTTTTCCGATGAACTTTTTACAATGTTCTAAACATGAATCCTTCAAAACTACACATTGGTTTAATAGTAAAGACTAAAATTAAATGCATAATAATTTTATAGAAATCAAAAAGTTGCAAAAAAATTTAGAAGGACTAATAGTGAAAATTCAAATGTTTATATGAACTAAAAACATATTTAACCTTAAAAATAATTAAAGAAAAATATTATTATTAATAACAATAACTAATGACAATCTATACTATTATTATTTGAGACCTATTTTTCAAAGCAATTTGTATACGTGGCATTCTGTAAGTGATTCTCTTCTCATATGATTTTGACAATTAATTCTCATTGATTAAAAAAAAACAATTAATTCTACACGTGGAACCCTTATTAATTATTCAATTATTTGATTATTTGATTCAATATTCAACTAATCAAAGAATATCAGGTTCCTTACTACAAAAAGAAAAATAAAATCAGGTTCTTTATTATTGAGTATCCACGATTTAATAACAAAGTTTTTTTTTTCAATAACAATGATTTTTGTTCCAAAGATTTTTTCTTTAATAACAATAATTTTTTTTTTCAATAACAATGATTCTTTGCTTCAACAATAAAAACAAAAACACATTTAAAAAGAATGGTATGGTCAGGTTTATATAAAGGATTATAACAATTCTTTGAGAACGACTAATATTCTCTTGGAACAAAAAAACCTTATACGCAATATGAAACAAGTTTTAAATTTTTATTTATTTATTTTTTTTACGCAAGTTTTAAATTTTTATTGAGTGATAGAAACATCAACAATATGTTATATTATATTATTATTATTATTTTATACACAAGTTTAAAAAAAATATACAGATTACGATAGAAACACCAACAATTTTTATTGAGTGATAAAACCATCAACATTTTTGTAAGCATTAATATACAATTTTAATTTTCGGTTATTTCATCCGTAAATTAAGGAAAATAATTAATGTGATTATTTTATGAATTTATTTGATATCTTTGCCTATAAATAATGTTTTTTAGACTTACATTTCTTACACCATTTTTGAAAGCCTTCTCTAAACCTCTATTTTCTTTGTTTTTTTTGGTTATTTTTTTGTTTTTCGTGTTCTTATTTTTTATTCTCATATACTGTATTATTTTTATTGGAAATATATAATTTCAAGGCATGCCTATATATATTATTCTCTAAACCTCTATTTGACGTACATTATTTATCAGTAATTACTCCCAAAAAAATTCATTTTTATTATGATTTTGTTAATATGATGTTTTTGTATTGAATTTAATCATTTATTCTATTTCATTTTTAGGTGTGTAATATGAAAGAAATTAATGTAGACCAGGATGGGTACAATCGAATTTGACGGATCAATAGTATGGTTTTACTAATCTCCATCTCTTGACACCTATTTTTTCCTAATTCTACATATCTTTGATTTTTATATATTCAGGCCGATACTATATTTGATTTCCAATCCAATCGGTTGAACTTTCATGTGAGTTTTTTTAATTCAAATTTTCACGATCTTATTGCCATATTACAAAAATATTGAGAAGATTGATATTATCTTCACAAATATAAAATTTGCAAGTGCAAGAATAACAAGACAAAGTTTTTGGATGAATCTATTAAAATCATGAAGGTAACATTTGACTTAGATTTGGGTTGATCTTTGGTTTGTTTTAAAGTTATTCTTTAAATAACTTATTGAGTAAAAAACTTAATTTTTATGTCTCATCTCTTACATATTTGTGTGATTATTTTTAAAGTTGATGATGGAGTCACTCTTTTCTTAACTTATTTATTTCATGGAATTCTAGCTTTTTTTTTCATGCATGTTTTATGTGTGACCAATTTAATTCATTTTTGGCTTATTATTGTAAGCCTTTGTAAAACAAATCAAAAACATTTTAGTAATACAAAAATAAATAAATTGATGTATAAATTTTAATTTATTAGTATATATTTTTTCTTTCTTTGTTTATTTTTCTATTAAAAAACAAAATTTAATTAGAAAGTACTGTGAAAATATAATAAATAATAATAATTAAAGTCAATAATATTGTTATTAAATCAAAAGCATATTCCTTTATTCTTTTATTATTAAAAATATAAACTGAACATAAAATTTGGTTATATGAATGATATTAACTTGGTTATAAAATATAAATATTGCTTTTTCTTTCAACATTCTTCACAGTACTGTTTTGATATTATTCATAACATTTAAAATTAATTTGAACCAAAAATTATTATTTTTCACATACATCATTCTATATTTTATCAAAGAGGCTAATATTAATTAACTGTTTACTTGATTATTTGTGCAATGATATATTTTTACTATTTGAATTTGTTGTCTTTATTTTAGTTTAATTTTCTTCAAATTCTTTCTTTATTCTTCTATTTTTCTTTTATCTAATGATTCCATCTTTTTTTTTTCTTTCAGAAATGTGATCATAAAGAAAACTACAGAGAGAAGACTAACAAGTTACAAAGTCGATAACAATAGTTATTGATGATTGATATAATAATGGCATACTGTTTATGTAGTTTTTTTTTAGTAAAACAAATTTGTATAAATTTTAGGCAGAAAATTGCTTATGAGATGATAAACTTTCAAGTTGCTCTACGATATATGTTCAATGCACTATAAAATAGACTATACCAGTATTTGTTGCCAAATACTTATTAATAAAATTATTTATATGGACATGTCATTTTGGGTTCAAACAAACAACATTTATATTTAAAAAAAATTAATTACAAAAATCATAATAAACATAGTAATTTATGATTTATTTGAAAATTCCTAATTTATCAATCACATTAAATCAAAATCATGTAAAGGAATCAAAATTCAAAAATTATAGCCAGAAGTTATTAAATAACCATATTTGGACAGTATAAAAAATAAAACCATATGTGGCTCAATCAGAAATTAAAAATGCTAATAAATGTTATAATTCAAAATTTTATGTAGTACACGTGATTCTCAAAAAAAAAAAGTAATACACATAAGTTGACTTAAAAGTAGGGATCAAAGTCATGTTAAAGAATTTTGTAGGGACTAAAAAGTGGGAAAAAAAATTGATCATGAATCTACATCAGATAAAAAATAATCTTGCAACTTGAAACAAATGAACACCATACAAAAGATAGGAAAGTAAAATACACTACACAAAGACGGGAAAACAATATACCGTATCAAGACGGAAAACAAAACAAACATAGTCGCACTAAGACCACGAAATCGAAAGACTATGTGTAAAACACATTTATTTAACAAAAAGAGATCAAGAAATGATTGAATTGACCCTAAAGATATTAAAGTATTCTCTTAAAGTTTGTGCGTTTAATTTATGAAAATATAAAAGTTGAGTTAAAGATTTCAATAAAATATTTTCTTATTTCAATAATTAATTTAAGTCTTTTTGTTTGTATGGGGAATTTTTAAAAAAATTATTTATACGGGATCTAATATTTTCACTCATATATTAATACACATACTTATTTTTGGTATTGTTTTACGGTGTCTATATTTTTTTTTTGTAATTTATATGGAACCTATTTTTCTTTTTAATTTATATGAGGATTATATTTTAAAAAATAATTATACAAGTCTTTTTTAGTTTTTTTGGTCGAGATCAGGGTGTCCACCAGCCGAACCGCCGAACGCAGTCACTATTCCCCTCGCTAGATTGGAGGTACCTCAAAGGGTGGGATATCTGACCCAGAGATTTAAAGTTTATTCGTACCCAAGGCGAGGATTGAACCCTCGACCCTTGGTTAAAGAAGGATGAGTCTCAACCGCTCAACCACACCTTCTAAGTTTTTTAGTTATAATTTATATGAGTCAATACTTTTATGTATATATTAATATGGACGCTATATTTTTATTCATATATTCAAATAATTTTTATGTTATTTTTGTTTTATATTTATTTTACTATAAATATTATGAGATTAATTTGATTTTTTTTTCTTTAGAGGTCTTTTATTCTTTATAATATATAAGAATATAATTTTGTAAAGTATATTTAAAAGTTAATAAACTTACAAAAATATTTTTTTTCCCGTGCATGGCACGGGCTCACATAAGGCAAATTGAATATATTAAATTTGTGGTTTGCGCAAAACATTTTGTCAAAAAGTCTTATAAAAATTGCTACTTTAATCATTTCCCTTTTTTTTCTATTAATTTTGTTACGTGAAATCACGATGTATTGTCATTAATCATTGCGCAATATCCATTAAAATTTTAAAATGTTTTTTGGTGCATTAATATTGTAACTTATATTTATATAAATAAAAATATTTTAAATTATATCATATAAAATATAATAAATTTATAAGCGCATTTTTTGCCCGTGCTTGGCATGGGCTCACAAACTAGTTTCATTAGTGTCTCAAATAAAGTTTAAACTTATTCTCTTGAAATTAGAAATTCAAACTTTTACCATTAAACTGAAAACTAATATAGAAAACACGGAGTGAGTTAAATACTCCCTCCCTCCGTACCAAATTATAAAATAAAAAATCACATTTATTAAGAAATTATAAAATATGATAAATTTTTGGTCGAGATCGAGGTATCCACCGCCGAACACAATGACTAATCCCTCGCTAGATTGGAGGCACCTTGATGGGTGGAATAGCTGGCCCAAAGATTTAAAGCTGCTCCATATCCAAGGTGAGGATCAAACTCTCGACCCTTGGTTAAGGGAGGATGAACCTCAACCGCTCAACCACACCTCTTGGTTATAAAACATGATAATTTGAAATGTGTTTTTGTTAATTGTTCTTGGAATAAGTCATGGGCGTTTTTAGAGCCCGGCATGTCCGGACTTCGGCCTAAAATATTAGTATTTTTAGGGTTAATTTAGTGGAAAATTAAAATTTGTAGAGTTAAATTTAGGGCAAAACTGATATTTTTTTATTCAAAATTGAGATTATTAGGAGTTAATTTAGGATAAAATTGAGGCTTTTTATTCAAATTTGAGATAAATTAAAATTTTTAGGAGTTAATTTAGGACAAAATGATATTTATTTATTAAACTAAAATTTTGCCCGAGTATAAAAAAATTTCAAACTACGCCACTGGAATAAGTTACTGCATATGAATATGTAAAAAGAATTGTTATTGGTTGTTGTTTATTGATAAAAGGAGAAGAAAATAAAATTAAATGTAATTTACATTTAATTTTAAAAGAATAAAAAATTAAATATAATTTTTTTCCTTATAATTTAGGACATAAAAAATTATATAGATTTTTTTCCTTTGAGACGGAGGGAGTATGTTCATATTTTTGTACTTTAAAGATGCTCCATGTCCAGTAATCAATGACCAACATCCATTAATTAATTAACTTCTCAAAATATTTGCTTTGGAAATATTGGTAGTTCTGAATTTTTCCTTATCATCTACTTCATCCATCTCAAAATAATAGTCGTTTAAAGTTTTTACACAATTTTTAAAGAAATGATTAATTATGTTGATTTCAATGATAAAGCTAGTTTTATTTACTAAAACACTCTTATTAATCGTAGTTAGAGTATTAGTTAAGTAGATAAAATTCAATAAATAAGAGTATAATGAAGGAAAAAATAATTAATGTTGCATTAATTGGTATTCTAATGTGATAATTATTTTGAAACAAATAAAAAATACTAAAGAGACAATTATTTTGAGACGGAGGAAGAAGAAATAGTTAAGGTTATAATAGGAAAAAGAATATTAAATGTTTCATTGATAATATAAAGTGGCATATATTTTAGTACAATTTTTTTTTAAAATGACATATTTTGATACGGAAGCAGTATTTTTTTTTATGCAATGTGAACTACCTTTTTAAAACGACATTTTTTTAAGCTTAAACATCATTTTTGTTCTTATATGTAAATGAGAGTTTGGTTTTAGTCCCTGTATTGATTTTTGTTCTAAATAAGTCTTTGAATCAACCATATTTTTTGCTTTTAGTCCTTAACGTTAAAATCTGTAAGAAAATTTGCACGAAGCTTACAAATTTTTCTAAGGATTTTAGCTTTAAGAACCAAAAGAAAAAAATTTGGTGATTCATAAACTTATTTAGAATAAACATTGATACGAGAACTAAAACCAAAATTATGTGTAGTCAATACACTATTGTTCCATTCCATAACTGATATACCCCTCCTTCCCATATTCAAAGAGAGAAAAAAATAAAATCAAACTTATTAAAAAAAGTAAAATATAATGATTGAAAGTGTGTTTTTTTGAAAAAAAATTATATAGAAATATATAAAAAATAGTTATTATTGGTTATTTTTTATAGAAAAAGTAAGAGAGAGAGAGAGAGAAAGAGTAAAAAAAATTTTGAAAAGATATATGTTTGTGTTTTTTTCTCCTACATTATTAAACAAAAAATAGATTATTAACGTGAGAGTTTTGATGAAAATATATAAGGTAAAATGTTACTTAAAATATATAGTGTAGAACTGAACAACACAGAATAAAGTTAAAGTATTAAATAAATATTATCTTAACACAAAATATTATTTTGTTAATTTGGCCAGACAAGTTGTGCAGAAGATGATATATTCTTTCTGGTAGATAATAATATGCTAGTGGGTTATAACTTGCAATAATGTAATAAGTCTTTTGGAATACTTTTGACTAAGAGACTTAGGATAGTTCAATAGTTTTAGGATTTAATGTTATCTATATATTTTATATTGTAACCTCTTGTTCTAATAAGCTATTGATATTCTAAAAACTCTAGTCATCTCTTTTGTTTATCTCTTTTTCTGTTTTGTATTGATAATCTTAACATGGTATTTAGAGCAAGGTTCGATCCGCCTTGAACCAGTGGTTTCTTCTGTTGTGGTAATTCCAAAGTTTTGGAAATATGTTTGTATTTTTTATGATCGGTTTGTTCTGTTAGTATGTTTGTAATATTGGTGTTTTGTTGGATATCTATATCCTATACTTCGCTGCAATATGGTCCGTTCCTCTTCCCCAGTTTAATTTGTTCCTGATTATATTTGGTAATTTGCATGGGTTTGATCTCATTTGCAATATGAATGTTCGGTTCTTGTTTTGTGATGGGTGAATCTTGTTTTTGTGTTGGTCTAGCGGTTCCTTTTCAATTTTGGTGTCGGTCAACTTTTATCTTTTTCCGGTATGGTTGATTCTCTCAATTGGTCGTTCATTTTGGTTTGGTTCTGGTTCGTCTGGTTTGTTTGGCATTGGTATTCGGTTTTGATTTTGTTTGGTTGATTCAATTTGGTTTGGTGAGAGAAAGCTCACAATTTGGTTCGGTTCGGTGAGCGAAAACTCACAATTTGGTTTTGTTTGGTGGGTGAAAGCTCACAATTTGGTTTGGTTTGGTGGACGAAAGTTCACAATTTGGTTTGGTTCGGTGGGTGAAAGCTCACAATTTGTTTGGTTCAGTTCCGGTTCGTTTAGATTCAATTAAATATTGGATTGGTTTGATTTTGGATTGACTCAGTTGATGTTCAATATAGTTTGGTTCGATTTGAAGGATAGCTTGGTTTGGTTTGATTTGCTTTGGATTGGTTTGGAGTTGTTTGGATTTGAAGGATAGTTTTGACAAACTCTCAATGTTTTGTGTCTGTATCAACACATTGTGAGTTTGAGAGGAAATGTTAGATGATAATATGCTAGTGGGTTATAACTTGCAATAATGTAATAAGTCTTTTGGAATACTTTTGACTAAGAGACTTAAGATAGTTCAATAGTTTTAGGATTTAATGTTTTTTCTATATATTTTATATTGTAACCTCTTGTTCTAATAAGCTATTGATATTCTAAAAACTCTAGTCATCTCTTTTGTTTATCTCTTTCTCTGTTTTGTATTGATAATCTTAACACTTTCAACTTACTAGGCTCCTAGTTTGTTGAGGCTTCATGTTTTGTCCAAACTTCCAATTTGTCTGGTTTCAATAATAGTTTTAAAATTAAATTAATATTTAATCCCTCTTTTTTAAAAAATTATACATGCCAATAGTACGACAAGAAACACTCTCGATGTAAAATATAAAAAAATCTCACATTCATGATTCAAATATGTTGTTTTTAATTTTAGTATTTGTATGATCATTTTTTTTTCTTTATTTTTCTTTAAGAAAAGAGGAGAAATTTTCATGTTTGATTAGGAAAGTAAAATATATTAAAAAAAAGGGTTATTATAGTAAAAAATAAAGTTTAAAGGATATATATTGTCATAGCAAATTAATTTTACACTGATATTAAATGGAAGTGGTTTACAATTTTATGTCATATCAAAAAAAGTGAAGGTGAAGTAGAGTGACATGATAGAATACATAGTTAATATAAGTTAGTAGTGTAAGTTATTCTTAAAAATAGAATAGGAACTAACATTTAAAAATAGTTTTAACTTGACATCTAATGAACATCTTGTATTCCGCCAAATTACGAGTTATTTAATGATTGTATAACATGACATATTAATGATTTCTTATTAAATGATCGTGTAAAACTATTTTATACTATCAGTACATGAACATTAAATTTAATTTAATATTCATATGATATTATATGTGCATCGATAGGTTACTAGTTTTTTTTTTATGTATTTGTGAGTGTCAGATCTTAGGTTCAAATATTTTTTTTTACTGTTTTATTCACGATTTTAATTTAAATTAAATTAAAACCAAGAAAAAAATTTAGACTTAAACATTGCCATTTAAATCTTTGCAATAAATATAATCCTTAAAGTTTTTTACAATCATAATTATTCTTTATGTTATTTATTAGGGAGCTTCTATGGTACATTAGCAAATTCTAAAGTACCGGTACATTTAATTTTTAAAATTATAAATTAACGATTATATTCATAAATTAAAATTTTATTATTGACTATGATATTTTTGAGAACATAATTTCATAAGAAAATCACAATTTCATTTTTATAAACATTATACTATTTTTGCTTATACTTTTTCATTAAAATATTCAATATTCACTATTTTGAATAATATAAATTCAAAAACAATAATATTTTAATTTATTTTTTTGACAATTTTGATGAATATATAACATTTAACTATTATGATATTTTAAAAGATATAATTTTTTTTAAAAAAATTTATTTATCTATTAATTTTAAAACATAATATACTGATACATTCAAATTGTTGAATGTACCCTAGAATTTGCCTATTAATTTATCTATTAATTTCAATATATACTAATTTTACATTGAAGTGTTCATCAATGTCATTGATTAATAAAAAATTCCCCTTTTCCAATTTAAAAATGTATAGGATATTATTTTATGCTGTGTACACTTTAGAGTAAGCTAGTTTTTATTAACTTAGGCTTCGTTTGATCCAACTTTTTTTTAAGAGTAAAAGTTGTTTTAAGATTAAAAGTGATAAAAAGAGTTTTACAAATAAAGTAAAAGTTGTTTGGTAATTTTTTTTATATTTAAAAGTACGTATCTCTTTTTTGTATTTTAAATTAAAATATTTGATATAATTTGTACTTTGTACTTAACTTCTTTTTACATAGAGTATTTTGATTTTATTTATTTTTTGTCGAGACAAATTTCGTTATTTTCTTCATTAATATTAAGCCACTTTTTTAATAGAGCTTCATAAAATATGTGTTTGACTCTACCGATAATTTAAATAATAAGTAAAAATAAAACAAAATTGGGCCAAACGGACACTTAGTCCTCAATTATGAGACTAGCAAGATAAAATAGAAAATAAATGATAATCTATACCATCTTATCAAAATTTATTATTTTTTGTTTTATATTAATCTTAATTTATTGTTTGGTATGCCAACAAATTGTACTTTTTTAACCAATCATGTCACTAATTAAAATCTTATCAATGTGATGAGTTGATGGATTGAGTAACATTGCATTAATATAATAAAATGTTAGTTGATTTAATATAATTAACGTTGGACTTAAAACGTTAATTACTACTAGTATTAAAATCAACTAACATTTTATTATATCCTGCATTTTGAGAGGGATTGAAACTGTTTGATACCAGAATTCATCCCGAACTCTAGATAACTAGAGGGTAAAAACCATATTAATGTAGAGTTTCAATCAGTTTCAAACAGTTCGGGATGAATTCTGGTATCAAACAGTTTCAATCCCTCTCAAAATGCAGGATATAATAAAATGTTAGTTGATTTTAAAAGAATGAGTTTTGCAATCCAAAAAGGGGTAGCGGCGCAGCTTGTTAGCCGATTACCTTCTATTCATATGTAATTAACATTTTATCTAAAGATGAAATATATGAAATATTAATTTGCAGCTTTTTAATGCAAAAAAAAAAAAAAAAAAAAAAAAAAAAAAAAAAAAAAAAAAAATGTAATTATATAATCAATTAAAACGATTTCAATGGTATAGTTCTGATGTAAATTTTGCGAAATCAAATCTTACTGCAATGAATTTGTCTCATAGGTCAGAAATAAATAATATTGTCTATTAATTTCAAAATTTTGGTTTAGAGGTAAAAAGATGAATTTTGAATTTGAAATGTTTCGATATCATTGAAAGGAGGTAATGAACATTTCTGCAAATGTTTTTTTTAGTAGTAAGGTGTTCTCTCCGCCCCAAATTATTAGCACATTTTCAAAAAAAATTTAGTTATAAAATAGAAATCTCTTTATAAATTATTAGGTGTATTTATTACTTTTTTCTTACAGATACCTATAATCATTACTACTAACTTAATTTAAATACGAAAAGGTAAATTTCTATATATACAAACAAAGTATAAATTGTAAAATTCACAAAGGATAAATGTATTCTATTCAGTTCTTATCATAATGAAAACTTTATTATTATTTTAGGTTGATTGAAAACTTGAATAATCTATTTTATGAGTCAAATTCGTCAATTTTTCAATGATCTAAAATATAAATTTTTATTTATTTATTTATATTTTTTATCAGATAATCTATCAGCTAGAATACCATCTTTTTAAAATGAATAAATAAACATATTTTCGAACTTAAATCCTTACATAATAGTAGGGATAGCAACGGGTAGGGTCGGGCGCGGGTTTGGTACTACCCAAACCCGAACCCGAAATATCGGGTAAACTCGAACCCGAACTCAAAGGGGCTTTCGGGTGGCAAAATAGCACCCAAACCCAAACCCGTTGGGTTCGGGTTTTTCCCACCCGAACCCAAACCCGAACTTACATTAACAAAAGTAAAAAAAATTCAGAAAATTCAACGAAATTACGGTCTACAACATGCTAACATTGTTTTCAACATTAAAATAAGGATGAAAAATAGTCTACAACGTTAAAATAGTCTACAATATGCTAATATAAGAGAGATAATTATATAATTTAATATATAACGGGTGTGGTTTCGGGCCCAAACCCAAACCCAATCAACTCGGTTTTTACCCGTTAACTCGGGTAATCAGGTTAGGATTCGGACGGAGACCGCGGGTATGGGTACTTTTGCCATCCCTACATAATAGTGCAATGTCTCTATCATTCATATAGGCAAAATTTGACTATAAAAGTCAACAAAACCTAAATAATCATGCATTCTTTTTCTTCCATCGAATGTGTGGTGGAGGATGCAACAAGCATTATACTAAGTCAAATTTATCTGCTGAATGATTCCACATTCCACTATCATTTTCCTTCATAAGAAGCACTAACATTATGAAATTTCACAAGGAAAAAAAAAATCATGTATCTATTATACAAAATAGTTTTCTTATTATTTCTAAGCACTTCAAGTGCAAAATCACAAGACCCTTCAGGTGAATTCTGCAACAAAAACACAAACATTAGCATTGGAGGAAAATTATCAACTAATATTGATAAACTATTAGCTGAATTAGCTCTTAAAACACCTTCAACTTTCTTTGTTGCTACAACATATGCTAACAACCAAGATAAAGTTTATGGTTTAGCTCAATGCAGGGGAGATATTAACACACAAGATTGTTCCAATTGTATTCAAGATGCAACAAAAGAAATCCGACAGCGTTGTCCGAACCAAGCCGACGCAAGAATTTGGTATGATTATTGTTTTTTAAGGTATAGTAACAAGAGTTTCTTTGGTGAAGTTGATACATCTTTTGGTATATTTTATTTTAATGTTGAAAATGTAACTGATTCTCAAGTTTTTAACAAGAAACTTGGAAATTTAATGGATCAAATTAGAAAAGAAAGTGTTGTGGCTAAGAATAAAGGGCTTGGAAAGGGAAAGACTGTTTTGTCACCAT
The DNA here is from genome assembly GCA_951804385.1 of Trifolium dubium. Taxonomy (NCBI): domain Eukaryota; kingdom Viridiplantae; phylum Streptophyta; class Magnoliopsida; order Fabales; family Fabaceae; genus Trifolium; species Trifolium dubium. The sequence continues at coordinate 10,803,030 of OX638072.1, read as the reverse complement.
TTGTGACACTTTATGCATTGGTTCAATGTACTAGGGACTTGGATGACATATCTTGTGCTCAATGTTTGGCAATTGCAGTGAACAATTTTCAAACTTTTTGTGATGATCGTAAAGGTTGTAGAGTGTTATATAGTTCTTGTTATGTTAGATATGAATTGTATCCTTTTTTCTTTCCTCTTGATTCATCCAAAACAAGACCTTATAATGTAGCAAAGGTTATTGTTTATCCTTAAATACTATGTCATGACAAAAATATAGCATTATTGGTTAATGCTCAAATCAAATGTAGTGCTATGTATCAACCTTTGAATATGGAATTTGTATTTGAAAATAAAATAAGGGGAAAAAGTGGAAGATGAAGAAGAATAAGATGAGTTTGTTTCATTAGTATGCAATTTTGTATTACTCAAATTATGTGGTTAGTTCAAATGTTGTGCATAATAAAATGTGGTGCATTATTGTGCTGCTTCCAAATACTCTAAACAACACAAGCAATCAAGGAGGAGTCATTTTTCGTTCAGCTGCTGCAACAAGTGAAAAACTATTTTTGAAATATTTTGAAAAGTCTGCATAACACAGAGAATAGTAGGATGAAAAATACACATGCTCCAAACATTCATACTACTTGGACAGCTGAAAAACACATGATAACTGTCTTCTGCATTGTTACTAGAAAGTGCACAATTAGTTGCGCAAATCACGCCCTTTTGTTGCAAATTAACTCGAGTTAGAACGGCGGCAAATTCTCCATAACATATTTTTAACACACAGAGGAGCTTTAATTTTCCACAGTAGATTCCACTCACCACTCATTTTAAGATGACAAGTATCAATCAAATCCTGAACACATAGTCGATAAGCACTTCTAACATAATACATACCATTATTGTCTTCCTTCCAAATCAGTTTGTCAGCTGAGATAAATTTAAACAGTGGAGTTGCTAAGATCTTCTCTGCAGAGCATTGGTCAAAGAGTGTTGTTATAAAAGGCAAATTACAACATTTATCTTCTTGAATGATAATGTCAACCACTATCATACCATCATCAATCAAAACTCTAGATTGTTGTATATTCAAAATTAAATAATTTAGAGCTAGGCTTTGTTAAGCCTGAGCCTGTCAAAACTTTAAAGGTTTGCGATCTGACCTTAGCAAAGTCTGTCCTAGCGTATTAGCCTGTTTAAAAAAAGTCTGTTTAAAAAGGCTATTTATATTTAAATAGCCTAATCAACTAATTTATCAATGAGATTAAAATCTTTTTGATATTTCACATAATACTTTGAATTTAACTATATAAACATCGTATTTCAATTCTAATTTATAGTAATATATTTATATATGCAAAAAATTAGTTCATTTTAAAATTCGTGGAATTAAAATTTAGTTCAAAATTAAATATTTAATATTAAATAATAAAAAATATTATAAATATTTATCTAAATAAATCGGCCTTTTAGGCTTAAAAGGCTTTTCCAATGGCGTGTGGCCTGACTTATTTAGCTAAGTAGACTTATAAAAAAAGTCTTGGCATGCTCGATTTAAGAAAATGGTTTGGCCTGAGCTTATATAGGCTAGATCAAAGGCCCTTGTAGGTCGGCCCGGCCTATTTCCACCCCTATACATAAACGAAAAATTTAGTCCTTTTTTGATCCATATTATTGTTTTTGAAAGGATGGATAAAATATAAATACCGGATATGTCTATTATACGTGTCGGAAAGTATCAAACATGTATCGTAGAAATGTCGACATTTTTTTATTTAAAAAATAAAATTTAAACATTTGATACTTCCTCAATACGTATTAGGGAATATCTGACGCGTATCAGTATCGAATTTAGTATCTAACGTAATACTTGATCAATTTTGCAGTATCTAATCTTCATAAATGCAAAATGAAGTCACTATTTTTTTTGTCTCCTCTCTTGATTATTCTTTACAGAGGGATGATTTAGGGGTCAGTTTTGGTCCAAAATAACCCCTCTTGATTGGTTTTTAGTTTCTTTTTTCATAAATAAGTGATTTTCACATATCTTTAAATTTTGTTTGAGTTTTCTTCATCGTGATTTCTTCTTCTGGTTTTGTTTTACTCCCGTAATGTGAAGTTGTTTGATTTCCCGTCTTTATACGGTGTTTGTTTTCCCTTCTTTGTACGGTGTTTGTTTTGTTTCAGATTTGCAGATTTGCTTCAGTCCAAGTTCAGAGCAGATTCAATGACTTTAGCATCTTCAACGTTGCAAATTCGGAAGCATGATTACTCCGAAGATTTATATTTTGTCATATCAATTGTATGCTTTATCATTTGGCCATTTTATACTATTAACTCAGATACGGTGAACTTGTTCGCCTATTCATCTTTTTTAGTTTTTAGCGAATTTGAATATGTTATGATGTCAATTGATGTATTTTCCAAATTTGAATGAATGAATATTGTTGTGTAGTAAAATAAAATGCAAAATGAAATCAATTGAAGCAAAATAAATTTTTATGAAACAAGGTATTGGATTGTGATTTTGAGGGATTGTTTTGACAAAAAATTTTTTTGGAGATTTTAAAAGACTTTGTGGGATTATATTGATTTTGTGAGATTTTGAGAGACTTTTTTTTATAAATCTCAATTGAATCCAATGGATTTCGTGCCATTGAAAAAAAATCTTAACTGAATACCACAAAATTAGTTACATTTTATAAAAGTCTTGATTGAATACCACAAGACTTTTTTATCGTAAAAAATTCTTTTAAAATTCCACTGAAATCCCAATTGAATACATCCCCGTTTGGCCTGACTTATTTTTTACTTTTGTATTTTTTTAAAACGAAATAGAGAATTATATAATTGAATTTAGTCATATTTCTCCTTAAAAGTATTAGAGAAATAAAGTAAAGAAACAAATAATATACAGAAGTGGAGTCAAACACAATTTTTTCCTACTTTATTATTTTTTTAAATAGAAGAAAAAAAGTAGAAAATAAACAGGGTCAGACAAAGTAATTTAAGTTTTTTTTTAGAATCTCTATATAAAATCTCAGCTTAAACATTATTTTGGTCCCTGTATGTATACCAATTTTCGGTTTTAGTCCCTGTATGTGATTTTATTTCAAAATAGTCCCCGTATCGACCAAAATTTTTTCTTCTGGTCTCTAAAGGAAAACTCTCAAGTTTCCCACAGATTTTCCTACAAATTTTCCTGCAGATTTTTACTTTAGCGACCAGAAACAAAAAGCTTGGTCGATACGGAGACTATTTTGTAATAAAATCACATAGAGACTAAAACCAAAATTTCACGTACATACAGGGACTAAAATGACGTTTAAGTCTAAAATCTATAACAATATATAAAAAGGATATATGTTTTTGGGCTGGATTTTTGCTTTCCCATTATACCCCTCATGGTTACCAATCAAGAGAAAGTGAATTATATATGTGATAAAAAATATAACAATATATAAAAAGGATATATGTTTTTGGGTTGGATATAAAAAATATAACAATATATAAAAAGGATATATGTTTTTGGACTGGATTTTTAATTTCCCATTATACCCCTCATGGTTACCAATCAAGAGAAAGTGAATTATATGTGATAAAAAAATTTGAAATCAACCCTAAGTAACTTACGGATAGTTATTCCTTTAAAAAAAAAACTTACAGGTAGTTATTGTCATTTTATATTACCAATTACACTGTTTCAAATAGTATGAAAAAAAAGGATATAAACGCTGCCTAAGTTCCATGGAAACATTAGAGATGTGTACCATTAACCAAAAGTGACAGACAATGATTTTCTTAATTAACTTCCTCCCTGTTTTATCCTTTTTCAAATTGAAATCAATTTTTATGTACTATCTGAAAAATTGCAAATTGATTGATTAGATTGTTGCTATTTCATTTTTTATCTATAACAATATATAAAGGGGATACAATTTTTTGGGCTGGATTTTTGCTTTCCCATTATACCCCTCATGGTTACCAATCAAGAAAAAGTAACAATTATTGATGCATCACTATTGTTCTCATTTTTTTCATGATTATTTATGCATTGTCCCAATTTTTGGTTCAAATTGACATTCTTTATCTACTTTCAACAAATATTTTGTTCTTATGATATTGATTTGTGAGTGTGTGTTAATATACAATATAAGTGAGGGCCAATTGTTAAGAAGTATAGAAGGTGTTTGAACATATCTATAATGTTATTTAAAGGAAATGTATTCGTTTGCTTTTTTGACTTTTCATTATACCCCTGTCTTTCATAGTTACACAAAGAAAACAATGCTTTCCCATTTCACAGACCAGTTGCTCTCCATTTTTTTCTTCTAAATTGAAATCATTTTATTTGCTAAATTTTATGTGTTTTTAATTATAGGGTAAAAGAAAGCAATATTTCCAGAGAAAATATTAGCATAATATGGACAAATGAAGTATCTGTTTTGGTCTTAATGAAGGTAATTTTTGTGCTTCTTATTTGCAATATAAAATTCCATTTTAATTAAATTTGTCATTAAAATATCAGGGTACAATTGAATTGTTTGATTTAATTCAGTGTAATGTTATCTACTCAATATAAAATTGGAAGGAATATAAATTTTAAGAATTGAAGGAATGCAGTTTTTTTGAAGAATAATAACATTGGATTCAATTATTGTCAAAATATAAAAATAACATTGGATTCAAAGTAGGATGTTTGATTACATATGACAATAAATAATAATTTGGCTATTTTTATTTGAACTGTTAAAATAAACAGTAACACAGAAAAGTATAGAACATCCCGTTGAAGTTTTCATTTTCAAATTAAATAATGTACCTCTAAGTGGCGTAACGTATTTAGAATGAAGTGTTTCTACTTAAGCAACACTAAATTTAGTGTCTCTTTGGTAAGTCGAAGAAGTCAGTTATCATAAATTATGCAAGAAAAAAAAATTAATCACATAAATAGACACGGAACACACACAGACGAACATAAAATGTACACAGACGGGCACGTGGCCCGCTAGTCTCTAATAAACAAATCATGATAAAAAGTTTTGGGGTATTCAATCAAGAGTATTTGTAACATAAAAAAAATCATGTGGTATTCAATCAAGATTCTGTGTGACATAAAAAAAGTCTGGTTGTATTCTATCAAGACTCTTTGCAACTTAAAAAAAGTCTTGTGGTATTCAAAAATATTCTAATTTCTAAAGATTGTTTAACAAATTAGATTTTGATGGATTGTGTGAGATTTTGTAGTGTAATTGTAACATGAAATGAAAAAGTTATACATCCTCCCTTCTCTCATTCCTCTCCTTTCTTTCTCTCTTCTCCTACTCTCTATGTTCTCTCTTTCTCAGCTCTTCTCTCTTTTTGTCCTCCGTTCTCCTCTTTTCTCCTTATCTATTTGTTTATTATTATTTCTATTGTTTTATTTTTTTTGAAAATGCATTATTATTTCTATTGTTATATATCATCATTTATCAACTATCAGAATCTTCAACATAGTCATTGATTTTCATCATTTTTCATTGTTATCTCTTTCATTTTTTCTCTTTATTCTATCTATCTCTCTCTCTCTCACTCAATCTGTTGTGTTTTCTATTTTTCTTTAACTAACTAGACATTTTTCTTTTCTCTCACCGTTGCTCAAGTTTACTATTTTATATATTGTTATTATTATTATTAGGCTACGTTTCTTGTAATACTCGAGACTAACGATGACCATGAGTGTGCACAAGACATGACAATGAGCGGCTCCTGTCAACTTCTTATAATAATAATAATAATAATTAGCCACCCTTATAACCCTACTTCTTCTTCTTTATTTTTTTTCTTGTTCCTAATCACCCCTCTTGATCATTTTTATATTCAATTTTATTTTAATAAGTAGTTTTCACATAGTTTATAGGTTTCTTTTGAGTTTTCCTTTGTGTCTTATGTTGTTTCACACTCGTCTTAGTGCGAAGTTGTGTATATTTCCCGTCTTAGTACGGAGTTGTGTTGATTTCCCGTCATAGTGCGGTGATTTGTCTTTCCGTCTTAGTGCGGAGTTTATTTTGATTTTTCGTCGTAGTTTGGTGTTTGGTTTGTTCAGATTTGCAGATTTACTTCGATCCAAATTCAGTGCAGATTCAATGATTTTAGCATCATCAACGTTGCAGATCTGGAGGCATGACTATTCCGAACATTTGAAGATTATCATATCAATTGTAGGCTTCGTCACATTTGTAGATATTATGCCGTTTTATGCTATTAACTCGGATACTGTGAGCTTGTTCGCAGATTTATCCTTTTTAGTATTTAGCGAATTTGAATATGTAATGATTTCGATTGATGCACTCTACCCATTTGAATGAATGAATATGGTTGTTTTTGAGTCAAAAAAATAAATAATAATTATTATTATTATTAGTGATTTGGTGGAATATATAATTACTATTAGATCAAGATATAAAATTATTTACTCGTGCGTATTATATTTTCTCAAATTTTATTGAGTCATTTGAAATCTTAAAAATTATACATAAAGTAATTTGAAATAATGAAAGTCTTTATTATAAATTCATTGAAATCCTATGTTAAAATCTTGATCGTAAAAGTCTTTTAAAAAAAGTCTTTTAAAATCTTCAAGACTTTTTTTCTCAAAATAATCTCTTGAAATCCTAATCCAATACACCCCCTAAATCCTAAATTTTGTTAAGAAAAAATCACTTTTTTTTTTTTTGAACTTCAACAAACACACCCTTAATATTGACTAGCGGGCCAAACGGTTTGTGCGATACCAACGTACCCGTTTGTGTGATACATATTTTTTATTATTTTATATTTAAGTTTGATTTTTTTTTGATGATTTCTTCAAATTTAGTTGTTATGAGAATAATTTAAAATTTAAAATTAAGGGTAAAATAGGAATAAAAATAGGCTTTTCCAAAAGTGGTTTTTAGAGTGCGTGTTAGTATCCTCCCGGTGACGTTATAATCCTCCCGTCTTGCCACCACGATCGCCACCTCCGCCCATCGTCGTCGAACCACCTCCTTCGTCGTTGCCACTCTGTTAGCCACTATCACCACCACTCCACCAGTTGTTTTCATCGCAAAATCTCCCTCACTCTCTTCAAACAATGAACAGGCATACTCTTCTTCTTCCATTTTCACGATTCTGAATCTTCAAAATAGCAAAAATTTTATTCTTCTGTGTATTGTGATTTTCTATGTAAAATCTCGTTTGTGTTTAATTGAATGTATTTGATATAACAGGGTGATGAAGAAGACTGTTTCTAATGTCTGTGCACAGAAAATTCCAAGGAAATTTTTTTGTTCTCGGGTTGTTAAAGATGGTGGTTGCTCTAATTTAGTACCTTCCAATGTAAGCAAAAATATTATTATTATTTTTTCATTTGTATTTTGGAGGTTAAATTGAAAAATGAAATGTGAGAAACCCAAAGGGTGTGGTTGAGGGTTGGGGCTCATCCTCCCTTAACCAAGGGTCGATAGTTCGATCCTCGCTTTGAGTACGGAGCAACTTTAAATATTTGGGCCTGCTATCCACCTTTTGAGGTGCCTCCAATCTAGCGAGGGGAATAGTCACTGCGTTCGGCGGTGGATACCCTGGTCTCGACAAAAAAAAAATGATATGTGAAAGTTTTAGTGTTGAAAATAGCATTTAAAAGGGGGCATATGATTTTTGTCTAAAAAATAAATTTCGGTTGTGGTTACGTTGGGAATCTTGATATTGCAACAAAATGTGGTTGATGCTGCCGAGAAACTGCAGGTGTGTTGCCGTTGTGGAGATCTTTAAGACCTTTATATTGTGGTTGCAATCACGGTTGCAGACTGTAATGATGAGAACTTCGGAATTTAGATTATGGAAAGTGAAAAGTTTAAGAATATAATGTGATTAGTGAGTTTGTTCTTGTGTTTCTAAATTAATCATTTGAAATGGATGTTGCGTTGAAGTATCAACATGAAGTGTAGCAGAAATGAGGATGTTGTGTTGGATGTGTGGTAAGACTAGATGAGATAGGATTAGAAATGACGAAATTAGAGAGAGAGAGTTGGGGGGTAGCACCTATAGTAGAGAAGATGGTAGAAATTAGACTTGGGTGGTTTGGGCATGTAGAGAGAATCCCTGTAGATTCTGTAGTTAGGAGAGTCGATCAATTGGAGGGGAGTCTGATCACTGGCGGTAGGGGTAGACCTAGAAAAACTATAAGAGAAACTATTGGGAAGGATCAGAGATAAGTATATTGGAAGAAAACATGGTTTTTGATAGAACACTATGGCGCCGTTCACACTTAGTGGTATAAGGCTTGGTTGTTGTTGTTGTTGAAATGGAATATACTTTAAGATTGCAATTTGCAACTCTTATGAGACAGCTCTTTGAGTTTCTTCGTCTGGCAGATTGAGGAGTTCTACTTTTTAGTTATAAGTGAAAGATGTAACCCTATTTCTTTCAAAACTTTTAGGAAACAATAACGAATAGCAAGTTGTATAGTTACATTTTTTGCATCATGACAAGTTTATAGACGATAGTAATTTTATATAAGTTTTTGCCACTCCGATTGAGATTTGAGTTCATCATTATTCTTATGAATAACTCTAGTATCGAGTATTTTATTTTTCGCTATAATACCAAATTGAGTTTTTTTTCTAAGACAACCAAATGTGATCTTAGAAAATCGAGATTTGTTTTATATTGAATCTATTAATACTGTTGTGAAACTATAACTATAGGGTTTGAGGGAGAAAGACTGGGAATATAGAGGAGAGGAGCATCCTTGAGGGCACACACCTTTTCTTATTAGTCATATTATATTTATCCTCTTTTTTCATTATCAACAACACAAAATGTATTACACTGATCCCAAGTTATCCTAAAAACTAAACCTTTTTGTTGAGTACCTCGGTAGACATCTCAAACCCTTCACAAAGATTCAGAATTTTTTATTATCCCCTCGTCGACCACCTCTACTCTGAGCTGGTTCCTACACATGACTGTTCAGTGACACAAATAATTTGCCTTTAGTAGTCCCCGAGTCTTCAAATCACAATTCCGTAGACAGAAAAGCAAAATCACTAAAACAAAACTCTTTGAAACAACACTGAACCAACTCATTAGGTTGGATCAATGGCTACAGACGACCCTTTGGGTCCCAACCTGAAACTCAAATCAACTGTCTTGTGTGCAGTGTGCCATTATATTTGCTTCAACTCCTTCGATCCACATTAATAGCAAAATGAAACTGCACTAAATAGAAGGAAAAACTATATGAAATGATGATACAATCCTATTCTCTACTTGTGGTGGAATGTAGGCTTGTAATTTGTAACACAATTTTCGAGTTCTGGTTTTTAGTTATGCATTTGGTAGTTTATTCATGTTACATTGTTTATAGGGATGAGTGTGATGTTTCATGGCACTCAGCTTATTCATAATATTTGTCTACTGCCATTGCTTCTTTCATACTATTTTTATGTTCTTGTGCATTTTCAATTAAAAGATAATAATCTACTGCCTGAATAGAAAATGAAAATTGAATAATTTGCATTCTTAAAAATATGCAGGAGCATGAGAAGACGCCAATTATCAGCAAAAATATTGCAGAATATGATATTGCTATTGTTGGAGGAGGCATGGTTGGCATGTCTTTAGCTTGTTTCTTAGGTATCTTCTTGCAATGGGTGTATGTCAGAGTATGTTCTTTTCTAGACTGGAATACGATAGGGACCCGAATATGAGGATAAAAGAAAAGGGTTATTATTGTAATAAAGAGATTAGTGAGAATATATGATAAATAAAGAGTGAGCTAGAATGCTTAGTTGGCAAGTTTGCTATGCCTTAGTAGTGTGTGTGTGATAAATAAAGGGTTATTATTGTATTAAAGCCACAAATCTGGTCTATTGTTTTGTTTTGCAGCTACTATGCCAATGACAAAACAGTTGAGTGTGGCAATTATTGACAGCAATCCAGCTCTTGGCAGTGGCTTGAGCATAAAAAAGGAAGACCCCCCTGATCCTAGGGTCAGTACAGTGACTCCTGCTTCTATATCATATCTCAAAGGTATCCAGTTTTTAAGGTTTGTTTTTTTTATTATCGTTGTGGTGTTAGTTACAATTTTTTTCTGCTTTTGCAATTTTTCTTAAAACAGAATATGCCAAACTTTTATTAGACAGAAAATTAGGGAAGTGCAATGCAGAGGATATGATCCAAAGTAGAATAAACAAGGTAGATAATGAAACATATAAGAAAACAAAAAAATTTCTTGAACATCGATTTGGAACACCTAAATTCGACAACTTTTTATATGGTTAACGCAGTTCACACATGTGGTTAATCAAGTGTTAGATTTGGTTAATGGATGAATCAGTTATCACAACTCATTGACCATCTACTGAACTTCATCAACCACAAATTTAAATGTGATAGATTAACCTTAGTTTTCAAGTTTTCAAATCTACATGTAGTTGGAATGCTTAAAATCGTTGGTTAATAATGTTTTAATTTGTGGTTAATTAAGTTCACGTGAGAATTAATGAGATATCCAATCTTTGTTAAAAAAAAAAAGAGATATCCTATCTTGATAATGATATCCTATCTTTGTTCAAAAAAAATGAGATATCCTATCTGGATAATTATACAATAACCACTCATTGAGTTGCATTAACCATGTGTGTGCGTTAGCCATTTCTAAAGTTGTCAAATTAAGTCTACCAAATTGATGTTCAAATAACATTTTTGTAAAAACACTCAAATATATCATGGCCACCAAATCCTCCTACATGCCATAAATGAGAACTTCCCTAAAACAACCATGAATAGAACACCAAACCAAACAAACGCAACATTGAACTTTTAATACTGAAATTATAAATGTGCCAAATCTTGAAAGGATTAATTTAAGCATTATGTTCCTAGCTCCTAAGATATCTAAATGACATTCTTCTTCCTCATCAAGGTGAAGTGCATAGCAGTTCTGGCTTATATACACGACAATGTAACATTGGATATTGTGCATGCCCATATTAGAAAATTAAATCTTCCATCCTCAACAATATTAATGGAAAATACAGAATGCTAGCTGTGTGCATCTTCTGGTTTGGTGCTGTTTTCTCTACATCTAAATTTTTTATCATTTAAGTTATTCACAATATAGTCTCCTGCATTGGACAATCTATCACCACATTTTAAGTCTATATTACTGGCTAGCTATCATGACCAACAGTGGGCCAAAATAGTAGCCCAGTTTTTTTGCATGGCCTGTCTCTTTGCATTTACTGGTTTATATTGCATAAAATGAAATAACTATTAATTATGCCCTGGTTGATGAGTGAATTTGCTTCACCATGGTGACCTTTTCCTTTAGTCGAGTTTAAAGTCCTCTTGATACTTGATTTATTTCCAGATGCTGGTGCTTGGAAATATGTTGAGCAAAACAGACATGCTTATTTTAAAAAAATGCAGGTACTATTTCTTTCTCGTTCGTTGTAGTGATTTAAATTTTATATTATATGTATTTCAAGGATTGATGAGTATTGAGTTCTCAACGTACAAATTTGTTGGGAGTTATTTAGGGAAATTAAGTTGAATGTTGTGCACATAGACACTGTTTTCTCAGTTTATAAACCACTTGTATGATTGTTCGCAATAGGATTATCTGAGCAATGCATAGTTGGGATTTTGGTTGGGATACTAGGGCACTAGGCTCTCAACTTATATTTCGAAAAAGTCTTATAATTTATGTATCCTTGTTAATCTCTGGATGGTATCTCCTTGAAATGCCTGATGAATAACTGTCCAACATAAAGGAAGTGAAATGGTTCTTTTTAAAATCAAATAATTTTCTACCCGTGATGCCGGTTAGAAATTGGCTTGGGCCTAACTCAACCCTAGAAAACCGGCTTGTAAGGTGACGATTGCCTCTTACTTATAAACCCATGTCCGAGCCATCTCGCATCCAATGTGGGACTTCTTAAGATACCCCCTCACGCCCAACACTATTAGGCTTGGTGCATGGATATAAACGGTGGGTGGCCCAATAGCACAAACCTGATAGCAGATGGCCTAACGGATCTTGGAGAGGCTCTCATAGCATGTTAGAAATTGGGTTGGGCCTAACTCAACCTTACAAAACCGGCTTGTAAGGTTAGGATTGCATCTTACTTATAAACCCATGTCTAGGCCATCTCGCATCCAATGTGGCACTTCTTAAGAATGCCAAACTGAACCAAAGATATGCATGAGGGATTCTTACGTCTTGACATTTTACATGAGACCCCTTCAATCGGGTTGTTGCTGCTTGTTCCAATGCCTGGTTACTTTGGTACCTCACTACTGAAAAGCAGAAACCAAAAGCCTTTCTTACCATATATTATGACAAAGATTATCATGCATGCTAAAAGATATTAGGTTTTTGGTTGGGGTATGTCCTTTAAATTTGTATGAGGTTAACTTACTTGTTTAATAGATCATAGTCAGGTTGGGCTTTAATATGTGCTAGGCCATTTGACTTAGCAAACAACGGGACCTATTTTCACCCTTAGTTATTAGCGTTATTGTTTGTGGGCTTGAGCGTTCACTAGTAGTATTAGTATTTGACCTAATTATCTTTTCACTTTTCAGTCCACTTTATAAATTATCTTTTCAGTTCACTTTTAGCCATCTCTTTCTTTTACCTGATCAAAAGACTAAACCCAAAAGTTTCAACAAAACATCTTCGAACATAGAATTGTTAGATTTAGATTAACTTGAAAAAAGAACAATCTTTCACAACAGAGACTAAATAATTTGATGTTTCAAAATGCGATCAAGCTTTCAAATTTGATAGAGCCCAGTTGTGTCAACATATCAACTTCATCTGGTGCAATAAATGTTTGGTGACTCTTGTTGTATTTATTTATTTTCCTAACTTAAGCTCATAAATTCATTTAAAAAAATGCTTTTCATGTATTTCTTGCTTCAAGGTTGTACATTCTTCTTGTGCCCTAAGAATGCCTTTTTTCCTTTGACGACATTATTTATTTCATTATTCAAAATTGCATTCCTTTGTATCTTTCTGCAGGTCTGGGATTATACTGGTTTTGGGTATGCTAGATACGATGCAAAAGATGTAAATAAAGACTTTCTAGGGTAAGTGTAGACATGTTATAGTTAAGCAAATCTCTTTGAAAACAGCTATCACATTACTGATTGCAAAATATGATAAACCAGGTGTGTAGCAGAGAATAAAGTGCTTCATAGTGCCTTATTGTCGTGTGTAAAGGTATAATTCATGTTGTCAGTTTGTGATATACTGGCTGATTGTGATGTAATACTGTATGATAAGAAATATGAATTATTTATTGACTTTGAACTGATAGTATGCAATGTTTTATGATGTTATAAAAGGGAAAAAGAGGAAACAAAATGGGTCCTAATTCTAAAATATAAATAATAAATAACTACCAAAATGTAATCCTTTAATTTAAAGGATTTCGAAACTAGCTCTCCTAATCTTTTTGCAGCACATTAACACTTTCCTTCAAGCTTCCCTTCCCAGATTTGATGTAATATCATGAAATCTTGAACTACTTGGCCCCTTTTTTAGAACATCAGCCAATTTTTATGTTGTGTCATGGAAACACATGTCATAAACGCATATCAAATTCAATATGTTTTGTCCTATAATGTGCATACGCTTCTGAGCAATATTGGCAGCTGACTTGTCACAATGGAGCTTCATAAGACCATCCAGTTTGACTCTTATCATTTGGGACAATCTTCAGCTTCAGCCAAAGTAGTTCACATAGTCATCGGGAAATAGCCCTTAGTTCTGATTATGTTGATTGTTGATATGGACTGGTCACCACACTTTATTGCCCTTCACATCACCAAAATACCCCAAAGGACCAGAAGTTGATCTTCTGCATAGTCAACACTGGTGTAAGCTTTCTAAGACTAGAGTATCATTCTTCTTGAACAAAAATACTTTCCTAAGACTTCCTTTCAAGTAATGCATTATCCGGTATGTAGTTGCATGAAGTGCAATCACCAATTATCGGATACTGTTGAAATATCTCATATTTCCATCCTTCTCATATTTCCTCTATCTAAATATTCCCTCTTTCTTTCGGATGTAGTTAGCAATTAGTAAACCTTATAGGCTGTAGGTACCAGATTTCAGCCCCATAATCAAAGGATTCTGATTGTACGCTTATTATTATTATTATTATTATTATTATTATTATTATTATTATTATTATTATTATTATTATTATTATTATTATTATTCACAACATTGAGAATCAATCTGTAAGCAATTCCGTATCAATTTTAGTTTCATTTTCGTAATGATAAAAATCAACTTCATTAAATAGGAAGTCTCATCTTTTAATTTTCTTTCTCAAATTTGGCTACTATGTGCTAATATACTCTTTCTCTTAATAATAGTAAGCATGCTAGTAATAGTGTAAAATGTAACTGAGATGAAATACTGTCTTGTCCCTGGCTGTTCTGGTAATTTTATGTAATTGTACCAATTCACTTTCATGCCTCCTAAATTACCATTATTTTACTACTTTTATTTTAGCTATCTTTTGGCTGCTTTGATTGTTTCTCGATCAAGGACTTTGCTAGTTATATTTTCAACAAGTTGAATTTTTATTCCAAGGCATGACTCTTTACATTGCATTACATTAAGAATTACAAACTTGTTGACAGGATTCTGATTTCAAGACAACATTCTATCCGTCAAGGTTAACTTCAATTACGTTGAATACAAACTCTATATCCACGGTGGAGAACAATGTGCCATCTAAAGAACCATCATCTGCTAATGGTCATACTTCAAAGCTGCAGCTTAGTGACGGCAGTAGCATATATGCCAAGTTGGTGGTGAGTGGTTTTTTTTACCTGTTATGTTAAAATACTGCAAGTAGAGACGACATCATACCTGGTGTCCCATACTCCCATTAGCAACAGTCTGATTGTTATAATTCAACACTCGCTCTGGTCTCAAATATAAGCAAGATAATATGCTTGGTTGTTGAATTTCTAAATTACCCTTCAATTAGTTTAGATTTTATTTTCCAATAACTTTTATTCGCATGGAACAAGTTCCTGTGAGAGGCAATTTTAAAAATACAACTGGTTCTTTTATTATTATGAGAAAATTAATGAGATTTACCAATTTTCTTAAAGGATTTTAAAGTAGTTTCTTTTTTTTCCTTATATAAGAGACCGAAGTAGTATAATTAGAGTCTAATTGCATACATGCTTTGTTCTGAAGGTTGGGGCTGATGGAGGAAAATCACGCGTTAGGGAATTAGCAGGATTCAAAACAACTGGGTGGAATTACTCTCAAAATGCAATCATCTGCACTGTAGAGCATACCTCTGATAATCATTGTGCATGGCAGCGGTTTCTACCAAACGGTCCAATTGCACTTCTACCCATGGGTGATAAATTTAGCAATATTGTTTGGACCATGAGTCCAACAGAGTCGAACGACCGAAAATCAATCACAGAGGAAATGTTTTTGAAGGACGTAAATTCTGCCCTTGATTATGGATATGGACCTCATCCTACGTCAAGCTCATTAGGAACCCGAGACATGTTTGCTTGGCTTAAAATGGATGCAAATTTATCAGCTAATGAATTCTTTGAAATTCCTCCAAAAGCAATAAGATTGGCGTCTGAAAGGATGGTGTTTCCTCTGTCTTTAAGGCATGCCAATTCATACGCATTGAAACGCGTGGTTCTAATAGGAGATGCGGCCCACACTATCCATCCCCTTGCTGGTCAAGGTGTTAATTTGGGTTTTGGAGATGCATTTTCTCTTTCAAAAGTTATTGCAGAGGGAATTGCTTTGGGATCTGATATTGGAGAGGTATGTTGTGTCTTTGATGTTTATATCGTGGTTTTTATAAGAGTAAGACCCTGTTTGGATCAATTTAATATAAATGCTTATTTATGAACTATTTCTATAACAGAAGATATTATAAAGTCAAACTATTTTCATATAACCTATAAGCTGTTTTCATAAGCTATCTCAAAGAGCTTATAGAAATAATTTGAAAATAGATTATAGACATGTCATAAGTTGTTTGCATATGCTCTTCTAAAGAGTCTCACCAGTCACAAGTGCTTATGATAACAAAATAGCTAAAATAAGTCAATCCAAACAAGTCCTAAGTAATTGCTCTGGGAACCCATATTGGAGGTGTATGTTATATCTCGAACATTTTATTACTCCACCTTGAACTTCTCTAGCCCCCAATTTCAGAGCACTAAGCAAAACATTTAAGGATGATTTTGGCGAGTTTTCAGAAAGTCCTCAATTCCCCTTTTTCTAAAAACGATATGGTTATTTCATCTTAATGCTTATTTGTAGGTAAATTTGTTAAAGAAGTACGAAACAGAGAGGAAACCGGCAAATATTACGATGATGGCAATCCTTGATGGCTTCCAAAAAGCTTACTCTATTGATTTTGGACCTTTTAATTTTCTGAGAGGTGCAGCCTTCAATGGAGCAAACTTTATATCACCACTCAAGAGAAGCATAATTTCTTATGCTTCAGGGGAGAATAAATTGCCTATTTTCTTCTGAACATAGAAATGTAGTTTATGTAAACTCATCTTTCCTTGACTGCAGTTTACTCATGGCCAATTCCTTTTTTATGTTATACTACATTGATCAAAGTATGTTTTGGCCAAAGGTTCAGCAACACCATAGTTTTATTTCTTTGTTCAACAACTAATTTTACTAAGTTTGTTCAACGGTTAATTTTACCAAATATTTCAAATTTATTTTGCTTGTTTGGCCGAACTATCAATTAGTTTATCTGCTATAAGCTATTTCATTTATTGGTTAAATAAGTTTTTTGTCCATAAAAAAATTACCAAGTTTTGTTTTTCGTACATATAAAAATAGTGGCATGTTTTTCGTCTCTAGAAAATCATCTATTATCATTTTTTTGGACTAATTATCTATTATATATTTAATCATTTGTGACATAAGCCATAAGATCTAACTCAAATAATAAAATCGATATCATTAGATTTTTCGTTTTTGTTCGAATACATAGCTTTGTGTTTGTGTGTAGATAAAAAAGAAACACAAATATCTTTGAATGTCACTGTGCATTGATGGGGTCAGTAAGTCTGTTACTATTATTTAGTGTATTTAGTAGTATACTATTGAACAACAGTAAACAATCTCATTGAATTTTTGTGATTAATTAATTGAGATGAATTGCACAGCAATGGATGTATATTTACCTACTGGAATTTAATGGGTTTAAATTTTTACCAACCGGAATTTAAATGGTGGAAATTTAGTGTTTTTTATAGTATTAACTCCTCTACTTTTCGAGAAAAGGGCTTACTAATCTATAATTTGATTTTTAAAATAAATAAAATCTAATTAAGAATTGTCTGATAATATAAAAATCGAATTGATTTTTCAAAATTCATCATTTAGTAGAGTTCATTAAATTCTTGAGCTCAAGATCTTAATTGATTCTATTTTCTTGTTTTTGGTTTTCACCCTATGTTTTTTAGGGAAGAAAGTTCTAGCAGTTCGAGTTTGGCGCAAATTCTAGTATTAATTTTTTTTTTTGATAAACAAATATTAAATTATAAGGAGCATAATGGGTATTCAACCCTTACAATTCAAGATACAAAGAAAAAACCTTAAGTGTCTCTAAGGCAACCAAAGGGGTTATTACACCAATCTATAAAATCAAACATTAACCAAACTACCTCTTCCTATAAACCATAACCATGACAAATAGAAAATATGGTTTAAAAGACTATGCAAATTTAGAGTACCGCCTCTAAAGATCATGTTGTTACGAAGTCTCCATATGCACCACATTGTGACCAACCAAATAAGAAGACGGAATCCCTTACCGAACTTCCCGTGCACCAAGTTGCCAAAAAGAAAGAAATGATTGATAATAAACGTCGGAGAGAAAGGAACAATATGCATCCACCTATAGACATGATGCCATACCGTTTTCGTAACATTACAACGGAGAAAAATATGCTCCATCTCCTCATACTCTTGGTTACAAAGAACGCACCTCCTATCTGGATCATTGGCAAATTCTGGTATCAAATGGTTTCAATTTTCTTTGTGGGAATTAAACCGTAGTAATTCAGCATCAATCACACTATAGACCAACTAACGTTTTTGGTAGTTGATTGAAATGTAGTTTAAATGTAGCAATTAATTGATTAAAGGCCATTTAATTACACTTTATTTTAAGCTTAAAAACTTTTTATGACTTACTCCCTCTGTCTCACAATAAGTGTCACTTTAAAGTTTTTTTTGTTACAAATTATTTGTCCCTTTAAAAAATCAAGACTGCATTTATTACTCTTTTTCGAACAAACTATCTTTATTTCAACTCATCAAATTACTCCACTAACTATCATTAATAAGGATATTTCACTAAACAAACTAATTTTATTATTGAAATCAACAAAATTAATCATTTCTTTAAAAAATATTTAAAAAAGCTCAAGTCCATAAATGATTATTGTTTGAGCACCCTTGAATTTGACAATAAAATTATGATAGTTGTTCTTTGTCTCTCTGATCAGAATTCTCATGTTCTCTTATTTAGCGGGAGATAACTCTAGGCAATGTAAATTTTATAGTGAAAATTATACCGAAAATACTTAATTTTACCGAGTTATATTTCATATTTCTTTTTT
The DNA here is from genome assembly GCA_951804385.1 of Trifolium dubium. NCBI lineage: Eukaryota > Viridiplantae > Streptophyta > Magnoliopsida > Fabales > Fabaceae > Trifolium > Trifolium dubium. The sequence continues at coordinate 10,784,359 of OX638072.1, read as the reverse complement.
TGTTAGGTAATCTAGTGGCCAAAATTTCTAGCTATAAAAGGTGAACAAGTAGATATATGTAGTTAAAGTTCAAACTTTGATCCTTTAACATTATGTGCAACCTAGAAAGGTTAAAATTGATTTTGGAGGTGTAAAATTGATTCTGACATATTTTGATTTCTCGAAAATAAAATTAATTTTGCATCTAAAATTAATTCTATTTAAAGCTAGAAATTATAGCTTCTGACTCTAAAATTGATTTTTACATTAAAATTTAATGTTAAATACATTCAAATATAAATTATTTTACCTTTAACTCAATTTTAATTAAAATCAATTTATATAATCAATTCATTCAAAAAAAATTTCTCACCACATTAGCAAAATCTACTTGACACATAAAGTACATTTTTTCAAATCAATGGAATTTTTTAGCTTAAGCTCAAATATCTTACCACTTATTTGAAATCTCTTTGTAGTAAGTCAAAAAGATGTGCAAAGCAAGTCAAAACTCAAAAAGTCCTTTTAGTCTTTTAAACACAACCCTCTTAGAAGCAAAAATCCACCAAAAATCACAAGAAACCCGCCACTAATCACGCACCATGCCCAAATAAAAGTCTCAGATTCTATGTAATTGACTTTTCTATGCGGTCATGCAATCATGCTATTTATAGTTGTCCGATTAAGATCAAACGGTCATAACTGAAAAACTGTACTCTTTCATTCTCAAAATAAATGTTATAATTGATCAATTCACGTTTACAATGCATAACTTTGATCAGTAATATCTTTAATTATTTATCTTTAAAAATTATAAAAATTGTATACCTTAAAATATTCATTAAAATAAATCAAACAACATCTTTACTTTTATATATTAATAAAAAATACGGTCAAAATATATTATGTGAATAGTACAAAATGATCAATTATGACAAATATTTAAGAATAGATGAAGTATTTATTAAATTCTCTCTCTGTCTCACAATAGATGTCTCTTTTGAGTTTTTCACATTTTTTAAGAAAATATTATTTCTGTTAATTTCAATAAGAAAATGAGTTAGTTTACTAAAATATCTTTATTAATGATAGTTAATAGAGCAGTTCGATGAATTGAAAAATAATAATAAATACTGTTTGTTTTGATATTCTAAAGGAACAAATAATATAAGATAGAAAAAAAACTCAAAAAAAAAAAAAATTGTAAAAAAGAGAGAGTATATTTATTTGTACCGTTCGATCTTAATAGAACAATTATAAAATGACTATACCGAAAATTCAACCGCACCTAATCTATTTCCCCCAAAAAAAAAGTCATTATCTATCACTAATTCAAATAATTAAAAACCCCAAAAACCCCAACACAGATACATAATCTCCTTCACGTTCTTCTTTCTCTTCCAAAAACGTGACACCAACTTCACCATTTCCACATAAAACCCACAAAATCAACAACAAAAATTCACCACAAAAAATGGAAGAAGAAAACCACATTGAAGGAGGCGAAGAGTATCTGTTCAAGATAGTGTTAATTGGAGATTCAGCAGTAGGAAAATCGAACTTACTTTCACGATTTGCAAGAAACGAGTTCGATTCAAATTCAAAAGCAACAATCGGAGTTGAATTTCAAACACAAATGGTTGAAATTGATGGAAAAGAAGTAAAGGCACAGATCTGGGATACTGCTGGTCAAGAAAGGTTTAGAGCAGTTACTTCTGCTTATTATAGAGGTGCTTTTGGTGCTCTTGTTGTTTATGATATTAGTAGAAGAACTACTTTTGATAGTATCAAAAGGTGGCTTGATGAACTTACAAGTGAGTAGTATTGTTGTTGCTTTCTTTCTTTCTTTCTTTCTTCCTTTTCTTGCTTGTTGTGATTATGTTTTAGAATTTAATTAGTCCTTCTGTCCCAAAATAAATTTCATAGTTGATCAGTTCACGTTTGCCAACGCACAAATTTGATCGTTAATATATTTAATTATCTATAAAAATTATAAAAATATTCATGGAAACAAATAAAATAACATATTAAAGGCTAATATTTACATTTATATATTAGTAAAAGAATACGGTCAAAGTAGATTATGTAAATAGTGCAAAATGGTTAACCATGACACTTATTTTGAGACAGAGGGAGTAGTATACTTCATTACTTTGTACGATCATTTTACACACAGATTCAATGATGTTTTAGTATTAGTTAGAGATTAATTAATGTGGATGATGTGTATATGGTTATGTGTATTTTGAGTTTGATTTTACTAAGCACGGACACTGACATTGACATGGAACATTTGCATGGTAAAGAATTGAAGAAAACGAGTTAATTGAGCGTAATCACATGTGTTGGTGTTTTAGCACTAGACATATCTTATATTAGAAGTGTTGGTGTCGTGTCATGTGTGTCACTAGTTATGTCTTATATCAGAAGTGTCGGTGCTACAATGGTTTGATTTGTGGACTAATTTAACTATTTTTAGGAACTAATTTGCATACGTTGTATAGGTGAGTGCTATGGTGGACGCATGGTTAAAATTATTAGAAATTCTAACGATGGTTGACAATATTCTTTAGAAGTAAAATGATATTTCCGTCTTTATGGCGAAAATAGTGGTGTGATTGACATTTGTTGAATACAAGTTACATTTTTACTTTATATTGTTTTAATAAAACCAATATCATTTAACTCGTTATCTCAATTGTAAAAATGAAGATGATTTTTAATTTATACTTTCATATAATGACATATGTCGTCATTGGAATTTTAAATATTTTTAAGGTACTGGTCCATGACGGACCATATTAGAATTTACCATCTCTACAATCTTACCATTGGAGATGAAGCTAGCTCTCTTCCTAAATATAAGGCTTTTTAGATTTTTTTCCCCCATATATGTAACACTGTTTCCAAATTATTAGATACATTGATTTTTTTTCTCTTTTATAAATTATACTTCTAATTAACACTAAGAAATATAAGGATAATTTGGTTGTTGGACAGGGAGTTAAGGAGGGGAGTGGTAAGGAGATTGAAGATTCGTTAAAAAAAACTTCTAATTAACACTACTATTTTATTCTGTAATTCCAGAGTTCTCTATAGTTCATGCTAATGTTCTTTAACTTAAAACATTAATTAAAGGATAATTTAGGAATATCTATACCTAAAATGAAGACCTTAAATGCATCACTACTATTTTGGTAAAAAAAAATGCATACTACTTTTTCTTGTACTATAATAATATATGTAATGTGAAAAAGTGCTTATAATAAGGGAAAAAGGTATACATTTAGCTAAATCGCCAATTTGGTCCCCGACTTTGTACGGCACTCTCAAATAGGTCATTGACTTTGTGAGTATCACAAAAAGTTTCCTGACTTTATTAATCTATCAAGTTAGTCTTTGTATTTAGCCGCTTACTATCAATTAAATCCCTATAATTTAATAACTTACTATCAATTTTGTACCTAACTTTACCCACTTACTATCAATTTAGTTATTAACATACTTTTTGAAGAACTAATGTGAATAAAACTTGACCGAGTCAGCGATCTTTTTGAAATATTCATAACATTAGGGACTTATTTGAGAGCATCCTACAAATTGAGGGACCAATTTGGTGGTTTAGTATTACATTTTCATAAGAGCAGACTAGGTGGACATTTGATTAGAAAACACTTAATTAATTCCTTATTCAATATGCGCTTTTACGACCAAGAGGCGCAAATGGGAATAAAACTCTGCCTAAGCTTTATATAAGTTGCTTTCATAAGATATTATATGGTGGTTGTGAATATAGATTTAAAATACATGTAAGACATTACTCTGTTATTCTATTTTCCCTGAAATATCATTCTCTCTCCTATTTCTAAAACATTTTTAGAGACTAATTCGGCGACTTAATAAGGTTTAAGGGCTATTATAATTTTATAGTTTAAAGACCAAATATGAAAGATTGCGATAGTTTAATGACAATAAATTGAAAATTTACTCTATATTATTCATTTGGATTTGGAAGGATATCTACCTGGTTTTGTTTCCTTCAGTGTATTAATCGGAATTTCTTCGTTAGTGGTCTGAAATTGGGAAATCATTAAAATAGGACACGAAGTTATTATTATATTTGATAAAAGGTAGCTCACCCCAGTTTTTGCTAGATGTATGTATGGCTCTGTTGCTTAATTGTCATTTCTGAGGCTGTAGATGAGAGTTTTTATGGATTTCTCAAAGCTAGCAATGAGGCATACACCTCTAGAAACATTGCAATTTTGCAAATATATATTATTAACAAGATTAACTATATTTTATCATTAAATATTGCTACCACCCTGACTGTATTGTGAATTGTGTAGATGGAATGCTGTGTGTATATTCTAAACTACGGAGAATTAAATAAACTTCCATTAGCTTTATCTTATGTTATATTTATCTGACACTTTACTCGTAGATTTGTTTTCTAAGTTTCTTATTGAATATTGACTGTAATCATGTTGCAGCTGCCTGACTTACTGACATGATCACTTTCAGAAATCAAAACTTACCTTATGATATAGTATATATTTATCATTGCATCAAACTTGCATATTATTTTTATTAGTATGTTACTTAACTTTAGTTCATTATTATATGAGTCAGATATGAGAACACCTTTATTTTATTCTTCCAAAAATACAAGTGTCATTACTTTATTGTACCCACCTTTCTTACTTGTAGGAGAAATTGTACTCATCTTCTCTCAGGTCTGTTTAATTTACACATGCATACTTTATATATATATATTGTCTTTTCCTCTGTATGTTATCAATTAAGTCTCTGCATTATGCATAGTGTCATCAAATTAATCCTTTTCTGTTGGACTTAGAGAAATGAGTGTACTCTATTTAGGGCTAATTTGATGAAATTTTGTATAATATAGATGGATTAAAATAATATGGCTTTGCATTATTGGGGATTAAATTGATGTCACAGAAAGATTTGGAGAACCTAAGTGATGATGACACTTGGAATTATCGACAAACTAGATTGATGATGAAATTTCTGGAGTACCCAAGTTATTTGATACTTATGATGAGAAATGGATCTTCTGCAATAATCACCAATCTTAACTGTTGGACGAAGATTAGACGGCTTTTATTTTAAATTTGAATTTGTGATGTCAATATGCATGATGTCCGATCTTCGTCTAACAGTCGAGATCTGACTGCAATAAGTCTTGGTCTGGCTAGTTGGGTTAGCAACTGGAGTGAATTTTTTTGAAAATATAAACTTTTAGAACTTCTCTTGTTTACCTTTGACATTTCACTAATAACATGCCTTAAAGCTCTAAATTCATATGAGATTAACTTTGACATTTCACTGATGACATGCCTTAAAGCTCTTAATCCGTATCTGAGATTTGCTTTCCAGTTTTCATACAGTTTTGTAATAGAGTTCGATTTTTGAATAAATTGCAGCTCAAAATGATAGCACTGTAGCAAGAATGTTGGTAGGAAATAAGTGTGATTTGGAGAATATCAGAGAAGTGAGCATAGAGGAGGGCAAAGCTCTTGCAGAAGAAGAAGGTTTGTTCTTTATGGAGACGTCAGCACTCGATTCTACCAATGTCCAAACAGCTTTTGAAATTGTCATCCGTGAAATTTACAATAATGTCAGCCGCAAAGTCTTAAACTCTGATTCCTACAAGGCTGAATTATCTGTGAATCGAGTAAACCTGGTTAATGGGGCAGGATCAAAGAAAAATCTGCTCAATTTTTCATGCTGTTCTTGATGAGCTTTTAGCTTCGAGTTGGAATCTCGATACTTCTTCGGATCTTTCAAGATTAGTTTGTTGTTCTATACTTATTTTCTTTCTTTTGGGACATTTTCCCTAGCTACTACTTTTTGCTATTGTGTTTCCTAGCTTCTTCATTTCGTCGTCCATGTTTAAGCCTTATGACCCTTATCCCTTACATATTCTGAAAGAAAAAAAGAAAAGAAACGAGAAATGTTTTGCTCTTCCATGAAATTGCTTGCTTAGAAACTATAACAAAACATTTACATGATCGAATTTGTGGAGTTTTAGAGACAAATTTTAGGTAGACCAGCACTTTAAAGCTTTCAAGTAAATACTCAATTCTCTTTTGATTGTTACTGATATCCATATAATCGGATGCATACCAAATCTTCCACTAATTGAATCGCGTGAAATGCATCCGATTGATTAAAGCGTAAATTTAATTTATTGGTTATCCACATACTACCCAACTCAAATTGAATCCAGTAAATTATTACTCATAAGAACAAGTTTTTTCTTCTTAAAATAAAAATAGTAAACTCCACTTTTCTGTATTTTTTATTTTTTTACTTTATTTCTCTATTACCTTTAAGGAGAAATATGGTTAAATTCAGGGTCTAAGAATGAGATTAGAGTTGAACCTCTTTCAGGTGGTATATGTATTTGTATTTTTCATTGGTATTCTTCCTATATATGGCACCCATGTCATTTTAGAACTTCTTTTAGGTGGAGTCACAATACTTCTCTATTTCATTTTAAAAAAATAGAAAAATAGAAAATAAACTGCGCCAAACAGGGTCTAAGAATGAGATTAAAGTTGAATCTCTTTTATCTTTTAGGTGGTATATGTATTGGTATTTTTCATTGGTATTCTTCCTATATATGGCACCTATGTCTTGTAATTTATCTCTTATCGTGTTCTCTAATTGTCTTGTGCGGAGATACGGTTCTTATTAATAATATATTTACTGTTAAAAAAAAAGACAATTTTTTTAAAGTTTAAATATGTTATCAGTCTTTCCAGTTACACCTACTTTTGGTATTAGTCCCTATAATATATTTTTTTTGTTTTCACCCTCTGATTCCTAAGGGAAGGGGGTCCTAGTAGTCAAGAGTTCGGCCGCGAGATAAGTAAAGTCTGACCAATAAATTATTCCACCTAGGAATCGAACTCGGGTTCTCCCAAAATATGTCCCTGTAATTTTTGTTTGTTAGCTTTTAACCTTTGCAATATCTAATGTTCTTTAATATAATAATGTCATAATTTTAGTGCAAAATATTTATTGTTATGAGATTCAAGCAAAATAAAATTACTTCATATGAAATTAGATCGTATATAACGCCTTCAATATTAGAGTGGATTTTGAGACTTTATAGTTAATAAAAATATCAATCTATACAATCTCACACAAATCATTAAGACTTTCATAAACTTATAAAGACTTTTTCTCCCATCACTATTATATGGTTTGTCCAGGTTATATTTTTCTTTTATTATTATCTCAACGTAACAAATTTTTTATAATAATTACTTCAGTATAATACTATGTGCATGTTTCAATGTGATAAAAATTATTTCAACCTGTCTTCAAAAGTATAGCTCAATTGATAGGGGCATCAGCATTTTATATACAGAAGCTAGAATTTGATTCTAAGACACTCTGCTTATTCATTTTATAGATGAATTTTTTAGTTATTAGACTATATGACAAAAAAGAAATATAAAATGGAGTTGAAGGTAAAATAATTTATGTTTTGGTTCAATCAAATAAAGTGAGTCGTTGAACATTAAATTTTAGCATAAAAATGAATTATAGAATAAAAAACAAGAATGTCTAGCTTCAAAATATAATCAAAACATTGGTTCATCAGTCAATTTTTGAGAAAGTGTACATCGAACAGGTTAGCTTTGAGTTGCATAATAATAAAACTTGACGCATTCTAATTTCATCAACTTTAAATATTGAAGAAGTTCTACACAATCTAATTTCATTTTAAGTAATTTCATTTTGCTTGAATCCCATAACAACAAATATTTTGTACGAAAATTTGGACATTATATTAAATAACATTAGAAATTGCATAGGTTAAAAACAAACAAGAAAAAACTACAGGAGCTAATACCAAAAGTAGGTGTAACTGTAAGGACCGATGAAATATTTAAACTTTTAAAAAAATAATTTGTCTTTTAATATGCCACGTGACATATATTGATTGAGCCATGTGGCACTCCGTTAAGTTTTACTTTTTTTTTTAGCTGTTCAAATAACGTAGGTGCACATATCAAAAGTTTTTTAAATTGTAAGGGTCAAAAGCCAACAAAAACTTAAAGGGTTATATACCAAAAGTAGGTATAACGTAACTACAAGAGTATGTAACATATTTAAGCCTTTTTTAAGGTCTATAACAATTTTTGTTTAATATTTTTAGGAGTTGCAAAATTGTTGTCCCATACTTTTATGCTCTTTTCGAATGCATTTTTCTAGCGAATTTATGCTTTATGAGGAGTCTTTTTTCCCTTATAATTTTATTTTCCTGCGTCTAAATTATTGCTTGGATTGTGTTACACTTAAGATGAACTGTGATCTTAATTAAGGTGAGTTTCTTTATATTTCATTTGAGTTATTCTATCAAACGCTACCCAAAAATTATTTCCATATAAATTAACTTTTATTCGCAAAATTAAGAAACTAAATTAGGATAACTAAATTTCTCATGCGATCAATATCTTTTTATTACAACGATATAACCATTCACTTACAGGTCTATCAACTATTGTATGCCTAAGTCAGGAGTCGAACTCAAAACATTAGTTAAGCTAGCTTATTTCATCTAAACACTCTTAGATAATGGAACAAGCATTCTGTTACAACATGAAATCCTATCTATAACTAAACTAGTTAACTAGAATTTACTAGCAAATTCTAACAGACTGTTAACAAGTTGTAACTAACTTCTTTTTTTTTTACACAAAGTTGTAACTAACTTCTAAGTGACAAATTAGTCACTATTTGTATTTAGTTCCACATGCAAAAGCGCTCACACTTCACCATCCAAAGTTACCTTTAATTAAATTCTAACTATAATTAACTAGAACTTACTAGCAAATTCTAATTAACTGTTAACAAGTTATAACTAATTTCCAAGTGATAAATTAGTCACTATTTATATTTAAATTCACATGCAGAAGAGCTCACACTTCACTGTCCAAAGATACCATTAATTAGTCCAAGATTGATTTAATTAGATAAAGGACCACATCACATCACATCTTACTAAAAGTGATACATTTGGCCTCAATGGAAACCTTGCTGTTATATTATCCTTGACTGAAAGGGACAATATATAATTATATATACATCACAAATGTTAAATTTGAATGTGCTATATGAAACAATCAAAGAAAATCGACTTAGCTAGAGTGAGCTCAGCGTGACGGAACAATGACTTCAGTGTGTAATGTAACATCATTCATAAGCTTGTTAACGTATTAGTTTAGAGGCAAATTGGTGCATAAACTTGAGTATAATTTACAAGGTATTTATTTTTTATTTTTTTAAAAGGATAAAAGAGAATGTATAACCAAACTTATAATGGGTATAGGTGTGCACAAAAATAAGAGTAAAAAAAATCAAAACATAATCAAACAAAAATTGAAAGAGCAAAATCTCTCTAATGAAAATTATTTATTTATTTTTATTATTTTTTCCTTCCATCATCCGGTTCCTATGAAAATGGGTCCTTGACATTTAGTATTTTCAGTCTTCTCTCAAATGTAATTGCAGAGATTGAACCGTGATCCCATATTAAGTCTTATTTAAAATTATTTAGATCATTGTACAACCAATTAAATTTTGTTGTCAATATACAAGCTTAAATTGATTATAAGATTTTTACTGTACATTTTCTCTCACTACAACAAATTTGTCATATACCAACGGATATATTTAGCAACGACATATTTTAACCGTGGGTATATGTGTTAAAAGGCTGTGGGTATAAAGTTCTGTTGGTATAGATATTAAAGGATTTTTTTTTTGACAAAATCTTAAAAGATTATTTTTTTTTTGATAAATCTTAAAAGATTAATTGGCGCTGGATAAGTTCCCTAAAAATTTCTTTTTCCTTAAACTTCATCTTCCACTTGTAACCAAAAAAAATAAAAATAAAAACGTCATCTTTTTGTTGCGACTTCAACACAATACAATAGGAATCAGGAACATTCTTTCTCTCTCGCGTATGAACAATAGGAATTCACCTCAAGCAGCTTCTCTCTCGCGATCTTCAACACGCAGCTTCTGAACCCTTGCCGAGTTGCCGTCGGCTGCCGTACAGCCGCACCTCCGGTGGCCGGTCGCTTCAGGTTACATGTTTGCCTCTTTGGTAGTGTTTTTGAATTTATGTTACATATTGTTCATGTTAACATTGCTTCTTTGTTTGTTTGTTTGAATTGAGAGTGTCTCTCGAGCTGTTAACCCATAGTTTGACATTTAACCCCATTTATTTTGATAAAAACTATAGTTAATAATTTGGTGCTAGCTCTAATCCACCGCTGAAATTGATTCTCATATTTTTGTTTTTTCACTAGATTTGCAAATATCATGGAGATGTGATAGTGATACACAGGGGCCTTTAGAGTGTCCAATCATCTACCCTTGAATTGAATCCTAATTTTGAGTGTTTTTCAACCCTAAGTAGGAACCCTCTCTTTTGTGAATCCATTCATGATGTTGTTTTGTGATTGAGCCCTAACTTTATATTATTAAATTGCAGAGATGAAGAGGCTTCTACTTTCTAGTTAATAGAACAAGTATTGAGAATATAGTGAAAGTTGAGAATATAGTGAATTTTGTGACAAAGTGTCGAATCTCTTTTAGTTTGATTTGTATATATGCTCTTTTATTTTGGTTTATGAATATATATATATATATATATATATATATATATGACTTCTCCTGGTGCTATAAATTTGCGATTAAAATTTTGCCCAGGCTCTATAAAAATTCAAACTACGCCACTGGATATCATAATGTTAGAAACTTAACCTAACACTGCATGAGGTATTGAATGAGTTAAAATACATATAATTCTTTCTTCTAACTTTTAGATTGAGACTATTATCCAACATAATGCTCTCAATCTTTATGTTGTTACCAAATATGCCAGGATTAACTCCATTATGTAAGTATTAGATTCCTCTTGCAATGCATATAATGATTTTCATTCTTTGTTGCCACTTAAGCACTTAACCTTAAAATACATATAAGGTTTGTTTTATATTTGCATTTGGCTTGTGTACATTGTATTCATTGTACAAATTACCCATAAACTTGTTTGTTTGGTTTTAGAAAAAAAGAAGCAATGGAGTATCACCCAAACGCAAAGAGATTTACATTGATACCCGTACCCGTAAAGACGGTTCAATTGTCAATGAAAAAGCTGCTAGAGTGATTGTAAGATTTTCTTTCATGCCTTCTGAATTATGGATTATCAACAGTATACATAATACACATAGACAAACATAATTTGCAATTAGCTCATTTGGTTTCTTCAAATGCTATCAAACTAACAATGACTAGTTAGACAGAAAAAATGATTTTGTTGAGGGTATGTCTTTGGTCTTCACAAGACATTGTATCCCTCGAACATGGTTTGGTGGATTATGTAGTGTTGTTAAACAGTATGACATGATCAGAGTGAAGCTTGATAAATATATGTATGTTCTTTGCAATTAGTGAAGCTTGTTTAACAGTATGAACATGGTTTTATTAATAATACATTCATGTTTTGTGCTACTTTAAGAGTTCCCTGTTCTTTGCAATTAGTGACATAGTATGTTGTTTTGCAATTATTGTAATGATTAGATGAAAGTTGTTATTGCTTATTTTTTGCTTCATATATTGTTATTGTTTTAGAAAGAACTAAACAAACATGATAATGAGGCTGGAACATCTCATTCGACCCAAGAGATACAAAGTCAAATGCATTGGAAGGATGATATATATTCCCAAGTAAAAGGACCTGAAAAAAGAGGACGAGTGCGCTGTATGGGCAAGATTCCCAAGCCCAAAAAACTGAAAGCTACTTTGTCTGAAAATCAAGAGTTGCGCGATAAACTGAAGCAAATGGTAAAAAGCAAGATTGTACAAATGCGCTGTTGGCAAATGTGTTGTCATTGATTCAAAACCGATTTGCCGGAGAAGATGTGAATGACATTTTACGAGCTGCAAGACAGGTATATTTTATTTTACTCTTCGAATTCATGAATGAAATATTATGAAAACATCAATTAAATTGAGTTTGTAATTTTATCTCTTTTATTTACTTTATAGGTTACGAATGCTTCAAGTTCCCCCAACCAAATGGATCTTCTAAGTTCAGACACCAATGAAGATTGAAGATAATGATTTAAGTTGCAGTTTATTGTTTGATAGGAATGTCACTGAATTTAGGTTTAAGTCATTGCAATTTATTACTTGGTAAGGTTCGATGTCATACACATTTATGTTTTGGTGGTTGCGAGTTTTTAGAGTTGTAATTTTTAGATGGATTTGAAGTAAACAATGGTTGTCATTTTGCTTTCAAGTTGTATCAATTTTGTTATGGTCTAAGTTATTAGGTGCACTTGAATTTATTTTGTAGTTTTAATATTTGAGATATTTGAAAGACTTAGTTTTTTAATATAATTATAAAGAATTTGGTGTGTACAAATGTGCATATTGAGAAATTTATATTATTAATTTCGTCCAAAAATAATTATTTTTATTATTAATATTAAAAAAAAAGTGCAATCTGTAAAAAAAAAATTGTCCAGACTATACCAACGGACATATGCGTGGCTAAAACGATTTACAAAAGCTTGATAAATTTTGTTGGTATAGCACTGACATTTACCAACGGACATATCCGTGGCTAAAACGACTTACAAAAGCTTGTTAAATGCCGTAGGTATAGCACTTATATTTTGTGCAACGGTTGAAACAGCGGTCGCTATAGCCTATTGCCACGGAAAAATCCGTTGGTACAACATACATAAAGTCCACGGAACAAAACAGGGGTCGGTCACGGTTTTTTGACTTATACCCACGGTTTTTGTCCGTGGCTATATGTCAAATTTGTTGTAGTGTCTTAGAGAGTTAGAAATCTTAGGACCGGGAATTTATATGATACAAATATACATACACAGACAATACCGGCTTTGGGTCTGTGCACTCTGACGGTAGTTTTGGGCCTCCAAAAAATAGGGTTCCCAATATTTTTTCTTGAACTAATGATTTTAATTAGATTATATATTATTAGCGCGTATTAAGTATTATGAAGTTCTAGTTAGTGTAGTGGTAGAGTGTGATAATGAGATTTTGGTGGGGAAATGGAGGTCTTGAGTTCTACCCTTTTCCCCTGAAGTTTTGTCCCATTTTTTTCCTGTTTTAAATTTTGAAAGTGTATTTTATTATTATTTCAATATTTTTCCAATTCAAATGAGTAGCATGTTTTTTCTTCTCTATTATTAGGATAAGTGACTACTTTTGATGTCGTTTATATTATTTACTATTTGAATATACAATGTTCTTTTTTTGATAAATATATGATATTAGTTTTGTAAAAAATTTTGTTTTTATTAGAGTTACATTTTCATTATTTACCTTAAACCTCAAAAAAGTCAGGACCGGTAATGTACACAGATTCCATTGTAGAGGTAGAAAATTCCGTTGCGAATCACTAAGTAGAAGTCTTCCTAGTTTTTTTTTTTTTTTTTAGAAAAGAAGTCTTCCTAGTTTGAAAGTAGGAAATTTAGGACTAGGATATATGTTTATCCTAATAATTGTAATTTGGATGAGTCTATTAATATTGTGAAGCCCTTCTATGGTGTAGGAGGAAAGAACATTCTAATGAAGTGGACTTGCTGAGTAACTACTATTTAAAGTAGTAAATTAATGTATTATTTTCTTCCTCTGTACTCTCTAATTTTTTTTAACGGCAAAAATATTATTAATAATTGATCTTTGCATAAGACAAAAAGAGGTTAGAGAAAACGGAACTACAAAACAAATGTGCCGTATATAAACAGAACACTAATGAAGAAAGGCAAAAACAGACACTATCTATTATAGACCGTTGTAGACACTATCTATAAAGATGCTACTAGACTCTAACTCCCGATCTCAAATCAAAAGTGAACGGCCCATCAGAATCCAAATAACATCTCTACAAGCCAAAAATTGATGGGGACATGGTGGAATGAAAACTTAGGCATATATGTCCTAATTCGCAGTTCGCCTCCAAACAGTAAACACCGACGCGAAAAAGGCCAACCAAATACAAAGAAAACTGTAAGTCTCAACAAATTTAGAAACTATCAGAAACTTAAAAAAGAGTCATGCATATTTCAACAAATTTGTAAGCGGTCAAAGAATCCCGTACTCTCTCTGTTTTACTATGTTTAAGTTATTATAATTTAGGTTTTTTCTAATCTACCCCTTCATAATTTGGGGTTATTTACCCATCAACTAGTTGAACCAAATAATTTGCGGTTAAAATATTATTGTGTATTTTATAAAATCTATATTTGTTATTTACTATGTTTAAGTTATTATAATTTAGGTTTTACTACACAATAATATTTTAACCAATATAGATTTTATAAAATACACAGTTGAATTGAAAGTGTATATCATATAGATTATTTGTGTAAAATTTTAGACAAATCCAAAATTATTTGATATGTTATTAAGACACATCAAAATTAATGTTTTGTGTGTTTTTTTAAACGTCGTTAATCTTATTAAAAAAATGCTTTAAATTAGAACACAATTCAATCCCCCTCATTTTCTTGTATTTCTCGTGAACACTTGGTTTTCTATTTCACATTTACTTGAACCAATGTAGATGTGAGTTTCCCTCAACAGTAATGACTTGGATTTAAGTACAAAATTTTATTTTATTTTCTTAAATAATACTAAAAGATATAGTAAAGCATCGAGTTATTTTGACACACTCTCTTTGATCAACAAAAAGTTGACACACTCTCTGATCCCATATAATTAGGTTACACCAAAAACCTAATTATCCTATACTCTAAAAAAATATTAGAGGAAGCAAAAGAAAAATACAAACATGAGAAACAAACACCAAACTCATGAAGAAAAACAAAATCAACCGAACCTAAAGAAAGATTCTACCTATTACGCCTAAAGAATTTAATTTATATGCACTGACAGTGTAAAATTATTTTACACGTGCATCCAATTAAATCACGTCATGTAAGTATTTATGGAGATTTTTTAGGAACTAACCTATAAAAGTGGCAATTTTTTGTATTTTGATTGGATGTATGTGTAAAAAAAGTTTACACCGTCAGTGCATAACAATTAAACTCTTACGCCTAAAGTCTTTTAAAAATGAAACATTGTGAAAGTTGTCCACCATGTGTAATTCTTTACTGAGAGTTTTATAATATTATAATAAATTCCTTTGTATTATATATATATAGTAATGATTTATTAAAAATTTAGCATTATTTGTATAAAAATACATTCAAATATTAAAAAGTAATTTTTGTGAGAAGACAATTAGTAAATATTATTGTTTCGACCATACATATTCTTTTATTTCATTGTCAAAAAATGGAAAACACCAAAAGTTTGAAAACATCCTTAGCCTTTGTGATTGGTATAGCATTGTAAAAGACAAAGTATGCATGTTGTTGTCTATATACCCGGAGTTCATAGCACCCAACCATTATACAAGGGAATCATTGAGGATCGGTAATTAGAACACCAAACAAAAACATGAAAAGCCAAATACAGCGAAGAAATTTGATAAAAGGAAGAAGAAAAAGAAAGAACTCTCGTGATTGGATTCGAGGAAGAAGAGAAAGAATGAATGTGAAAAGGAAATAAAAGAAATAGAAGGGTTGAAATTATGACCAAAAATATAAATTGAAAAAATGGAACACATAAAATGTAATTAATTGAAAATAAAAGTGTTAAAATTACTTTATAGTAAAAAATTAATTTATATTTTTAATTTTTGTCAATTTTTTATTTATTTTTGTTTACTATAAAAAAAATTAATTATATTTTTTAAATATTTTTTTAAAAAATATTATATTTTTAATTTAAATACTTGACTTCATATGACATAATTTAATTGATTAAAAAACACATATGGTTTGTACAATAAAAATACATGAGGTAACAACCCAAAATTGAAGTGGGGTATAGGCCTGCCCTTTTTGTTATAAAATATTTAAGCCAGAGATCAATAATGAATTCATCCAAAACTATTTGGTTCTTTCAAGTAAGTGGTTAACAATTTAATCTCTAACTCATGCGTGTAGTAACTTTGTTATATGAGAATGAGAATTCACATTTAAAAAATGTTCACATGTTTCAACCAAAATAATCAATTTGACCAAAATCATTGATTTATTTAAATGTATGACTAATACTACTTACAAGTTACAAATAAAATAGTATGTTGAATATGAATATTTCGAAAATAATCTAAGAAAAATAACTTAAGAGTAAACGCTTACCATTTTAGTCTATATTACTCGGTTCCTTAACTCTCTAACAACAACCAAGTCATCAATATCTCTAATTTAATTTGTTCAAACAAATAAAAAATTCATCTTGGTAGTGATTAGTTTTTTCATTAAAATATTTGTAGTAATGAGGATGCGTCCATGCATGGATTATCTATCCATATGAGTTATGACATGGGAATCTCATAAAAACTAAGCCATGATTAAAAGGAAAAGCAACAAAAGTAGAAATAATGAAAGTTGTTAAAGCATTTTTGTAGGGATAAGGTACTATCAACAATGTTCGGTCGTGAGGGTCCATAACTAACTTCACGGGTACTATACAAATTAGAAATCAACATGGTTCTCAATTATAATATATGGTTTGGTTACCAAATGTTTAACGTTAAGCTAAAGTAGCACTTTTATTGTCAATTTAGTAATTATATGGTCCCATAATATATGATCAAGCCAATAGAGTCTTTCCACATTCTTAACTTCCGACAATTCATGAAAACTCTTAAGAGCTAGTTGACATTTTTTATTTATTTGAACTATGTGAGGCTTTGTGTGACTACACATTTTCATTTTTTAGGGTACTAAAGTATGTGAAATTATTGCTAAGATTTGTGATTGATTAGTATAATTAGCTTCATATAGTGGAAGTCAGTATCATGTAAAGGATTAGCTTAATTTACCAACTTTACACAAACATATTCATTATTAGAATTAGAATAGAAATGTCTATAATAAAACGTTAGTTAGATTAGTGGCAATTTACGTTAGATTTAGTATGAAGGACTGTAATTCGATCTTTTGCAACTGCGTTTAAGAGAACTAAAACCACTTATCAGAATTCGTCCTGAACTGAATTGTGAACTACTATGACTTTACGTGGATTGGAATTTTTTTTTTTTGATAATTCGTGGATTGGAATTTAAAATCTCACCATCAAGTTTTAATGGTATTTTCATCTACCATCATAAAAACTAGAATAAAATTATGATCGGATGAAAGATGAATTGGGACTGAATATTGGTCCAAATTCCATACTAGAATTCTAAAGCAATTATTGTCAAAAAAGAAACTTAGAAGGCAATTACTATGTCATCACCATTATAGTTGTTGCATACTTGTATCCAACCACATGACTATCAGATAAGGTGTTCATGGTTCTTAAACTGTACTATCTCTTTTATTTACTATAAGAGAAAAATATATAATATATTTTTTGAATTTATTAAATAAATCAATGTATTTGGTCTATTAATGAATTTATATATATTATTTTTTAAAGAATCTAAAAAGTGAGATTTGTTTCTTATAATAAAAAATAAAAGTAGTACTAAATTGGACATAGTACGCACGTTTTTAATCAATTGATATCTCTATGTCTCTATGCAAGAGACCACCATTTTGAAATATTTCAAAGTGATTAACTAAATGATTAATAAACTTTTACCCCTTGTGAATTGTGATGAAGTAGACAAATTTTGTTATTCCCTCCTTTAAATTATTATTTTGGATTATCCTATTGTAAATTTTTTTTTTAGGATTTACCTCTATGTGTTGACTTTTTGCTGAAGTGACATATAAAAGTTAACTGTCACGTAGCAAAAAGTGTACTACTACATCGATAAAAGTTTGTTTTTTGTCTACTATGTCAGAAAAAATTTCAACAGAGAGAGTAAAACCAAAATAATAATTTTAGAGGGGGAGTAATTCAAAAAAAAATAATTTTATAGGAAGAAAAACAAAACTCATCTACTTTGCAAGAAGGTAAAAACCTATTAACACTTAATTAAAAGTGCATATAGTAAAGCATGGTTTTAAAATCAACATGAAAATTTTGGTGGTTCTCACTTACGCGGACAAACTTTTTTTTGATCACGCCAAAATGAGATGATATATATACCAAAAAGTCGACCCCCAGCACAAGATGTGCTAGAAACAGATCAACAAGAGTACATCAAAAGTCAAGACCAAAAAAACAGGTCAATACAAATCAAATACCCAAGCATAATAAAGGATTCTCCCACCAACTATGTAGGTTAACCCCCATCCCTGGATACTGAGTCCTCAACCACCAAAAGGCATGACGCTTGATCAAATCCATCAAAAGAGAGATCGGGCGTGCTGAATGATTGAATAGGCGCTGATTGCGCTCTGTCCAAATAATCCAAACACTAACCAACCATATGAGCTGCATAAAAGATCGCCGATCCCGACTGCCACCTACTGCATAAGTGAACTGAAGAAAGTGGGCTGATAGAGTCGCAGGATCAACCATCTCGAAACCAATCCATGATCTGACCAACGACCATACGGAACCAAAGAAACCACAAGAGATAAAAAGATGATATGCTGTCTCTAGACCTCCGCAACCAGTAACGCAAGACTGATCTGGCTGAGTGAGAATGCCTCGTACGCGGACAAATTAACTTCATTTGTTTACAATTTTGGAGGTGTTCATGGTTTTACTCTAGACTACTATGACCCATTTCCTCTAGAAATTAGAGGATAAATGTAAAAAAGAAGAAGTTATAATACAGTCTTTGTTAATATAGTTTATTTTGTAAGAACATTACAAGAGATATACATAAATTAAAATTCAAACTCTGGTATACTAATATATTCACCTTAAAAATACATTTTTAGTGGCTACCCCAAAAGTATAATGCATATTGACTTATTGACATGGAAAATCGGTTTCCATTTTGAAAGCAAAAGATTAATTGCAATAATTGAAACGGTAAAAAATAATTACTTGAGAAGTAAAACAATATGAAGAGAGAGTTCGATTCCTGGCTCATGTCAATGAAGAAAATTTAGTTGGGAGGTAAGGGTTCACTTTATATGCCCTACAAGTTCTCAGATGAGGATTGGTCATTGCTAATGGTGGTGGTAATTTCGTATAATATCATGGTAAGAAAAAAACAATATCTAGGAAAAACATATCCAATCCTATTGAAAACACTGATAAAACTTTTCACTAATTAACCTTATTTTATAGAGAATAAAATGTACCCCAATATTATAACTTAAAAAGAAAAAAAAACTATGAAACCAAGCATTACAAAATAAATAGGAAAAAAAAAGTGAAAAAAAGATCCAATTTCAATCTAAGAAATGCAAAGCTAAATTTGGTCCCTTGATTTTGTCCATTAATTATTGTTGTAACCATCATTGGTTTTATTTGAATTTTTGCAATTTCTCTTCATCACAATAGTCCATGTGATAGCTTCCAACACCAAAGCAATTACAGCCAATGCAATGATTAGTAGAGTGTAAGCTGATTTCCATTTGGGATCAGGATTCAAGATGCCAAAGCCTCTGAATATGTTCAAAATTCCAAGGATGATTATAGTGTATCCAAAACTATGGTGATAAATATTCCAGTAAAATCTGTATTTGTGATCTGGTTTTGGCCTTAGGAACAATGCAAAAACCTGTGAAATATAAATAGAGTTCATCAAAACAGATAAATTTTTGATAGATATTTTGATTTTTAAAAAATAAATTAAAATAATGAGTTTAAAATTTGAACTGCTTAATCTCAAATCAACTACCACGGACATGCTGACTGCGGATTTAATTTTACTTGTTAATCTTCTAATCTAGAACTAACGTCTGATATTTTTTATAGTTGATTTTATTAGTGTGTAATCTAAATCGTCTGATTTTGTTACTGTGGAATTTGAATCCACTAATCGCATGATTATGGTGATCAGATTCTCTTATCACAAATTTTTCTTTGTTTAGGAACCAACAAACATAATTTTAGAAAAAAAGTTTACACTCGTGATTTAGATAGAAACATTACTAAATTTTTGTGTTTCTACAACTGCAATTGAGGCTACATTAGTTAGCAAGATGTTAAAATTTGCTGGGCGAACATGATTTAAAAGTTGAAAACAAATTTTGGATTGCGCGTAACTAATGAATACTATTAAGGAACTCGTTAGCAAGACCTTGAGATTATTGATATTTGTTACCTGTATAGTGGCAAGACAAAAAACGGCGATTCCAATTTTACGATGACCAGTAAATACAATCCCTTCTGATTCACTTCCAAGTTTCATTCCAGTTCCCCAACCAGCAACTCCAAGAACATAAGCACTTAACTGACAACCAACATGAAGATAGAACCAAGCTGGATCAGCTGATGGAAATGCTTTCACATATCTTGCCATGATCACTCCAATGGGAAATAGAAAACCCCAACTCAATGTATTTAGTACTCCATGAATCTGTCATTATTCAATCAGAAAGTTAAAGAAGATAAAACACTGAAACTTTTGTTTATCTATATTTTCACCTTCCATTGTAGTCTACAATCAAATTGTTATTCAAAGGCATCTCTAAATTCTAAAATAGAATACAGAGTAAAAAATATCAAAAAAGCTCATTTTATGGTTTGAAAATGCATTATCAACCAAGAAAAGTATCAAACAAGTTTTTTTTTTTTACCTTAAACAACAAAAACTATTTAAAAGTATCTCTTTTTTTGGTCGACTGGAGTATCATTGCTGAACGCAGTGATTAATCCTTGCTAGATTGGAGGCATCTCGATGGGTGGAATAGATGACCCAAAGATTTAAAGTTGCTCCATACTCACCCTCGATCCTTGGTTAAGGGAGGATGAGTTTCAACCGTTCAACCACTCAACCACACCCCTTGAGTTATACTATTTAAAAAAATCTCACACCAAAATAAGAATTATTTAAAAAAATAAATAATAATTATCAAATTTTTCTTAAACCACCTCTTTATTAAAAATGGCACACATCCGTAACAATAATTTAATAAGTAATTTAAAATGAAACTAAAACCCAACATTCTTAATCAAAATTAACCAAATAATTGAACTCAAATTTTAACGAAACTTTAGTTAAGTAACGCCAATCCATTATGCGGTTAACAAAAATCAAAATTGAAACTAAAAAACATCCATTTTCTAATAATAACACAAAAACTTATATTAGAAAAAAAAAAAATGACAACTCACATATTTCTTCTTTGTCTCAAAATCAACAGGGGCAACATCATCAGCACCACCACCATTTAAGCTAAGTCTCCCTTTAGAATTCAAATTCTGTGGTTGAAAATCATGAATACCAATCATCCCTGCTGTAACGGTGGGCCCCACTTGCCAAACATGGTTAACGGCGTTAACATTAACAGGAACTTTAACGGTAGCAAAAATCTTCATTAAACCACCATCTTCTTCAGCTTTTAAATCCCAAACATCAAAAGATAATTTCCCAGGTATAAGAACTTTGTAAGATTTAATGTCCAATGTTTTCATCGCCATCACGGTGTCATTCTTAAACGCGACAATTGCCTGCGTCCCCGCCATTCCTGTGGCGTTTGGATTTATTCCCCATGAAATCCAACCGCCTACAGGTGGAGACGCAATGAAGACCACCGAGAGGCTGGAGTTTGTTGCGTCGTACGTGTAATGGAGATAGGAATTGAGTGCTGGGAGGTCCATGCAGTTAGGGTAGACCTTTGTTCCTGTAAGTTTTTGTGTTGAACATGTAAGAGATGAAACCGTTGTTAGAAAAACTGATACAAGAAAAAAGAGAATAGGAATAAAATTTGAAGGTGAAGAAACCATTGCTTTTAGGAAGAAGGAAGAAAACAGATGAAGAAGAGAAAGAGTGTGTAAACTATGTTATGTTGTTAATTTTTATGTTAGTTTTGTAATAAAATGTGTATGTTTTTCTGTTATATTGTTGTTGTAACAGAAAAATAATGAGTTTGTGGATTTATGATTATGAGGTTGGAATTGAAGGGAATGCCATGTTAAATGTAATATATATAGAGAAAGGTTTTTTCTCATTATCAACAAAAAAAAATTCTTATTTAACCCTTTTAAGATTAGGGAGTATTTACCCCCCTCAATCACTCAATAATATTTTAACATATATATATATATATACCTTTAGATTGAAAGTTTATATCATATAAATTATTTGTATAAAATTTGACACAAATCCAAAATCATGTGATATGTTATTGAAACATATCAAAATTAACAGTTTGTGTGATTTTGAATAAACACAGTTAATCTTTACGTGTCTCAATAACATATTAAATGATTTTAGATTTCTCTGAAAATTCACACAAATGATCTATATAATATAAATTTTAAACCCAACGGTGTATTTTATAAAATATATATCGATTAAAATATTATTATATAATGTAAAGATAAATACTTTCAAATCTTGAAAAGAAAACATATCATCATGGTATAAATACCCATTAACATAAAATCTAAATACAAGAGTATTATTGTTTTCAGACTACAACTTATAAGAGTATTGTTTTTCTTTCGCTCTTTATTTCCTTTTTATTTTTAATGTTTTTTATTTTTTTATTTACAATATAATCATTAAATTATTAGTATAAAAAATATTTGTTGAGTTTTGAAGATTGGCTACAATTGTGTCAAAAACATATATTAGCCAGATGTGTGGTCAGATGCCTATGATCACTGATGATGGGTCAGATGCTGTAGCATATGGAACAACATTCTGTGATCTGCCAGCTCGTATCAGCTCGCGCGTTTATATTTTTATGCAATCTTTCTTAAGATTCGCTTTGGTTTTTCTTTTAACCATTACTTGGTGATTAAGTCACGTGTGCTGAAGAAGTCTAAGGCGGTCAAGCCTAGATATATTTTAAAAGGTGATATTGATTTATTTTTCAAGAAGATCTCTTGTTCTAGAAGATTCAAGACTTGGACCTTACAACGTCCAAAGGTGTCTGAAGCTCATACCCTGCAGTATAAATATATGTAATGACAGACCCTAGAATCTAAGTTAAACCGTGTGTGTTCTAAAGCGTGTGTTTTAAGGTTTAGTCTTCTTTATTGTTTATTGTTTGTTTGTGAGTCTTTGCTTGTATCATCGCTGGTCAAGCTAAGGACGTGTTTGTTAGAGTTGTAATTGTGCTTCTCCTAAGCCTGTAGGTACGGAGTTAGTATTCAGTCGGAAGAGTGTGTCTCTTGTCCAAAGAAAACATATCAAACAAGAAAAGAATAAAAACAACGCTGAGTGTGTTGTTTAGGTTAGGAGGTGAGACGGGGTCTCATATCTAGGAGTTTCTAGGTAGAGTTGTCACGTGAGGTAGAGTCTAGGTGGAAGACAAGTAGTGAGGCTACGTTGGTCCTTACATTAGAACTATTATAGTGAATTCACTCCTGGATTGGTATCCCCCAGATTAGGGCAAGTTGCGCCGAACTGGGTTAACAAACCTATTGTGTTCTTTACTTTTCCGCTGCTTTTAATTACGTTTTAATTGTGTGTTTGTCCTGAGCTAGACACGCGCTCGGACAGTTGTGCTTACATTGTTCACAGCGTTTGTTTGTCTGATAGCCAGAATTTCAATATTTCTTAAAAAAAATTTAAATAAAAGAGCCACCATTAGTTTCAAAAGCAGTGTTTTCAAACTTAAATTGGGCGGTTTGACAAAAACAATGAAGGAAACGCAGTGTAATTAGGCCGAATCTACAACAAACCTATTACCACTTGACTAACTACGTTTGTTTAAAAATAATGTACCTCATTTTTATATATTAATAAACTCATGCACCTAGTTTTTTTTTCAACCATCACCCCTATGGCCATATCTATTATGTATTGATAAAATACATTGTTAATTATTATATATAAATGTATGAATTTTCATTATTTTTTTATAGAATAACTTTTAGGATTAATAGGCTTTTACCCCCTGCAAAGTAGAAGAATTTTTCATTACCTCCATGTAATTTTATTTTTTTAGATTCCTCTCTTGTAAAGTAAGATTCTTTTGTTTTAGCCCCCTTAGTAGACAACTTTGCAGTTGACTATGTCAATTTGCTTATGTGGCATGCTGAGTTGGCTTTAAATTGATTTTTGATTAATTTATTTGGTGACACATAGATAAATGGTTCCACCTAATTATTTTAAAATAAAAAATAAAATAAAAAGTCTTCATATTCTTCAAAATCATCTTCATCCTTCAGTAGATTCTTCAAACTATCTTCGTCCTTCATCCTATTCTTCAAACTCAAGTTCTTTTCTCAAATCAAGAACAAGAAACACAACAACACAAACAAAATGTTGATGAATATTCTTTTTCCTCAATTTAAATTTCTTTTAATTTTTTTTTCTAATATTCTCTTTTTTAAAAAACAAAAGAAAATTTATTAAACAACACAACACCTCCCTATCTCACAAGGTTGAAACACCAAATTAACAAGAACCCCCAATCCATGAAGCATCACGAAATATTCATTGAATCTTGATTTTCTTTCTCTTTTTTTTTTGTCCATCATTATGTTAAAAATAAAATGAAAAGTTTATGTTTTTGTATCGATTCAAAACAACATCAGAACAACATCAACAACATGGCAGCAACTCTTTCTTTGACATCAACAACATTAGAACAACAACAAAATTCATCAAACCTAGAAACCAGAACTTAAAATCACTAAAAACAATAACAACACGAGATTGAAAGAGATCTATAGAGAGATCGAAAACAACTACCCATTACAGTTTCAACTCTTCTTTGTCTCATTCAAACAACAAAAACAACAAATTCAAAAAAACCCAGAATGAAACATATCCACATGAGAGCGAGATCTAGATTGAGAGAGAGATTCGAAATCGAGATTTGAAATCGGGATTGAGAGAAAGAGATTCGAGACAGGAATTGACAACTTCTTATGTGTTGGCGTTCTTGGAAGTCATGAGAAAGTTTGAAGGTGAGGTTTTGGAGAAATTTTTTGCAGTGAAAGAGAAAGAAGAATATGAATTTGTGTCGTTGCTGCAGTGAAAAGAATGAAGATGGATTTTTGCAGTGAAGAGGATGGGGGTTAGGTTAGAAGATTGAGGGATTAACTATAAAATTATAATCTATTTGTTTTAAATTATTTTTGTTAAATTATTTTTTTTTCATATAAAAAAATATGTAATATATTTATATATGTGTCATTAAATAAATTAATCAAAATTGAAATAAAAAAGCACATAAGCTGCCACATCATCCAAAATGAAGATTCTGTATCTAGGGGCAACCGAGGGGGTAATTGAAGGAATCTAGACATTATAAGGGGGTAATCACAAAGAAAAATATTACAGGGAGTAACGCAAAACTCTCCTATTTTACCGGGGTTAAAAGCCTATTATCTCTAAAAGACTATAGTTATGAAATTTAAGAAATTTAAGTCGCAGCATTAATCGAGAAGTGAATTCGCAGCATTAATCGCAGCATTAAGTCACAAACATTTTTAACGTATCATTTTTGATTATCGGTCCATGTTTTAAACTATGCTCAAAAGCATAAAAAATAAGAAGGTGTATGACTAAACGGAGAAGTTGATGCATGTTTAGACCCCCGATGCTATGACCAACGTATTGTGCTAACCGTGAGGGGTATGTGAGGATCCCCATCTTGTTCTCACAGGGTGTCTCATTAATCGAGAGGGGGTGTCAACAAGTGGTTATCCCATTATTTTTAACGTGTCTTTAAAATATTTTCTTATGGCAAACATATATTTGATTGTCTTATGGTATGTATGTTTGTGATGAAGTTCATCATATTATGGTCATTTTTAATCAAACATGTATTTACTTGTTTGCTTGATCAATATCTATAAAATCCAAAATTTGTCAAACATTCTCTCTAATTTACTTTTTTTCTATTTTATTTTCTTTCTAATTTCTACAGATTTAGATTTTCGTTGTGTTCTGAACTGAACCAAAGTTCAATATGACATTAACGGCCCAATACATATAAGGTCTAACAGTGATCTATAACTGTACTATTTAAGACTACTGAGCCTTATGATACTTTCTCACACAATGGATAAATGACCCTCCATAATACTATTGTGCAAAAACGCGCACGTATCACAATACTCAAAGTACACATGTGGTTATGGTGTTGAACAAGTTGAATAGTCACAATTGTCTTATTAATAGTCACGATCCACAATACTCAAAATATACATTATTCATCTAATTCATACACTCTTTTCCCCAAGCTAATATTAACTTGAACGTCAGAGTGCTAACTTTTTTTGCATGTATCTTCCCTTCCACTATACTATAACTCACCAACTTCCAAGAAACACATTCTTACCACCTTGTCGGAGTTGTTTTGTTCTGCTTGTTCATAGCATGTTGTCTCTTCCTCAGTCCTTATATATTGATACTCTTTTTATTAAGATGATATACTCTTGCACTTGCGAACGTATCAAGTTTTTGGTGTTATTGTCAGAAACTAATCGAAGTAGGAAAACAAAATTCTAGACTACATTTTTTTTTGTTGCTTTGATGCTTTTCCTTTTTCTTGATCTTTTTCTTATTAACTTCTTTCTCTCTTTGTTCTTACCTTTGCTATAGAAAAAAGGAAGGAACTTGGATAAGTGAAAGGTTCAATTACCTTGAAATGGTCTTGCACATCAAAGGTTCATTTCTCCTATAATTACTTACACTCAAGGTAGATACTCTAAGTATCATATTACAACTAACAACCCTGACTATATTTGAACTGGACACCTTGAAGCTACAATGTTAGAATCTTACACTGAGCTAGCACCTCAAGTGTAATTTTTGTAACTGCTAAATTACAACTTCTCCTTGTAATTTTTGTGAGATCTCATGGATCATGATGATTTAACATACTCGTTTAAAATAGACTAGCATTGTAAAAATAGTCCACCCATCTATGTCTCTTATTATCAAGAAAGTAAAAAATTCCACAACCATGAGGACCTAGATGAATCACAAAAATTATTCTTGGAAGCTAAAATTGAAAAATTCATTTTTTTTCCTCAAGAAACATTTAACCATGAGATGACTAGTAGAACAAATGTTATAATAAAATAATCTAAAAAGTTGAAAGGGACACTTGGCGCACTTTGCACACATGTGGATGTGGTGTTGAACAAGCTGAATATATCAATATGATTTTTGGCTCTAGTAGTCAAGAAACTTGTTTGGTACTCAATTGTGAGCAAGTAAGCAAAGAGATAACAAGAGGAAGTAATGCTACCTTTAAGTCTACTAACGACTTTTAATTATTGCAAATTCTCCTCTACCATTGCCTTTCTTGAATAGACATTTAATGATCAACTGACCTTTCTTGTTGCATCTATAGCATACATTTAATCATATATATAATAAGAGGTATGACCTATTCACAATCAACTCATTGACAATCTACTTCATAAATAAGTGAAATAAATTGATAATTGTTTTCAACATGAAATGAAAATTTACTTTGATCATAATTGTAATGCTACAATACACCCATCAATTGTCCAAAACACTGTTCACTAAATTAAATATTTTAACGACAATTTGTTCCAAACTTAAATACAAATTGACATTTTACTCCAAACATATATTTACCAAGAGATATAAGTCAATACCTTTTAGCAAAGTAAACATAAAGCAAGACATTAAAAATATTAATAACACAAAGAAGAGCATAAAAAAGATCCAACCTAGCATGATTCAAATCTTTTCCACCAAACCATTGCATACCAAATCTTCCACTAATTGAATTGCTTAAATTCACCAACAAAGAACTCATGAACAATCCCATAGAACTTGAACACCAAGATAATGAAGTGCAAATACTTCTCATACTTTCAGGTGCTTCTGAGTAGAAAAATTCAAGCATTCCTCCCAATGTAAGTGTATCAGCTAATCCCAATAAAATATATTGAAATAATAACCAAAACACAGATAGTGTTTTCCCATTTTTGAATGCTTGAAGTCTCTTTGATTCAATGATTGATGCCACAAACATTGATATTGAAACCAATGTTAATCCAATTCCAATTCTAAAAAGTGGTTTGAAGAATTTGTTATTTGTTATTGTATCTTTGTGTTTATTCAGTTTTTTAAATTTTTCAAAGAGGACTATGAATGTGAGTGATATGAGAATTGAAATAAATGCTATTGATTGTGTTTGGATTGTGAAATCTTTGTATAGTGTTTTGTTCATGAGGTTTCCTTGTTGAACAGAGAATGTTGATATTTGTGCTATGCAACAGTTCATCATGATTGTTGTGACAAATATCGGGAGAAGTCCTATGAAAGTTTTTGCTTCCTTAAGTTGTGGAGCCTTGATGTTGGTATCTATCAATGCTTTGTTTAAAAACCTGCAAAATTATATGATTTACTAAAATGACAATTATATGTGTACATAAATTTACATTAGTTATGGTACTAATTTTTTTTATATATATGTGAAAATTGTTAAATGAGACTATTAAAGAGGGTGGAGGTAGTATAGAAAAATATTTATTTTCAATTCAAGTTTTTCATCATTAGATCAAACAAATAAATTTTATCGAAAACTAAACCAAGTATATCTTAAGTTGCTTGTTTGGATGAAACTTAAACTAGTGTTTATAGCATAAACTAATTTTATAACAAGGTAAAATAAGTTAAAGTGTTTTTATATGATTTATAAGTTGCTTTCATATCCTAAAAAGATTATGAAAATAAGGTTAAAAAAACTTATAAATAGATCATAAGTTGTTTTCATTAATTATACCACAATGTCTAATAAGTTATTAATTCATTAGAAAGGATCAAATATGTGTATTTCAATTGAGTTGGGTTTTAGGAATTGGCTTCATTTTGGTAAAACATGATGTTGAGTCATATGTCCTAAACATAATTCCAACAAGATGTCATAACACAATGACAGGACATTTGAGATCAGAACGCGTACACACCAGCAAGATATATTTTTGAGGGTAACCGATCTTGTTCGTTTTTACGCTTGCTTGTGCACCAAGTTGGTTTTCTTTCAGACTAATGTTCACATGCTCAATTTATATATGGAAAACCTAAATTAGCTTTAGAAATATATTGCACACAATTATAATTTTGGTCTGAATCTCTTTACTTTCTTACTAAGATACTAGTGCTTAGTCTATATATATGAAAAACCCTAAATTGGGTTTAGAAATATATCACACTCAATTGTGTTTTGGAACAAAATCTTCATGAACAAGTCCAAGCCCGATGCAAGCACTATATAAAGGAGGGCAAGGAATCCTTGTAGTTCACCAAAAAATAATATCAGAAAAGTGTCTTAGAGTTTAGGTTTCGTGTCTGTACTTATTCATTGTAAGCCTCTCTAGTAGTGATAAACTAGAGTAGGACTGTTTTATGGAGTTGTAACTTGTACAACACTTTAAGCTTTTAAGTACGAGTGTGTAGTATTACCATCATTGATCAAACATAAAACATCTGATCACTTGTGAGTGGTTGTAAGGAAGTGGGCAGTTGTTCTCATATCTAGGAAGTTCCTGGGTAGAAATTACCACGGGTAGTGTATAGGATGAGTCATTACGTACTAGCATTTCATTATCATAGTGAATTTTCTTCATGGATTGGTATCTCTCAGATTAGGTGACGTGCATTACACTAGGGTTAACAAACATTTGTGTTCCTATTTACTTTTTGTTTGTTCCTTACTTATTCATGTTTATGATGTTATAATGTTCTGAACATCTATCACGACATTCTAAAGTGTTCAAAACATCGTAGGTGATAATATAAAATAAGACTACTTTTATATAAGCTATAAGTAGCTATAAATTATTTTGATATTTATAAATGGTTTACAGAAATAAGTTGAAAAGAACTTCAGAACAACCAAACCAGCATCTCATTTATGTAATTAAGATTATAACCAAAAGCTAAAGAGCTTACTTGAATTTATCACGGGATTGCTCTCTTTCAAGTAATTGTTCTGTGACATCATGATTCAAAGTTGCGATTGCTGACACCTTTATATTTCTAGTAGAAGCAACAAGTACCTAAGAAAGAAACATACAAGAAATTTAATTTAGCACAACGAAAAGTTTTAACAATACTTAGTCTAATGTCGTAATGAAATTACTTAATAATAGAGCTTTAAAAAGTGAGTATTAAAATGAGTATACACACCTGTATGATCCGAATTAATGGACTTCCAGTAGGTCGTTTATATCTATATAATCGAAAGCCCGCCACAAAAGTGCACAATAATAAACTTGCAACAAAAACCATTATCAAAAAACTTGTACTCCATCCATATTTATGTTCAATTGGAACCATAACACTTGTTGTCAAAAGTCCTCCGGCACATAAACTAAAGAAATACCAACTAAAGTAAGAGGAAATGAGGCTCTTATTCTTTTCATCCAGTTGTTCAGCACCATGAGCCATCAAGGTAGCTCTGACTCCACCAATTCCTATGGCAAGAGCATAAAGTCCTATGTAAAGAAAAAGAGCTTGAACATAGGTTGGTGTTTTATTTTCTGGTGGTTGCAAATAAGTGTTTTGTGCTTGGTAAGTTAACATGATTAGCCCCTGCATTTCAAAGAAAACAAATTTAATTCTTGATTTGCATAGTAAAAGATTGTTAAGTAAGAGTGTGTTTCATTTGTTAAACACTAAGTACTGGACAACACAACATAAGATAGAACAGCACATCACAAGATAAAACAGCACAGGACAAAATTTTATGATATTGAATAATTTTTTGTTTTATACGATGTTTGGTGGAAAAAAACTTATTTTGATATTTTAGACCACTTCTACTGTGGACAAAAAATTGTGCTGTGGTTTGGTGGAGGATAAAAATTTCTGTTTTTGTGATGTCCTTTGCCATCTGATTTGTCCAGCCCCTGAAACAGTTTCACAATCAAACACAGTACAACAGAACTTGTCCTGTCCAATACCTTGTTTTTTAGCAGATCAAACACACTTATGAAATTCAAATTAATATTAGAGTGACAAGCGAGACCGGAACTTATCACTTGCTATTTATGTGTTGAACACTATTGAAATTCTATATAGGTCGATGATATGGTTGAATTCCTACATATATTCGTAGTTTTTTATATCAAGTATACTTAAGTCATTAGAGATCAAATGACACAATATAATTTTGCAAATCTAGAAATCAGAATATGAAATGTCTGATCTTAATCTACATACATATTACATCATAGATCACCAACATGACTATTTTAACCGCATTTCCTTTTGGAAATATATAATTCATGGTTTAGAAGATAAAACATAATAGCTATATTATTTAAACATCAAAATAAAAACATAAGCTACATGTATTTGAAGTTTGAACAATATATCGAAGAGAATAAGATTTCAATACCATCAATTGTAAGACACCAGAAAATACGAATGTAGTGAACCTTGTTACATAAGAGTCACTAAGGAACCCCCAAAATATGCTGAGCAAAAAGGCCGTTCCCATGAAGTTGGTAACCATGTTTGATGATTCAGCAACAGAATAATGCATTGACTTCAAAAAATAATCAACTAAGGTTACTCCATTACATGATGTGATCAAGCTCTGCATCACCTCTACAACTGCAGTTATAAATTAATATTTCCTAATTAATTTGTTAATTAATCATGTAATAATCATATTTTTCTACCGATACATGTGATTATTTTTCATTAATTAATTCCATCAATTATTATGAGTGTCGAAGTTTCAGTTTAGGTTTTAATTATGTCACTGTTTATAATTCAAAAATGTAATTTTGTTTCAAAGAAATCATTAGAATCATGATATATATCATTCGAATAAAAAGAATACTTAAAATCACAAAATAATGAGACTCTTACTTAGAATTTGAAACCACATTGTTGACAAAACTCTTGAAACCTCATATTTATGTAATAAATAATATGTATATATTAAAAATACACTCTATAAAAATTGGTGAATAAAATATAGGTATTTTTTTAAATTATTATTTAAATTATATATAACATATAATTATATAACTTGATGTGTATTTTTTTTTATAAAAAAATAATAATTAATACATTATAAAGATTATGTTTATGCATGGTAACAACAAATACAATTGGATATTTATTTTTTCGACAAAAACAATATTAGAAAGTGCTTTTGCATTTTTTTTGTTATTGATGCAAAATGTACTTTTATTTTTTAAAAATGAAAGATACAAAATATTAATTTTTTTTAGAAAAAGGAAGAAAAAAAGATATTAGTGTCGTGCTTTTGATTAAAATGTATAGCAATTTTGTTTATTTTTTATATCCGTGGAGCTCCGTGGATAGTGTGGAGATCCGTGGAAATGAGATGGAGGGAAGTTTTCCCCGCGGCGGGGATCGGGGACGGGGAAAAGTTTGGGAGGCAGAAAACGAGGAAACAACATCCGCATGTTCTCCGCCCCGTTGACATTTCTCCATTAGATGCCACAAGAGAATAACAAAAAGGAATCTTCAAATTACAAGGATGGAATTATAAAATAAAATATAATAGGAGAAACTTAAAATTTTCGAAATGATGCAGAGTAAAAATGTTATTAACTCTAATTTATAGTAATAAACATACTTTTTAAAATAAAATACAACTTATAAAAATTAAATTATTATTATTAATAAGAGTGATACTAATGACTATCATTCAGTTGTCCAAAATGAAATTGAAATTCTCAAAATTAATAAATAAAACTCAACATTAAATTAATAAAGTAGGGTCATGTTAACATTTTTCAATAAAGTATATAAAAACAAAAATGAAATGTTATGTTGGAAGTTGTGAAATCAACTTCTTAAAAGTTTAAAAAAGTTCCGTCAAAAAAAAAAAGTTTAAAAAAGTTTCAAAATTGTCATTTCCAATGTATCTTGAATTTGTTAGCATAGTACACACATTACACACGGATTTGATTCACTTCTTACAATTACTTTTATGTTATCTATTTTACATAGACTTCAATCATTTATCAATTTATTCTTCTTTTGAAATGTTATTGTTTATGAATTAACTATCAATTGAATCTAGAATATGAAAAATCATTTAATTAAAATAATGTAGACGATCAAAATCTCATAATGCACACATATTTTAAAATTTTGAGATTATAAAAACAAGTTTTTATGGATAAACATGTCAAGAATAAAGAAAATATATTTAAATCAATAGAGAAAACTGGCTTACCACATGCAATGGCAGCAGGTCTTGGTCCTCCATGCTTGGCTGGTTCTGCCCTCTTTCCATCATAGTCGGTATAATCATCAATTCCGATGTTACTAAGCTCCGGATCCTATATATATATTTCAATTAAATAAATTATAAACCAATTAAAACAATTGAGCATAACCTTAATGAATTTAACTCAGTTGATAAGAATTAAGAACATCGCATTTTATATGCATGAATCGAGATTCAAACTCCGGACACTATATTTACTTATCTTTAATGATGAATTTTTTTTTGAGAACTTAATGATGATGAAAATCTTAGTCGCAAGGATAGTTGAAAAAAATAACACTATAGCATAATTTAATAGTTAATGAAAAGACGAAGCATACCATGGATGAATGAAAAACTGTTATCGTTGTTACTCAATATGAGTTTTGTTATGAAAGAAACAAATCAAAACAAGTGACTTAATAACATAACATTACATATATTGACGCCTATATATACAAAAGGACGAGAGTTAAATTAAGAATTTTTTTTTTTTATTAAAGGAAAATAATTTTTAAAAAACATTATTCAAGAAAATACATTGTACCATATCTACAATTAATTCCCATATATATCTTTTTAAAATTATATTTCCTTTAAAATTTTCTAAAGAAATACAAAATGTACATACATATTTTTTTTTACAATTTTAAATAAGAGAAGTACTAGATTATAAGTTTTTTTTTTAGTTTTTCTGGTCAAAATAGTTACCTTGACATTTATTTTTTTCAATATATCTTTCTTTTTTTTAAAGATTTTTAATTATATCCTATCTAAATTTGATAGGTCAAAAAATGATATACTATATTTGACTTATAAAAAAATTAGGACTATTTGAAGATTAATATAGTACATTGTACTACCTCCATACCAAAATATATGTCGTTTTGACTATATCACACAAATTAAGAAATACAATCATAGTTGTATGGAAAAGATAAATTATGAGTTAGTTTACAAAATTACCTTCATTAATAGTATGTGAAAGACAAATTATAGAATTGAAAGAAGAAGGAGAAATAATTAATTAAGGGTATAAAAGAAAAAGAAGCATTAAATGCTTCATTGGTAATGTAAAATGACATATATTGTGGTACAATTTTTTTTCTTAAAACGACATATATTTTGGTACGGAAGGAGTATTATATTACAAAATAGAGATTAGAACAACAGATGAAAATTTGTCTCAAAAATAAAACGCAACATATGAGATGCAAATCCGACTCTCTTCTGGACCAGAATGTTGTATAGAACTGTCAAACAGGTTGACTTGGTCAAGCCTGCTTTGGCCCGAGGGATCCAACTACATAAAGAATCGATCTAACCTGACCCACTTGATATTGGGCTACATAATAATGCATTTGTGTGGCATGATCCATGTGGGCTACATGGGCTAATAAACTAACTGACCCACCCAGTGATCCATGTAAGTTTTTGGCTTAAATACATTTTTGGTCATTTAACTATTTTCAATGTTTCATTTTGATCCTCTAACTATTTTTTTGTTTTGAATTAGTCTTTTAACTTTCTTTCCATTAATCAAGTTGATCCTAACCGTTAAAAAAATTCAAAAAAACATTAAGGTAGGCTGTCATTATCATGTATTGCGGACTAAACCGCCAACAACAACAACAAAAAATCTTATCTTCTTCTTGTCCAAATCCTCGAAAAGTGGTTCAAAGTAAAAGTATTATGCAAGGATTAAGACCTCAAAAAGTGATTTCAAGCCATAAAGTGATTCCAAGCCATAAAGTGATTCCAATAGCATCAATTAGAGGATTTTGAAGACGAGGAATCTTGTGCTTCGATTTTACATTTGTCCTTTCACTCTCAAAATCTGATGTTTGCGCAGACAGATCTAACTGACGATGATATTTGGAGAAGAAGAAGAGAAAATTTGTTGTATTACATAGGCAGATCCAACCGACAACGACATTTGGAAAAGATGAAGAGAAAATTTGTTGTTGTTGTTGTTGTTGTTGTTACTGACGGCGTAGGACAAACTTGATTAACGAAGAAAAGTTAAAGGACCAATTTCGAACGAAAAATAGTCAAAGGACCAAAGTGAAACATTGAAAATAGTTTTTTTTTTAATAAATCTCTCTTTTTATAAAGATTTATTATTATATTCTATCTAAAATTGATAGGACTATATTTGACTATAAATAAAATTAGGACTAATTGACAATTAATATAGTACATTGTATTATATTACAAAATAGAGATTAGAACGTATGAAAACTTGTCCCGAAAATAAATTTCTTCATATGAGATGCAAATATGACTCTCTTTTGGACCAGAATGTTGTATAGAGCTATCAAATAGGTTGATTTTGTCTTACCAACTTCGGCACGAGGGGTCCTGTTGTACCTCAATTTTGGACTTATAATTCAATTTGCATTTCATACATCAAAATATAAAAAATATATATATTCATGCATTTTGCTTATTATTTTTTTCTCATATTATTATTATTATTATTATTATTATTATTATTTCTTCATATTTGCATTTTTTCTAAAAAATACATATTATTCCTTTTACATAAAAATAATATCATTTTCACACATATTTTATTTTACTTTTAACTTTACGCGCAATTTTGGTTTTACGACCATTTTGTTCTTTATAGTTTATTCTCATCTAAATTTTCTTTTAATTAGCGTAAAAGGTTAAAAATGTCCAAAAAAATAGTTTTTATTATTTTAGTCTTGTTGAGTCCTTTGGTATTGGCTGCATTTTTTGTGTGATAATCCTTGTAGCAGGATGTGCGATATAATGCTTCAAACATTGTATCATCTCACTGTATGTGCTCGCGCGCGTTTTATATTTATGGAATATCCGTTTCTCTCTCATGGCGTGTTTAATGCATCAGATTCTCGTCAAGAATATTTTTATCAAGAATCTCCATGAATTATATTTCTGCAGAAGATCTCTTTTAATCAATGTGGAGTAATTGGTTGGGCTAAACACAACAAGCCCAAGTTACTTATGAATCGAGAATGTTCTACTGGTTAGTTAAAGGAGAAGCTAAACCTAATCCTAGTGAGAGACTTGTTCACGCAGCTTTTGTTCTTGTCTAGGTTTTTTAGGTTTTGCGTGTGTGTTTATTTGTGAGCCTTTCTTGTGTCTCATTGATGCAAGCTTAGGACTGTGTCTCTGTGTTGTAATGTTTGTGATTCTCTCCAAAGCTGTGAAGTACGGAGTTAGGATTTGTGTGGTTATAACACTCTAAACCTTTAGGTACGAGTGTGTAGTTTTTAGGAGTGTGTCTCCAAAACGTATTTTTTTCTGTGTAACTGAAATCCTTGATGTATGTAAGGTTGTAAGGGAGAGAGATGAGATCTCTGATCTAGGAGTTCCTAGGTTGAAGAGTCATTGGTCGTGCCTAGGTGATAAGTTGTAAACGGGGCGTTTGCTGATAACTTAGAACTAGGACCATCATAGTGATATTCCTTCCTGGATTGGTATCCTCCAGATTAGGTTGCCGTTGTGCGCTGAACTGGGTTAACAAATACGGTGTCTCCTTTATTTGTTTTGTTTTTATTTACGTTGCTTTATTATGTGTTATGTTTGATAAAATGTTTGATAAAGTGTTCAGCACACTGTATCACATTGTGCTTAGCGTGCCAGAAATTTCAAGTCTAATTTCGTACTTTATTTACACATATTTCAAAAATATCAAAAATATTCACATTTTATTGCATTTTATTTCAATTTACCTCATCTTCAACTTTCTATCTCATAATATACAAAAAGAGAATATGACATTGACCAATTACATTTTACCACCTCGCCATCTTCACCTCATATTCATTTTCATTTATTTTTCTTTTTTATCATTTTTACATTTTATTACAAAAAAACTTTTTTCTTACTCTATAAATACAACATCACATCACCAATCATTCTCAACAATCATTTTTTACAATTCCAAAAAATCAATCATTGCACAAACTCCAAAAAAAATCAGAGAAAAGAACCCTAGGTCTGAAAACACAGATTCCGGCGCCGGAAACGGCCACCACCGCGCCGGAAAACTCAAACTCCTTCAAACACTAAACAAATTACGCCATTAGCTTCCTCATCCTCTCAGGAACACGAATCCACCATTTGTTTCGCCAAAAACGCGACGGAAAATTGGCCAAAAGCGCCCTCACCGAAACCACTCCTCACCGGAAAATTCAAAACCTCAAATCTCCATGAAAAACGTCAATGGCCGGTGATGGTTTCGTTTCATGAATAAGAAGAAGAAGAAGAAGAAGAAGAAGAAGAAGAAGAAGAAGATTCACGTGCCACAAGGCACCTTATGACTGGCCATAATTTCTTCTCACGCGCGCCCCCTACTTACTGAACGCACCCCCCAACCGGTTTTCTTTTCTGTGAACCGGTTTTCTCTCTTACACCGGTCTGGTTATGTATTTGGTTTGGGTTTGGTTTTTTTTTACTATTGCTGGTGCACCTGCGTTTTGCTTTCTCACCCTCTGGCTGGACTTGGGCTTTGGACTTTGCTGGATTCTGTTTATATTTTCTGCACCCTATTTCAGGTTTGCACCTCGTTCACTCACTTAATTCATTTGCATGCATTTATTATCATCATGTTTTTTTTTAGCTTATTTGAATAAGTGATTTTGGGACAATAGCTTATTTTAAGCTTATTGAGTCCAAAACTTTATACTAATATTTCAGAGATTTCTTTTGAGATTTTTTTTTTTTAACTTTCTTCTTTTTTAGTTGATTATTTTGATTATTTGTTAGTATTAGCTTATTTTCAATAATTGTTTGTTTGAGACAATAACTTGTTTTTAAGCTTATTGAGCTCAAACTCTTACACTAATATTCAAAAAACCCTTTTAGGGTTAAAATTTTAATTGCTAAGTTCTCATTGATATGTTTTGTTTTTGCATGTGTTTGATTATTATTTCTTTGCTCTTTTCATGATATGTGTCTCATATTCACATTTTGCATCATGCTTTACATTACACTACACTTTACACCACAATTTACATGCTACATTTTTCTACATTTTTACATTACATTACATCACAATCTACATTTTGCATACTACATGACATTTGACATTACTTTTTTACATCACACTACATGTTTCACTACACATCTTTTTACATGCATACATGCATTTGCATTTAGGTTAGGACATTGCATCATTTAAAAATACATGTTAGAGACAATATTTTACTTTATAAACTCATTGAGTTGTAACATTAGCATTAATAGTTAAGGACATTTTTTGCCTAAATTCATTTTATCATGCTTGTTAATTGATTCATTTTTTATGTATGCTCATATGTGATAATGTTTTATGCGACTTTGTGCTCTTCGCATGTTTTCACTTTTTGTCACATTCACATTATATTTCACATAGCATTTTCACCCACACACTTCACATCAATATTTGACATTTTTTTTCTGTTTCTTTCTTCTTCTTTTTTTCGTAAGTGCATTTCATACTCATGTTTATTTCTTCGCTTGTATTTTATTGTCTTTTATTATTTTCATTTGATTCGATATGGTTGTAATAATTATTCGATTTGGTTGTAATAGCGTATTTCTTTATTGCTTTTGACACATCACACACAACAATAAAAAAAACCAAGAAAAACAACAAACTTTCATTTCCGAAGAGGCGCGTATAGTAATCTTTAGAAAAAAAAAAGGAAAAAACAATAAAAAAATCCTCTCTCTCTTAATAAAACTTATTTAGTCCAAAACCCAAAAATAGTCGCACGTTTAAACGTAGGTTTATTTTATCAACACATTAAATTTATGTCATAACTTTCTCTCCTCATCTAATTCTCCACTTGCACATACAATTCTCTCTATTCAAGTTCTCCCTCAAATTCTTACCACTTCTCCCTCATTTCTTACACATATAAAAACAAGTAAAAAAACAATAAATTAGAGGTTATTATAGGATACTATAGGCGCTTAGGATGCTAATACCTTCCCTAGGCGTAACTAAACCCCGATCTTAGAATCTCTCTTTTTAAAAGGTTTTCGATACTTTCCCCTCTTTGGAAATGAAAGATCAATTGTAGTGGGGTATGTCTTAAAAATCCCGCAACAAAAAGATGGCGACTTCACTAGGGATCCTCCGTAAGAGGGTTGAGCCCACCTAGTTTATTGCTTTCCTAAATGCTTACTTGTTTACATCTTTTATATATTAAGGGGGGTACATGAGTTGAGATAAGCTTGTCTCGAGCTTGAGTGAACCGCAAGATAGGTGTGGTATAATCATAGTGAATGGGAGAAAGTTCAGTTTTGCACATAACCACATGTGATACAGCCACGCACGATTGAGGGTCATGTTGTAGTATTCTTTTCAACGTAACTTCACGTAGTTGTTGCTATGACATGTATCCGTCGAAGTCGCGGACCTTTAGACACCTTTAACTCATCTTGGCCTTTTTAGGACGTGGTGCGATGGCTAAGCCGAGAGGTTCTTGGATTAGTTGTTCCGCGATACCACGCTCAAACGAGACTTTCCCTTGGATATTTCATTTGGCCGTAAGTTCAGTTATGGACATTGGTATTGAATAAGGAAAGTTGATGACTTTGGGGACTTTGTAGAACCCGTGTTACATATGCAATGAAGCCAATAGTACATACATTGTGGGTGGTTCACCTTTTGACTCCAACCTTGTATTATTTCAACCAACCATGTTTGCTTATGTTTGTGATTGTTGCATCCATGCATCCATTCATCCATGAAAATCTCTTGCCATTGGTTTTCAAAGAATTTAGAGAAATTTGTTTATAAACCTTACAATCATCACGGACCTTGAAGGAAAAAAGAGATTTCTTCGAAACGAAAAAATTCTTTTAACCATTCACAAAAAAAAAAAATGGGGTCCTTTATGATTGATATCCTAAATTCCTTTGAAAATCAAAGAAAATCAAATAAAAAAAAACACAAAAAAATAAAATTTCTTTCTCATGCATCATTTTTGCATTCATGGTTTTCTCCAAAAGGTCTAAGCTTCGTGTCTTTCTCTCAGTGGTCCGACGCTCTTGTTCAAAGTCAACTCGCAAGTACAACACTCGTGTTAGCGAAAAGAAAAGAATGGAAGCTATCATGCAAGAGAACACTCAACTTCGTGAAGAAGTCATTACACTTCGGGCAGAATTGAAAAAGGAAAATGCCTTGATCACTTCATTAATGGTGGCACAAGATAACCACCATCTCACTCCTTGAGCAACCGTTTTTGCCTTTCCATGTTCAACAAAGGCATCAGATTCAGCAACAGTCTCAACAACAATATCAACATCAGCCTCGCCCACAGGCTCCACAATAGATTTGATTGAGAGGAATTCGATTAAGACTAAAGCACTGCCTCGGGTACCTACAAAATTGCCACGGTGATACAAACCTGAGCTATCTTGTGCTTACCATCAAGGGGCATCAGACCATGATACTGAACAATGTTTTACTTTGAAATCTGAAGTCCAAAAGTTTATTGAGGCTGACAAGTTTTCTTTCAAGGATATTAACTCAGCTCTGTGATACATGGAGTAGTTTATTACATTTGGGTTGTAGTTGATGACATCTCTTCTATTTTGTTTTCCAGCTGAAGTCAGTGATACAAAGAAACTCATTCCTATGATTGTTAGGCTTTTAAATCTTGTCAAGTATTTATTTGTTTTTAAAATTCTATCTTTTGTCAAGTACTTTCAATACAATAAATATGCATGTTTTTTTTGGAATTCATTCAATTATATTCAATCTTTTCTTGTTTTTTTACAAACTTGGAGAGAGGATGATGGAAACAAATAACTGATTTTTGCTTATATATGCTTTCACTGGTAAAAAAAACCTAGTTGATGATGTAAGACATTGTTCACTTCATTTCGCTATTGCATAAAAAAAACAAAAAGAATTCATGCTAAGTTGAGCAACTCTTGCATATGTTTTTGTTGTTATCTGATTCTCTCAGTTTCTTGAGATATATTTTTTTAAGAAAAGCCAAAAATTTTGGTTTGATACTTGACACGACACTTTAAGAGTATATAGGTTGTTTTTGTACTTTAAGGTTACATTATGAAGGTTCAATAATGATTCAATAAAATTGGTACTGTCTTAACACCTTAAACTCTGAAAAGTATGCAAGATTAATTTGAATACTAATTTTGACAAAGTCTTGAATTTAAGTTTTACAGTGGCCCTTAGTAGTTTATCTTAGCAGTCGGCACCATCTTGTGCACAAACTAAGTTGGAAATCGATGAACATAAGTGAATGATCCAGAAATGAAAGTTTACATACTTTGGTTGATTTCAAAAATGGAAATACACTTATTAAGTTAGACGACCCTCACTCGGTCGTTTAATCCAATAATTGTTGAGCATACAAAGAAACACCATAGTGAATACACCCATTAGTAGTTGGTTCAGAGGAGTCTGATTCTAAACTTGGTAGGGGGGGTTACGATATGATCCCCCACAACTGCATTTGGAAGGAAAAAAGGGGTTTACCAAACTTATCTTATCAGCACCCCTCGATATATGATCATAATCATTGACAGATTTTCTACCATGAGCGTGTTCAAGATAACGGGCTTAATGTGATTGCACTTGAATGAAAAGGGTGAAATAAAACTTAAACAAAAGTTAGAGTTACAATGAAATACTTCAGATTTGCCTTCATATGATGAAAGTCTTTGACCGCAATGTGTGGTTTTGTGTTACTACAGTACTCTTGGTTTTGATGTCAATTACTTGATTTTCATACCCATCTGGTAACCACGTATGATTAGAGTTGTCGTGTCATGTTTCAAACTTGTGCTAAAATGAGTTACTATTTCATGCTTAAGGACAAGAAAAGTTTCAAGTGTGGGGGAGTTTGATAACATAAATTTATCTGTTTTTGGCTTGATTTTCATGAACTTTAGCCACATTATAACATACAAAAGACCTAATTGAAGCTAGGTTAACTGTGAAAGCATATTTGGCAGATTTATTGTTAAGTAGACTCCTTCTGTTTGTTGAGTAATCACAAATTATCTTTTGTACATATCATAAGTGTTTCCCTTAAAAATACAAAATATTCAATTTCACAAAAAAAAAAACTTGCATGTGCATTTTATCAAAAATACTTTTCCAAGAAAATGATTTTACTTGCAAATTAATACTTGACATCAAAGGAATTTGAACAATAGTCTGATCAAGGGCAAAGCTGAGTTGAGACGCTCCTAACCAGGGGCAAGTTATCTATGGATTCTGCCAAATCAGGGGCAAACAAGTTGAATATCCTGCTAATCAAAGTTGAAAATGTTCAAGATTTGGTTTCTCTACAAACATCAGTTTGTCAAGGGCATACCCTTCAAGGTTTCAAACACTTGGGGCATACTATGTCAAGATCATATCTTCCTGAAAAGGTACATGCTGTGAAATATGACAGAATCTTGGTTGTCAAATACCATGGATGGCAAAGAGTTTCTACTCTTAGTGTCCACTGCTGCAGTTAACAGATGCAATGCAAAATGTAAAATGTCAACTAGTCACGCTCTTCGAGCGATTTCTTCAAGGATTTATTAGACTGAAGATTAACACAAAGCAATGGGACAGTCATCCCCATTCTCTCAAGTTATTAAATTAATCAACAAACATGTTTTCTCTAAGAGGGTGTCAACAGTTGTCTTAAGGCAGTTTCCTATACACCAGCGGAATCTCAGGACTGGTATCTCCAGCAGAATTTGGATTCAGTTCTTGATTGATGTTGTGTTGTTCCACCCAGAAATGGACACATCCTCAGTGAGCTCCATACAATTATTTTACTTTCAATAGAGCTTCAATTCATGTTATTGATTGATATGGGGTTTTCTTCTCAAGAAAAGGGTACATCCCCAATAAAAGTTGACAATGTTGTTCTGAGTACAATCAAGTTTGCATACAGATCGTTCAGTCAAAACGGCCATTTCCCAGAGAAGTTGTTCCTTCCCCAAAGAGTTCTCTTGCTTTCTACAACAACATATACTCTTTGTTGAGAAACTTTGAGTTGTACTGCGACGTTGGCTTGTCTCCAGTCTCGTTCGTCCTGTTTGTTTTGTCAACATACAAATACATACATATTCATACATAACATTTATACATAGCATTTTACATGTGCCATAAACATTTACATCGTTCATACATTATTACATCATATACAGATTTCTGTCTCTTTTGTCTTGTCTGTGTCTACAAAAAGAGTCGGGATGGGCGTATCATTCTTTTCAATTAGAGTGTCAACTTAGGCAGATAAGTGTACATCTCTTTTTTCAAAATTCCCCACTAGACTCCGCTCTTGTGGAAGATGGTTGTTTCAGTTTTTCCTACAACAAAAGGAAAATCCCAGTTGAATTTACTCTTCAATTGGATACAAAGTCTTGTTTCACTGTTTCTCTCCGGATTTGTTCCTGGATCAAACACCAATTCAAAACAACAAGTAACAATCTTGTCGTTTGAGAAGCTTGTACACATGTTCCTAAGTAAGCAATCTCGTTATCTGAGAAGTTTGTACATCATCAGTTATATTCTCAATACAACAAATGACAAACTTTCCACACAAAAAGCTCGTGTTTACTAAATACGATTTACAGTCCCTTAGGTGGTTTTATCCCCAGTTAATCTTGTCAACAGACATTACACAAAAAGATCACACAAATCTTTTCTCTCTACAAATACATACACTTATACAGTTGATCAACTTGAATCACTTTTCGAAGTACTCGTCAGAGTTACTTCTCTTTCAGAGAATCACGTTACTAGTGGTGACATGTAGACATTGTCTTTTTTTCTTCAATCCGTCTCTTTGTTAGGCGGTGGACAATGTTCTTATTCTTTGCAGATGTTGTCTTTTTTCTACAATCCGTTTCTTCGTAAGGCGGTGGACAATATTCTAGACATTGTCTTATTTCTACAGCCCGTCTCTTTGTAAGGCGGTGAACAACGTTCTTATTTTCTGCAGATATTGTCTTTTTTCTACAATTCGTCTCATTGTAAGGCGGTGGACAATATTCTAGACATTGTCTTTTTTTTACAAGTCGTCTTTTTATAAGGCGGTGGACAATGCTCTTGTTTCTCTGTGGACATTGTCTTTTTTCTACAAGTTGATAGTTTGTTGATTTAAATGTTGTGTGTCAGTGCATAACATTCTTACTATCGGTCA
This sequence comes from Trifolium dubium, assembly GCA_951804385.1. Lineage (NCBI taxonomy): Eukaryota > Viridiplantae > Streptophyta > Magnoliopsida > Fabales > Fabaceae > Trifolium > Trifolium dubium. The sequence continues at coordinate 10,739,874 of OX638072.1, read as the reverse complement.
GTCGATAGTTTATTGATATCCAAATAATATGTGTTAGTGCATAACATATTTTCTATCGGTCAGTCAATAGTTGATGATATCCAAATGTTGTGTGTCAGTGCCAACATTTCAGCCGTCGTTCAGTCGATAGTATGTTGATTTTCAATTGGTTGTATTTTAGTGTACACCATTCCTACTGTCGATCAGTCGATAGTTGATTATATATAAATGTTGTGTGTCACTGCCAACATTCCAATTGTCGGTCAGTCGATAGGCTGTTGATTTTCAAATGGTTGTATGTCAGTGTACGTCATTCCTACTGTCGGTCAGTCGATAGTTGATCATATATAAATGTTGTGTGTCAGTGCCAACATTCCAGTTGTCGGGCAGTCGATAGTTTGTTGATTTTCAAATGGTTGTATGTCAGTGTACACTACTAGAAAAACGCGAATTAGTGACGGACGTCAGAGAGGGAATTGTTTCCCTCACTAACTGTGACGGATTTTGTGAGGGAAAACGAGAATTTTTAAAATATTAAATTTGACGAAATTTAGTGATGGATGTTATGAGGGAATTTTTTGGCGCCTTATATACGTCACTAAATCCGTCACAAATTGAAATAAAATTAAATTTGTGAGGACATCAGAGACAAAAAAATTTCCTCACTAACGAACCGTCATAGAATCCGTCACAAATAGCTAAAACAAATTTGTGAGGTTTTTAATCCGTCACAAACAATTGAAAATCCAAAAAAAAAAAAAAATAACAAAGAAAAATAGAAACAAATTGAAAATTGGTACCAAAAACAAAATTGGGATCCCGCTACTTATTTCCTTTCCCCCTTCAATCGTTCCCAAAATTGCCCTAACTTCATCACTTCATCGTTCCCAAACCTTCCTCACTTCATCGTTCATTGAAACCCAGTTCTCGTTCCCAACCTTCCTCACTTCATCGCAGTTCTCGTTCTCGTTCTCGTTCATCGCTTCATCGCAGTTCTCGCTTCATCGCTTCATCCCAGTTCTCGCACCAGAACAATTTGTTCATCGCAGCTTCAGGTAGCTTTGAAACCTTTGCTATATTGTTTGTTCTTAGGGTTTTATTTCTCACTTCACTTACGAATCTCTCACACTAGAAAAATTTGTCTTCTCCCGCACCGGAATCAACACTTCCCTTCACGTTCTCAACCGCACCAGAACAATTTGCTTCAGGTAACTTTCGTTTGTTGTTGAATTCAACTAATTTGCTGTTTTCTGCTAGTTTTGTTCTTGTATTGTGAAATCTAATTTGAAAACTAGTTCTGTTCAGAACTATGGTGTTGGGACTTTGATTTTTATTGTGTAATAGGGATTTCACTGAGAAATTTTAGTAGTTTTAGTTATACAATTTGGCACCTTAAGCTAACCGAGAAAAAAGATGATATGAAGCATAATGAAGCACCTTAAGCTACTTAAGCTAACTGAGAAATTTCATTTATATGAAGCATAACTTGAATGATACATAGTTACTTAGTTACTTAGTTACTTAGTAAATTTCACTGATATGTACCATCTCACATTATATATAGAGGTGTTGTCATTCATTCATTTTATCTCAATGAGAAGTGAATTAAATAGATCCTCCATTGTTGTTTTTATTTTATGTTTTTGTGTCCTGTTTTTCAATTAAAGAGCTAACTGTGTGTTGAGTGAAAAAACATTATATATGTTGAGTCCTGTTTTTATTTTATGTTATGGACACTAACGTATAGGTCTATTCTCCATTGTACGTAGATGGACATAATTAAAGAGCTCACTATAGGTTTATTTCAATTTGTTAGGCAAAATTTGAAAAACATAATTAAGTGCTAACAACACACAGTAAGTTGGCTACTTGAGTTGAGTTGCCTCCATTACAAATATATTTAATGTTTATATTCATGACTGTAAGTTTGTGTATAAGAATAATTAAGTGCTTATGTATAAGTTTGTGATGCTTATGTATTAAGTTTGTGATGAGATTTTTATAATGAATTAATGTTTGATAGAGTAGAAAGTTTAATTTATATGTGAATGGAATTTGGTTTATATAAAGAATGATTGGGTGAAGCAAAGGAACTTTGTGAAGGACACGTCAGTAGGAATTTTTATTTACTAGACCTTTGACCCGTGTGATGCACGGGTCTTATTAGCTATTATGTTATAGTAATAATAATGAATAATTTCATAGGGCGCTCCACCATTGCCGAACAACCAAGGGCAGTCCTTCATTCTCAGTTGTGAAAACAAATTATTTAACATAGTAAAAGATTCATAGGGTAAACTCTAAAGTAGCAAAGGGACAAAAAACTCCAGCTAGAGGATCAATATATTCTTGTCATAGAAATGAATTGATAAACACATCATCACAATCACATGAAAATAGATCTCTTATATTTTTTTCCCTTGCATAAAAGAAATGAAAATTTCTATGGCATCATTTAGTTGTTCAAATTGAAGCTTGTATGTCACCATTCCAATCCCCTATTCAATTGTTATAAAAAGTGTAGTTATTTGAAACATGCATGAAGTTTACATATAACCGACCGAAGTTTACTTCAGCAAGTTTTAGTAATTTTAGCATCAAGATATCATAAAACAATAGTTATTTGTAATTCTTTTTGAATTTGAATGTACCCTATAAACATGAATAGTGAGTTGTGGTCTTCTATAGTGACTTTTGAGAGATAAATGGTTAATTTCATTAACATAAATGATATTTCTATCAATCTAACCATAAAAGAACTCAAGTAAACCAGAGAAGTCAAAACATGTTATACAAATAATTATATAAAAAAGACTCCTTTACCTAATACTTCAAAAGAAGAGTAGTAATCTTTAAGTTCATTGGACAGAAATATTGCTTCTTAAATTTGTTACGGTTGTTATATATTTTAAGAACATGTTATAATTTTGTTTCCTTAAATTCTTCAATATTTTCCTGTGATAAAAAGTGTATAGTTTAGTGTGATAGGCCTTAGCCATTCCTTTGTTTCCCGTTAATTCCTAACGCTTGATGTAAAAATAATGAATCAGCAATGGAAGTGCCTGAAAATAGAAAGTGGATGGATAATCGAGTTGATCGTAACAAGATTGTCACTGAAGAATTTAATATGGGAGTTCATGAATTTATTAAGTTTGCTTTGGAACATGATAAAGATAACATCGGTAGAGGGAATATTAGATGCCCTTGTAAGAAATGCAAGTGTGAGAAATTCCGAAGTATAGACATGGTGAAGGTACATCTATGTCAGAAGGGATTTATGAGTGATTATTATTATTGGACGAACCATGGTGAACCGATTCCCCCGATTCCCCCTGTGGTTGCAAGTCACTCGTATTATGGAAGTGGAGGCCAGAGGGAGTTGTTTAATAATTACGAGCAATTGGTGATGGATGCTGCGGGACCAGAAATTGGCAATTTCCTAGAGCAAGATGGTCAAGATGAGGACGACACAATGACAGAAGATCCTAACGATGAAGCACAGAAATTTTTTGAAATGTTGAAGGCTGCACAATCTCCTCTGTGGGATGGTTGTGATAAATATTCTGTATTGTCAGCTTCTTTAGGAGCATTAAGTTTGAAAGCAGACTATGGTTTCTCTGAGGGTTGCTTTAATGGATGGATGCAGTTTATGGAAAATGCATTGCCAGATAGTAACCGCATGCCTAAGAATTTTTATCAAGCAAGGAAAGCAATTGCTGAACTAGGGTTGGCAAGTTTGAAGATTGAATGTTGTCCAAAATGATGCATGTTGTATTATAAGGAGAATGAAGTGTTACAAAGGTGTAAATTTTGTGGAGAAGAGCGGTATAACCGTGTTAGAAGACGGGGAAAGGATAAATTGGTGCCGCAAAAACATATGTGGTATTTCCCTCTTGTTCCGCGCCTACAACGTTTGTATTCCTCATTACAAACAGCTCGTGAAATGAGATGGCATTGTAACCCGAGGGAGGACGGTTGTATGTCTCATCCATCAGATGCAGAAGCTTGGAAACACTTCGATGAAACATGGCCTAATTTTTCTCAAAATCCTCGAAATGTTAGATTAGGTTTGTGTTCTGATGGCTTTGCGCCATTTGACAAAACCTGTAGGACTTATTCTTCTTGGCCTGTGATAATTACTCCCTATAATTTGCCACCATGGATGTGTATGAGACGGGAGTTTATGTTTTTGACCATTATAATTCCCGGACCTTCCAGCCCAAAGAGGAAAATTGATGTGTAGCGCCCATTAATAGATGAATTGAAAATGTTATGGGAGGATGGAGTGATGACTTATGATGTGTCCTTGAAGCAAAATTTTTTGATGAAGGCGACTTTAATGTGGACGATCAATGACTTTCCTGCCTATGGTATGTTAAGTGGATGGATGACAATGGGGAAACAAGCTTGTCCAATTTGCATGGACAAGTCTAAGGCAATTTCCCTTGCATCTAGTCGGAAGACCTCATGGTTTGATTGTCATCGTAAATTCTTACCCCAAAATCACCCTTATAGGAGGAATAAGACGGCATTTATCAAAGATAAAGTTGAGATGTCAGATATTCCACAAAGGTTGAGTGGTCAAGAAGTTTGGGAAAATGTTAGGAATTTTCCAAGTGTGGAGGAATCCGGAGAACAAAAACCACCAGGCTATGGGGATAAGCATCGTTGGACAAAACGAAGTATATTTTGGGAATTGCCATATTGGAAAACTCTTCTTCTCCCACACAATCTTGATGTAATGCACATCGAGAGAAATGTGTTTCTTAATATTTTGTACACAGTAATGGATACCAAAGGTAAGACAAAAGATACTGACCAATCTAGGAAGGACTTGAAAGTACATTGTAAGCGTAAGGGACTAGAGTTGCAACCTGGTAGGAATGGTAACTCTATAAAACCAAAAGCACAATATACGTTAACAAAACAACAAAGGTTAGCTGTATGTGAGTGGGTCAAAAATCTTAAGCTTCCAGATGGTTATGTTTCTAATTTGAGTAGATGTGTTGACATGAAGGAAGCAAAGTTATTTGGCATGAAGAGTCATGATTGCCATGTATTCATGCAACGTTTGCTACCTTTAGCATTCAAAGCCTTGCCCAAACCTATATTGAACACACTTACAGAGTTCAGCCAATTCTTTAGAGACATTTCTTCATCATTGTTGAGGGAAGATAAATTGCGTGTATTAGAGGAAAACATCCCAATCATTATGTGCAAGTTAGAACAAATATTTCCTCCAAGCTTCTTTGACTCAATGGAACATCTTCCTATTCATTTAGCTTATGAAGCAAGAGTTGGTGGTCCTGTGCAGTATAGATGGATGTATCCATTTGAAAGGTTAGGATATATAATCTCTTGGATGATTTTCTTATTTCTTTTCATTTCTCTAAGCTTAATCTTGATTTCTCCAATAGGTTCATACGATCCTTAAAACAAAAGGTAACAAACCAAGCTCATGTGGAAGGCTCAATTTGTAAAGCATATTTACTTGAGGAGATGTCCACATTTGCTTCGTATTATTACCCATCTGATATTTCATCAAGAAGAACAAGAGTGCCACGAAATGATGATGGAGGAGAATCTTCTATAAACCCTCCATTGTCAATCTTCAATTATCTAGGCCGTCCTTTTGGAAAAAGTTCTACTTCTACCTTGCAAGATAAGGAAATGAAAGCTGCACACTTGTATATTCTTTTAAATTGCCCTGAGGTGGTGCATTACCCGACGTAAGTATTTTCAAATCAAAGTATGAATTTTTTATCATTTGTAAGGTCAAGTTTAATCGATATTTATATATGTAGCATGTACACCAATTTGTTACGAGAACTCGAACCTGAGCTTATTGAAGTAGATTTGGACAAACAAGTATCCGCGACATTTCCAACATGGTTTAAAACATATGTACGTGAATCCTTATTTGCTATAAATCTAATATCCTAAATTTAATTTTTTTGAAATTTTTAGGTTTAATTAACAAAACTTTGTCAAATTTAGGTGCTTAATCCAACCAATGCAATAGATGATGTGCTTTTAATAAGTTTGGCATGGGGCCCTCTTAGAACCATCACCAGGTGGCCTAATTATGTTATCAATGGGTACAAGTTTGTGACAAAATCTCAAAATGAAGGGATGAGTACAAAAAATCACAATGTATGTGTTCGAGGAGGGCAATATGAATCATTGGAAAATGATTACTATGGTGTTTTGACGGACATTGTTGAATTAGAGTACACTGGTCATCCAACAAAGAAGGTGGTTTTATTTCAATGTGATTAGTTTGATCCTAGTTCTCAAGGGACGAAGATGGATAACTATGGCAACGTTGAAATAAAAAAATCTAAAAGATATCAAAATTATGATCCTCTTATATTAGCTCAACAAGCTGATCAAGTGTACTTTACATCATTTCCTGAAGGACAACAAAATTGGCTAGGTGTCATCAAAACAAAGGCCAAAGTACCATCCAATCCTTGGAAAAAAAAGTACCTGAAACAACTCATGCATATCAGGACGATGATGTACATCAAGTGCCAATATTTGTTTCAAATGATGATGATGATTTTCAACAATGTCTTGTTGACAGTAATAGCGTAGGAGAAGAAGTACCAATCTCTTTGTCGAGTGATGATGATGATGAGGAGGAGGAGGAGGAGGAAGAAGAAGAAGAAGAAGAAGAAGAAGAAGAAGGGGACGATAACGATGAATAAAATTATTAAGAGAAAAATTCAAATTAAGTCATTGAGTTATAACTAGTATTACTTGTGCTCACGTTTAACTTTGTGTTTGTCTTTTAATTTGTTTATGTACAACTATTGATTATAAATATTATTATTTGTTATGGATTAAAAGTGATTTTTCCTGTTCTTGACTGTCTGCTGAGAGCTGCATAGTGATTTATATGCATTTATGATTTATATGCATTTTTTATTTAGCTTTTGGCCTGATTACCAATTACAACGGCAGTGTTCCAAATAACCTTTCCATGCATTTATGATTTATATGCATTTCTGATTTGTATTGCTCTCAGCTACTTTCAATATGATATTTGTTTAATGACTATTATGGATTATAGATGGCAGACAATGATCTAAATGGCAGTGGAAGAGGTACTGGTAGAGGTATCAACAGAGGTAGGGGAAGAGGGAGAGGTAGGAATAACATTACTTTGCCACAACCTTCGACAATACAGACACCAAGAAATACCCAACCACGCTCTAATGGGCAACCTGCACATATTCCTACATCTCATACACCAACAAATATCCAACCACAACACTCTAATGAGCAACCTGCACATCTTTACACATCTCATACACAAACACATCTTCCCACATCACAAACACCTTCAAATGTCCAACCTTCCCACTCTACTCCAAATCAACATATTTCTCATACATCTAGCCTTTCAGCCCCATCTACTACTGGTGATGGTTTGAATGCATCATCATCATCTTGTGTTGATTCATATCCAAAAACAGGGAGTAAAGATATTGATGGGCGTATATGGATCCGTCCAGGACCACAATTAACGTAAGATTTTTTTTTTCATCTAATTCTACAATGTTATATGCTTATATATTACAACTTGTTTCATATTGTTTTATAGGGTTGACCCTCCTGTTCAACCCACACGTGAAATTACAAAGATTATTAAGCGTAAGTTTGAAGTGTGTTACGCTAATTATAAAGAGATAAAGAAGAAAGATGAAAAAGTTGTGGAACTATGGTATAATGAGTTTAAGGTATTTGCGTATAATTTAAATGCATTTCTGGTTTATGCATTTCTGATTTATATGCATGTCTACACCTGCCAGCACCTGCTGAATGATGAAAAAAAAAGTGATTTTCCCTTGACTGGCTGTCTGCTATCATCATTTGTTTAAATTGGTCATAAGTCAGTTGCACCTGTTTTGTATGCCTTAATTTTTTTTCTGTTCTGTTACTTATGATATTGTCCCACACAGAAAACATAAGTTTTTGCAATAAGCTCTAACAAGTGTCTATCTTAGTAGATAAGCACTTATAAGTCAATCAAAACAGACTTTTAGTTTGTTGTATGAAAAAAGTGTCAATCAAAAGAGTGATTTTCTCTGTTCTTGACTGTCTGCTGAGAGCTGAATAGTGGAAATTTCATTTGAGGCTGTTTCTTTTGAACATAATACATTGTCCCACACAGAAAACATATTAGAAGCAGAAGTTGTGTGTATAATTTGGTCAAAGCAGAAACATTTGTATAAGCACTTCTTTCAGAGTAACCAAAACAATTTTCATGATAAAAGCAGAACATTAGTGCTCTGATTCTGTTTATATAAGCAGAACATTACTATAAGCATAAAAAAATTTTAGATAGCTTTGATTCTGTTTCTAATATGTTTCTTAGAGAGAGTTGGACTGACAGTGTCTCTTAGTAGAAAATTGTTCTACTACTAGAAGATGCTTTTATCATGAAAATTGTTTGACACTCTGATTCTATTTGCTTAAACATATTAGATAGCTGAAAGAAGTGCTTTTACATTAGAAGCAGAAGTAGAAAGTTTAGGAAACTTACCTTCCGATGTATTCTAGTTATATTGTCGTGATTCCCAATTACAACGGTAGTGTTCCAAATAACTTTTGCATGGTTTATGTCCCTCTCAAGAGTTTAATATTCTGGTTTAGTAAGTATCATCATTTGTTTAAATTGGTCATAAGTCAGCTGCACCTGTTTGTATGCCTTAATTTTTTTTCTGTTCTATTACTTATGATTGGATCATTCGGTTGTTAATATAAATGGATTTCATATATGCAGTTTGCACATGCAAACTGAAAGTATAACTAGCTGACATTTTTATGTTTTCTTTTTATGGTAGAGAGTGTATAAGTGGCTTCCTGAGCATGAGCACGATATTCGGAAGACGTTCGATCATAAGGCATCTGATGGGTACACCAATGCAATGTATAGGGTGCGACAAAAGGTTGACCCAGGCGATTGGATCCCTCCCGAAATACGTGCAAAGTTGGATGAAATATGGAAAGAAGATAGTTGGCAAGGAAAGTCACAAGTTAATAAGCAAAATAGAAGATCCTCTGATGGTCCACTACACACCGGAGGGTCAATTCCAACAACTGAGCATTTCAAGAGAATGGTAAGTAATTACATTATATTTTTAGATACATTTCAATGTGATTAATTAATACTAATCTATTTATTTTATATTTTAGAAAAAAGACTCAGAGAATGATCCAAGCTGTTGGGAGCTATTTCAAAGGACACATAGAGTAAAAGGTGATCCTTCAAAGTGGGTATCCTCCAAATCTGAGTTGGTTGCGGTAAGTTACATTGATGGGATTAATTAGTTTATCCTCCATATTTGCTGGTAGTCCTTAATAAGTTACATTGATGCTATGTTTTGTGACTTTGGTGGTTGTTATCAATGGCCACTACCAGTATATTTTAACATCTTTTCTGTTGCCATAACTTTTGAAAATAACACACCTGACATTCAGTCATTCACCAACTGAGGTAAACAGTTATTGAATTGAGAAGTACCCGCCCAACAATGTGAAATATTTAGCATCTAACTTCTCACTTAGTCCATTAAAATATTGATTATGGTTCTGCCTTGCATTTTTTTGTTATTTAGACGCCATGTGCAGAAGTGTCTTCTTTCCAAGATAACGGGTATTGTGGCTGATCACTGCACACAGAATACTAGATAGGATTATGAATGAATGCATTAGAGATAGGATATAGACACAACATTTGTTGTATGTAAAAGGGTCCAGCCATGATGAAGGTCATCTATCTATGTTTGAAATTGTCTTTATCTTAATAACAGGAGCTTCTCTTATATTTAACACGATAAAATTTTCTGATCCATATTAAGTGCAAATGTCACTTTGAATACCAATCATGTACTTACTCTCTTGGTAAGTAGGCAAGGTTAAGACAAACGATACTGCTGAGGGTCTGAGTCTAGTTGGGTAGTACTTAAATTGGGATATAGTTTATTTTTATGCTGGATGATTATCAAGGCAATCTTTGTTGGCAATCTTTGTTGCTGCTGATGAATAAAAAACATTTATTATAATTTATGCCGTCAATTTAATCTATAGATGTATTTAATGTAATTTTTGTGATTAAATTAATTTTGCTTTTTGGTGTACGAATTAACATCGACTCTTAATTTTCAGGAAGAATATGAAAGGCGTGTTCTTGAAAGAGACTCATAAGAAACATCAGAAGATGGTGTATCTACTCTTCAATCAGACAACAACATTTTCTTAGATATTGTTGGAGGAGTTGACAAGAAGGGACGCATATATGGTTTGGGTCCTAAGCAGGGAAATATAAGCCTTCTGCATCTTCCACATCACGTGACGGCATTTCACTATCTGAATATGAGCATATGAGGGCTGTAATTACTAACTTGTCAGCTGAAAATATGACACTTAAAGAGCAATTGAAGACTCATGAGGATTTGATTCGTGCATCGCAGGAGGAGTCAAAATCGACACGAGAGGAGTCGCGTTTGCTTCGAGAGCAGTTCCAGCAGTTTATGGAGAGTTTTTCTCGAGGCCAGACACATCCACCTCCACCTCCACATTCAGATCAACCTACTTAATATAGTATATGGTTGTCTTGAGAATTTCATTATAAACATATAGCTTTGAGAACAATGGTAGCACAATATTAGTTATGGTTTTTATGTATTTTGGTGTGCAAAACATGCGATAATTATGAACACAAATGTATTTTGGTGTGGAAAACATGTGACTTATGGACACAAATGTGTTTTGAGATGGAATGTGAAATGATTAATATGGTCTTTTTAGTTCCATTCTATTTTTTATTAACAGGTTTAATGCTTTATAGTTTAATATGAATAATGTATTTTGAGATTGAATAAAATTTGCTGTCAATTTAAAGCAAATAACTATTTAAAAAAAAAAAACTTTACAAATCAGTGACGGAAAAAACCGTCACTGAATTTCCTTACTTGTAAATTAGTGACGGAATAAGGACCTCACTAATTTATGACGGAAAATGACAATCCGTCACTGATTAGTGACGGAATAAGCGTTTTGAATGGTGTATTTTAGCCATTTCATTTGTGACGGAAATTTAATGTTTGTGAGGGAACGATTGTCGTCATAGTTTGTGACGGATTTGAATTTCCCTCACAGATATTTAGCGAGGCCCATATTTGTTACGATTTCCGGTGCGTCACAAATTCCATCACTAAATGAATTTGTGACGGAATTTTATAGTATTAGTGACGGAATTCTCCCCTCTCTAAATCGCGTTTTTCTAGTAGTGGTAGGTCATTCCTACTGTCAGTCAGTCGATAGTTGATCATATATAACTGTCGGTCAGTCGATAGTTAATCATATATAAATGTTGTGTGTTAGTGCCAACAGTCCAGCTATCGGTCAGTCGATATTCTGTTGATTTTCAAATGGTTGTACGTCAATGTACGTCATTCCTACTGTCGGTCAGTCAATAGTTGATCATATATAAATGTTGTGTGTCAGTACCAACATTCCAGTTGTCGGTCAGTCGATAGTCTGTTGATTTTCAAATGGTTGTATGTTAGTGTAGGCTATTCCTACTGACGGTCAGTCGATAGTTGATGTTTTGAAAATGTTGTGTGTCAGTGTACAACATTCTTGCTGTCGGTCAGACGATAGTCAGTAACACCTTTCCCTAGTGTTTGGTTACGTTCCCCAGTAGAGTTCGTTCCCCAATGGACTTGGGGTACACCTTGTTGTTATACCAATCGGGCCATGTCTCATTCTTTTTCCCCTGTGGAGTCTCAACTATGTTTTCCTTTGTTTGTCTTTTATGACATTCATACAAATTAAACAAAAATCATCAGCATTTTTGCATTCATACATTTGCATCATGAGCATTGTTAGAGGATTTTAAGGTCCAAAAATGATGCACGTCTTATATTTAAGTCTTTCAATCTTGTCTAGACAGAAACTTATTTTCATCTCTCCAGTTGAAGAAACTTAAATATGGGCAGTTGTTGTACCCCAATTTTGGACCTACAAATCCAATTTGCATTTCATACATCAAAATATAAAAAAAAAAAATATTCATGCATTTTCCTTATTATTTTTTTTTCATATTATTATTATTTCTTCATATTTGCATTTTTTCTAAAAAATACATATTATTCCTTTTACATAAATATAATATCATTTTCACACATATTTTAGTTTACTTTTAACTTTACGCGCAATTTTGGTTTTACGACCATTTTGTTCTTTTTAGTTTATTCTCATCTAATTTTTTTTTAATTAGCGCTTAGTCTAATTTCGTACTTTATTTACACATATTTCAAAAATATCAAAAATATTTACATTTTAATACATTTTATTGCATTTTATTTCAATTTATCTCATCTTCACATTTCTATCTCAAAAAATTCGAAAAGAGAATATTCAACATTGACCAACTACATTTTGCCACCTCACCATCTTCACCTCATATTCATTTTCATTTATTTTCCTTTTTTATCTTTTTTACATTTTATTACAAAAATATCATTTTCTTACTCTATAAATACAACATCACATCACCAATCATTCTCAACAATCATTTTTTACAATTCCAAAAAACCAATCATTGCACAAACTCAAAAAAAAAACAGAGAAAAGAACCCTAGGTCTGAAAAGACAGATTACGGCGCCGGAAACGGCCACCACCGCGCCGGAAAACTCAAACTCCTTCAAACACAAAACAAATTACGCCATTAACTTCCTCATCCTCTCAGGAACACGAATCCACCATCTGTTTCGCCAAAACACGACGGAAAACTGGCCAAAAGCGCCCTCACCGGAACCACACCTCATGTTAATATTCAACATACCATAGTTGAGAATTTTCTATATTATTGTTCACATAGAACTAGATTTTGGATTTTGAAACCCGTTTGATCTTGGGTTCGTTTTTGCGTTTTCAAGCTTCTACGGCGAAATCCAACTCCGTTTTCAGATTCTATGCGAAAAAACGAGCGGAACGGTATATGGTTTGGCAATTTTTGATGACCGGAGAAGAAACGCCGACGGTGGCTCCGTCAATGGCCGGCGGTGGTTTCGTTTCAGCGTTTCATGAAGAAGAAGATTCATGTGCCACGTGGCACCTTATGACTGGCCAGAATTTCTTCTCACGCGCGCCCCCCACTACTAGAAAAAGTCTAAATACCGACGGAATTTAGTGACAGAATTTATTTCATCTCTATTAGAGACAGAAAAAAGTGTATAGAGACAAAAACTAAAATATATGCACTAGTGACGGATTTTAGAGACAGAAAAATCTGTCTCAAAAATATTTCGTCTCTAAATCTGTCTCTAGTTACTTAGTTTTTTAATTTATAAATAAAAAAGTAATTGGAGATAGATGTTAGAGACGAATTTTTATTGTGTCTAATAGTTTTCGTCTATATATCCGTCTCTAATTAGTCAACTTGTTATTATAGTAGTCAAACATCTATAAGAGACGGAATTTATTCGTCTCTGAAATAATTTGTCTCTGAAATCCATCTCTAAACGAAATAACATTGAAGATTCATCCTGCCAAAAAATTTCCCTCTAAAATTTTTATTGTCCGCAAAAAAAAATTAGGTTAAATATATATTTGGTCCCTATAAATATGGACCTTCTAAGTTTAGTCCTTAAGCTTACTTATTTTTTATTATATTTTAAGTCCCTATAATTTGTTTCTTCCATATACTTTTAGTCCCTACTAAATAATTATAATTAAACTCTTAAATTTTTGAATGATTTTTTATGGGCATGTTTAAAATATCATATAAAGTTTATTTATTAAAATTTAGAACTTTTTAACATGATATGAATTAAGTATGAATTTTTCAAATAGAAAAAGTTCGAGATAAAAGTAATGAAAATCATGACATAAAAATCAAATTTTGAGCACTTTTTTTTGGAGGAAATGTTTATGATGATCTAAACATACATATGAAAAAATCATTCAAAAATACATGTTAATTTACCAATAAAGACCGAAATTGGGAGCATAATAATTTTTGAAGAACTAAAAATTTAAATAACGACTAAACATAGAAAGTCACCATTTTGTAGGGATTAAAAATTTATTTAACACAAAATTTTAAACATAACGATATATTTAATTTTTTATAATAATTTTTTTTAATATTTCAAAACATATTTTCCTTGAGTCACGACTATGACTTTCTCTCATGCAATGAATGAAATATAAATCCGATAAAAATATAGTTTATAGTTAAAACTTATTAATCATTAGTTGAACAATTTAATTTTTAATTTGATATTATCATTAAATTAAAAAATATTAAATATTAAAATTATAAAACTAATGACATTTTAAGGTTTTATTATTGACATGTCATAAAAATAATTTACGTAGAGTATGTGACATTATAAAAAAAAATTGAAAACATAAAATTTAGAGGACAAAGTTCAAAGAAATTTTTTTGATGACTAAAAATAAAATTTGATATATTCAAAGGAAAAATATGAATTTTTTTACGCAAGTGAACATAGTTTTGTTCATGAAAAATGGATGATACTCCCTCATTTCTTCAATAAGTGTTTTTTTTTATCATACTTTGTTCGTATATTTTGATTAAAGATATTCGTTGGCGTACGTATCTGGTCAATTGTGACAGTTATTTAGGAACAGACGGAGTAATTAATTTGCGTCAATTAAGATAAAAAAAATTCACCCAAAATAAAAAAAAAAGATTTTTTTTTATTAGAAAAAAAAACAATATTCACCAAAATTATAATGCATCATAGGAGATAATCCAACTACTTTTCAGAAAACTTAACAAATTAAATTTTTCTAAATATGATAAATAATTAATGGAAAATAGGTGTTAGTCTTTTGATTGTCAATTTTTGTTTTTGTAAAAATAACATGTTAAACATGATGTCTTACAGACCTAATCTCTTCATTAGAAGCGCTTTGTAAATGTCATTTTATGTGCGCGTATTAGAAATTTGTTACGAAATTAAAAGATTCATTTATTTGATTCATGAAGAAGTTATCTTTTCAAACTTTATTTGTTTGAATTGGATTGAATTTTTTTTTGGAGTTTTTTTTTATTTGTTTCGAAGAAAACAATATATTTTTGTTTGAACAAGATTTGTTGGAAACAAATATTTGTTCATATCATTGGAGAAGATTATTTTTATTCATTAGAAGTTAACAAATATATTTTTGTTGAATATTTTTGTTTGAAGATATATATTTAAAATTAAATATTTTAAACAAGTAATTTTTTGAAAATTGGTATATTTTTTTGGTTCAAATATAAGCTAATGTGATTTTACCAAACATGATTGTAAACAAAACCAAAATAGGTTTTGGAAGGCTTAGCTATGATTCAAACATAAACATGAATGGTTAAACTAGAACTAGTTAAAACATAAGCTAAGATTATCCCCATAAGGTATTTCAAAACATATGAAATATTTTCATTAAAAAATCTCACGCCAAATCCATTCAAAAATTAAATTAAATTGATGTTTATTTTACTTTAAGTATTCCAAATAAATATTTTATTTTGAAGATAATGAAAAATTTGGTGCTAACAAACTTTATCAAATTGAAGCTAATCCTTTATGGAAGACTTGAATATTATCTGATAGTCTATTTTACTATAAATAGAACTCAAGTCCAACAACAATACTTACTCAAAAATATTGTGAAAGTCTAAGAGTTGATAGAGTTTTTATGAGTTTTGTTTTTTTGTTCATTGTTCATTGTATGTTTTTTCTAGCGTGAAATCTTGATAGAACTTTAATTGTATGTTTTTTTGAAAGGTTTGTGTCTAATATTAATCAAAACTCTCCGGTTCAACTTGAAAGAGAAGGTTACAATGAATATGATGAGAAAGGTGATGAAATTTATCTTTAGTTACTTTCTTTTATGTATTATTGTATAATTATTTAAATTTATTTGTGTGTTATACAACTTTAAGTTTTTTTTTAACAGCTAAACTTTATTAAAGATAATTGGAGTGTACAAGAAATACAAACCAAATCAAGATCAAGAGAAGGGTACAACGTAAAACGCAAGATGCACATACAAAACAAATAAACTCAAAACTATACAAGGCACCAACGCAGCAGGACAAAAAACCTAGCAAACAACCCCTAACCGAACCCACAACAAAATGCGGCCATGCGGAGTAAAGACCAACAACACATCAGCGCATAAACCAATCCCTTGGGTTCCACACACCCATTCATATAACAAGCAAGGAAACTTCGCAAATTTTATGTTAATGTTTGATATTGATACATTGTAAATATGAGATACATTTTATGTTAATGTTTCAAATTTAGTATTAATTGAAATTTGATTTTCTCATATTGTAGAATTATATGAATTACATTTAGTAAACAAAATTTAATATTTGAAAAACTATATAAGCATTTAATTGCTAAATAGACAAAAATAATGACTAACAAGAGATGGAAAACGTGTTTTGTGAGACGAAATTTTATGATTAGAGACAAAAAAATTTGAATTTAGAGGCGGATAATTCTATCTCCAATAGAAACGAAATTTTATGCTTAGAGACGGAATTTTAGAGACAGAATTATTTGAATTCAGAGACGGATAATTCTGTCTCCAGCAGAGACGAATTTTTTTGCTTAGAGACGGAATTTTAGAGACTAAATTATGTCAATTCAGAGACGGATAATTCAGTCTCCAACAGAGACGAATTTAATTGCTTAGAGACGGAATTTTAGAGACTGGATTATTTGAATTCCGAGACGGATAATTCTGTCTCTAATAGAGACGAATTTATTGTGTTTTGAAATCAACATTTAGAGACAGATATATAAAACCCGTCTCTGATTCAGAGACGGATAAATTCTGTCTCCAATCAGAGACGGAATATAAAATTCGTCTCTAATGACTTAGAGACGAGGAAATTACCGACCACACCAAATCTGTCTCTAATTCTGTCTCTAACGTGCTTAGTGACGGAATATTTGTCTTTTAGAGACAAATTTTGGCCGTCGGTATTTAAGATTTTTTTAGTAGTGCCCTGCTTACTGAACGCACCCCCCCAACCGGTTTTCTTTTCTGTGAACCGGTTTTCTCTCTTAGACCGGTCTGGTTATGTATTTGGTTTGGGTTTGGTTTTTTTTTTACTATTGCTGGTTCACCTGCGTTTTGCTTTCTCACCCCCTGGCTGGACTTGGGCTTTGGACTTTGCTGGATTCTGTTTTTATTTTCTGCACCCTATTTCAGGTTTGCACCTCCTTCACTCACTTAATTCATTTGCATGCATTTATCATCATCATGTTTTTTTAGCTTATTTGAATAAGTGATTTTGGGACAATAACTTATTTTAAGCTTTTTGAGTCCAAAACTTTACACTAATATTTTAGAGATTTCTTTTGAGATTTTTTTTTTTTAACTTTCTTCTTTTTTAGTTCATTATTTTGATTATTTGTTAGTATTAGCTTATTTTCAATAATTGTTTGTTTGAGACAATAACTTGTTTTAAGCTTATTGAGTTCAAACTCTTACACTAATATTCAAAAAAACCCTATTAAGGTTAAAATTTTAATTGCTAAGTTCTCATTGATATGTTTTGTTTTTGCATGTGTTTGATTATTATTTCTTTGCTCTTTTCATGATATGTGTCTCGTATTCACATTTTGCATCATACTTTACATTACACTACACTTTACACCACAATTTACATGCTACATTTTTCTTCATTTTTACATTACATTACATCACAATCTACATTTTGCATACTACATGACATTTGACATTACTTTTTTACATCACACTACATGTTTCACTACACATCTTTTTACATGCATACATGCATTTAAAAATGCAAGTTAGAGACAATAATTTGCTTTATAAAATCATTGAGTTGTAACATTAGCATTAATAGTTAAGGACCTTTTTTGCCTAAATTCATTTTATCATGCTTGTTAATTGATTCATTTTTTATGTATGCTCATATGTGATAATGTTTTATGCGACTTTGTGCTCTTCGCATGTTTTCACTTTTTGTCAGATTCACATTATATTTCACATAGCATTTTCACCCACACACTTCACATCAATATTTGGCATTTTTTTTCTTTGTTTCTTTTTTTTTTCTTTTCGTAAGTGCATTTCATACTCATGTTTATTTCTTCGCTTGTATTTTATAGCCTTTTATTATTTTCATTTGATTCGATATGGTTGTAATAATTATTCGATTTGGTTGTAATAGTGTAGGATTTTATCGCTTTCTTTATTGCTTTTGACACATCACACACAACGCTAAAAAAACCAAGAAAAAAAACGAACTTTCAGTTCCAAAGAGGCGCGTTTAGTAATCTTTAGAAAAAAATAGGAAAAAACAATAAAAGCATCCTCTCTCTCTCTCTCTTAATAAAACATCTTTAGTCCAAAACCCAAAAATAGTCGCACGTTTAGACGTAGGTTTATTTTTTCAACACTTTAAATTTATGTCATAACTTTCTCTCTTCATGTAATTCTCCACTTGCACACACAATTCTCTCAATACAAGTTCTCCCTCAAATTCTTACCACTTCTCCCTCATTTCTTACACATATAAAAACAAGTAAAAAAACAATAAATTAGAGGTTACTATATGATACTATAGGCGCTTAGGATGCTAATACCTTTCCTAGGCGTAACTAACCCCCGATCTAAAAATATCTCTTTTTAAAAGGTTTTCGATATTTTCTCCTCTTTAGAAATGAAAGATCAACTGTAGTGGGGTATGTCTCAAAAATTCCGCAACACGTCCAACTACATAAAGAGTCTATCTAACCCGACCCACTTGATATTGGGCTACACATTAATGCGTCTGTGTGGCATGATTCTTGTGGGCTACATGGGCTATTAATCAACCCATTGTTGAAAATTACTCTCAGCCCCCCCCCTACACTTCTCAAGTACCCCCCTGAAATCCAAAATTGCCCTTGAATTTCAAGTGAAAATGCAGTTCGGATTTTATAATCCGAATTTTGTGGGGGTATTAACAGGTTCGGATTATAAAATCCGAATTTTGTGGGGGTTTTAGTAGGTTCGGATTAAAAAATCCAAACTTTGTGGCTAATTGGTAGCTAATTCGTAGCTACTGTTATTTTGCATACCAGAAACTTGTTGTTTTTTGCTACGACATATTTTGTAGCCAATTCGTAGCTAATCTATAGTGAAAACAGTTCGGATTCTACGAGCCAAAATTTGTGAAGCTTTTTAACAGAATCGGATTATATAATCCGAACTTTATGAGAATTTAACATGTTCGGATTATATAATCCGAACTTTTCCAAAAAACCCCTCAATTCAGATTATATAATCCGAAATTTTAGTTTTGTAGCAAATTCTAAGCAAATTGGTAGCTAATCTGTAGCTAATTCGGATTAAATAGAATTCGGGTTTTGCGATCCGAACATGTTCTAAACACCCCCCCAATTCATATGTAAGGGTAAAATGGGTAGTTAGGGGGAGGAAAGAGAAACAAGGGGGGTGCGTAGAGTAATTTTCCCCATTGTTTTAACTTTTTTTTTGTCATTCACTATTTATTTAGGTCGATTTCTTGTATTAATTCCTCACAATTATCAATTTACTGAGATATGATTAGATGCAGGTGTATTTAATTTTTTTATTTACATCAAATATCAATTAAACTCTTGTTTTATTTAAAAAAACTTAATAAATCAATTAATTAATAATTATATATTTTTGAAATTTATTTTTATAAGATACAATGAAACATTTAACTTTTTTATGGTTTTTGTTAGACTACTAAACTTATCACTTAGAAGAGGGATGTTGAATAAATGATCCGATAATCAATTAATGATTTTAAAAAATTTAAGCACACAGAAGTTCACCGGATCGGAAGTCTACTTTGCACATAGTTTGATTAAAAAAAGGTAGCATTCACCTTTAAACGTGTGATGATAAAAACAATGTCAAGCGATATTTCATGATCAATCGATACAGGATTTTTGAGTTTAAGATTTTGAAAACTTAACGCAACAATTATACGGTCCAAATTACAAGTATTACAAACAAAGTAAGCAATTGAAATTTGATCGAGCACTTGGTGTGCGTCGAAATTGATCAAATCCCACTTGACAAATTCAATTGAACAAATCCAAAATTAAAAGAGTTAGGGAAGAGAAAGAACAAACGATGTGATATGGGAGTTCCATGGCTTTCGTTTCGTCCTCGCGGTCGGCCAGTACATCTCCCTCCAATTCCGTAGAAAAAGCGGAATTGAGATTTTTATAGAAAATCTTGGAATTACAATGCACAAGTTATCCCCGACTGATCTTTTCTCATTCATTATAGTTTCAGCAAACTTGCACGAAAACCAACACGATCCTCGACTCGAACCTCCGATAATCCAATTCGCACCCGTTCTTCAACCAAGAACTCTTGCAATTGATTATTCGGCAGATCCTCCGCTGACGTGTTGAACCTTCAAGAAATCGATACCTTCAATCTTCTTGAATAGCGAAGAGAAACCCTTGCGATCAATTACAACTGAAAGATCTGATTCACCACGATCCACCACAGACGTTATCCCCCTATCGAACGATAACCCTTTCATTGAACTCACTTAAAGAGTAAGCAACCTTGAGATTATTGAGAATTGGGCGAAGATGAAGAATTTGATTGCAATGCCACTTTGATCCAAAATTTTGATCAAAAGTTGTTTTCCAATTGTTTCTCACACATACAAAGAGACCCCATGATGCTATTTATAGACAACGTAGAATGGATTTGATTTAAGAAGAATTGAACTGATATGTATCGATACATGCGAATGTGTGTATCGATACATATTAATGACAACTTAAAATTTTAAAGTTTGACTGATATGTATCGATACATATTTAATGTGTATCGATACATATAAGACTCTCTGTTTAAGGAGGGTTTGATATGTATCGATACATATACCTATGTATCGATACACATTGAGCGTTTTGTTTTAAAATGAATCTGGTGTGTATCGATACATATAAATGTGTATCGATACACATTGGCTGCTCTGCTCAATTGTGAATTTCTATGTATCGATACATACAACAAGTGTATCGATACATATAGCACTTCCAGTCAGAAATTTTTTATAGAACATATGTATCGATCCACATAACATGTGTATCGATCCAAATGGCCTGTAATTTGATTTTTAAAAGTTTAAAAAGCTTTTTCGCTGTCAAGTCATGTATAATGATGCCAAAATGTATTCTACTCTATTGTCATGTGTTTTGACAATTATTAAAACATGGAGGGGAGTTGATGCATTTACAGTTTTCTTGTAACAGATTATTTAATTATGTAACATTTTAAATTAAAAATTAGTATGATATCGGTGGTAATAAGTAATTTATTAATTTATGATAAACAATACTAATAATTTGCTTTATTTTTTATTTTAGGTTTTTTTTTGGATAATTATATAATCTATCCTATGATTATATATCACAATCTTAATTTCATTTCAGCTTAGTTTCTTAACTTTCAACAATTATTTATTTATGTGATGTCGCATTATTTTTACATGTTAAACAAAATTGTATTATTTTTTTCACTCTTAATTATACAAAATTATTCTGAAAAGTAGAAAGTGGTTATTTGGGAAGGAGAGGCCAAGATCTCGAATTCTTGGAAAGGAGAGAACCAAGACTCTCGAATTTCTTGGGAATCTATTGTAATATTACTATTATATTTCTATGTTTGGTACCGGTTTCTATCACTGGTATCAGAGCATCGATCTTGGAATTGTTATACATCATGCTAGAAATGGAGATTTCAATGTTTGACGGCGTTGGCGATGCCTACTGGTGGGTGCTTTGCACTGACAAATATTTTGTGGCGAAGGGTACACCAGAAAAGGAGAAGTTGGCAGAAAGTGTTGTGACATATAAGTGGTAACTTGAACCATACATGTGGCAACTAATGTGACCAACTTTAATTATAATTGTAATAATTTTTACTCGACTACTAGAAAAATCTTAAATACCGACGGCCAAAATTTGTATCAATTAAAGTCAAAAGGAAATAATACGGCGGAACTCACAAACATTAAATGTGGAATCATATTAAATCAAATTTATTTTGACAATTAAAAATAAATTATACTAGATTAAATAAAAGTTAAGAAATTAATTTAAGAAAAAAACATTATATTTCTCGAAATAAAATCATATGAAATCAAATTTATTTCGTCAGTTACAAACGTGTAAATTTGTTATGGTTTCATTATATTGTAATTATACCGTTAAAAATTACTTGTTTTGTAATACATCAATTGATCAATAATTATAAATTTTTGAAATTAATTTTTATAACATACATTGAAACGTTTAAATTTTTTATGGTATTTTGTAACGAATTAATTAATTAAAAAAAGGTTATTTTAGAAATAATATTATTATCATTGGTAATAAATGATTTATTAAATCATAATAAATAATTTTTTACTTTATATTAAAAAAAAATTATACCAGGAAAAATGAATTATTTTGTGGTTATTTATGTACAATGTATATTTCATAATCGTTACTTATTTTGCTATTATTTATTTGTAACAATTCTAATATATATATATATATATATATATATATATATATATATATAACGATATGAGGATAGATTTCATAATTATCCGAAAAAAACCTGAAATAAATAAAAAATTCAAATTATTAGTATTGTTTAATTTTTTATATCAAAAGAGCAAAACATATATATTCATCTTAACCAAATCATTATAATAAATACCCATAAAAAACATAGTCATTGAAATAATATCATATTCCTCAATATTTATTTTTCATCATTTCTCACATCCATAAAAATAAATTAGTTAATAATCTTTGCTATTTGTTTTTGAATTTATGCGAGTTGCGGGTTACCCGTAGCCCATACGAGCTAGCCCATATTTCAACCAGATTTTTTATGCCCGAAATAAAAACCCTAATTAAATTCAAACTAAAATTTTAAGATTCAAATCCTAAATTTTCAAGGACTTGGCGTGCCGGCTCTAACGAGCTAGCTCATTTTATCTACTCTATACATATGTATTTATTCAAATAAAATCGTATTTTTTTTTATTTGATGCATATATAATTATGTTTTACATAAATAATGCATACAAATTAGATATACGTTGTATAAAATATATACATGATTTAAAGAACAGTTATACCACGCATGGCGTGAGAACTGGGGACTATACTAGTATTTTAAAAATTCTAAAAAATCAAAATTTTAATAATAATAATAATAATAATAAATCACATTAATTTTCAGCCGCCACTCTATCCTAAACTCTAATTTTATTTTTTCTCTTTCATTGTTACTCCTCTAAAGAGGGGTGAATTAAGGTCAATTTTGATCAAAAATCACCCCTCTTGATCCTTTTTTAGTTTCTTTTTATATAAATAAGTGTTTTTCACATATTTTAAGGTTTTGTTTGAGTTTCGTCTGGTGTTGTTCTACTCCCGTATTGTAGAGTTGTTTGATTTCACAGTGTTTAGTTTGATTTCACGTCTTTTTACGGCGTTTGTTTTCCCGTCTTTGTGTACGGTGTTTATTTTGTTTCAGATTTTCTTCAATCCAACTTCAGAGCAGATTCAATGACTTTAACGTCTTCAACGTTGCAGATTTGGAACACTACAAGAGAATACACGATTTGCTACCAAATTATTACTACTAAACAGGTTCCTAGTTAATCTCAATTGAAAAAACTTGTGTTTAACTAGAACTAGATATATGTGGTCGCTACTTTATAGAAACATTACTTTTACTTACTTTTTTTTTTGACGGAATCAATTTTACTTACTAAAATTTCATCATTTGTTTAAAAGAAAATACAACTGCCAAATTTTCTTGTAGTGGAATCACGATTACTTTGAACACTTATATTTTGTCAAATCAATTGTAGGCTTTATCATTTGGCCGTGTTATGTTAACTCAGATGCGTTGAACTTGTTCGCCGATTTATCCTTTTTAGTTTTTAGCGAATTTAAATATGTTATGATATCAATTGATGTAATTTACAAATTTGAATGAATGAATATCTTTGTTTTAGTAAAAAAAAATCACATTAATGTATTTTGACTATTCAAGGGTCTTTTTTCTTATGAAAATTTTCAACGGTTTTTAATGTTTTTCCTAAATTGCTATCACATGGACAATATATAATAAACATTGTTTTTGTATGTCAACTAAAATATACAATGGATTTTTCTATTTATCAATCCTTTGTTTGTTTGTTGTTGTGCATTGCTCTGATTCTCCCTTTAGGTAACAAAAATTGATATTCATGAATTTTAATTATTTTCAAAATAAATTTTACAATCTCAAATCCTATACAAATTTTCAAATTTTAATTTTATGCATGCAATTGAACTTTCTTGCTTTAGATTTAAACTAAATTTAAACGGTTGTAGGATTGGCAAATGAATCAACTCAAAAAGCTCCTGACGTAGTGTTTTGCATGAGAGACTCAGGATGCAATCAACTTTGTCATGACAAGGGCTATACCAAAGGGGGCAAGTTATGTGGCAATTGTCCAGATCCAAATTTGGCATATCGTTGTTGTTGTCATCAGTGAATTTCATGATAAAGTTTTGAGTTTGTGAGAATATTATGTAAACTAAAAAATTTAGTTTTGTTGATGACTTTATTACAAAAAAGTTTAGAATAAGATCAATACGTTTTACCAATAAATGAATTTAATGTATTTGATTCTTTTGTACGCGTGTACCAATAAATGAAATTTGTAACATTCTCTCAACACATGCTATTCTATTTGAAAACATTTTTTTTCTATTCTTTTACTAAATGTAGAAATCTAATACTATTAATTAAGTTGTTTAAATAATTTTTTTTCATCTTTCATCGTAAAAAATATATATATATATATATATAGGGTCAATATACTTTTATTCTCTGTAAAATAAACGAAAATTATTTTACCCCTGTAGATTTTTTTTTGTTTTGCCCCTTGTAATATAAGATTATGTGTTTTATTCCCTTTGACTCAGTCAACTATAATTTTTTAGAATAATTGGTGGCGGTTATATTATAGTTTTGCGGCAGTTTAAAATCATCGTAAAATTATATTTTACTGTGGTTTAAAACACTCACTAAAATTATATTTTGCGGCAGTTATATTATGGTTGATTGAGTCTAGGGGGCAAATCACAAAATCTTATATTACAATTAATTTCATGGGAGGAAGTTAGCAAACCCAATATATATATATATAATGCATTGATGCCTCTTTAAAAGGATGAGAGTTAAATTAAGAAAATAATTTTTGAAAAACATTATAGCAAGACAATTCATTTTATCATATCTACAATTAATTCTTAGCTATCTTTTTAAAAGTATTTTTCCTTAAGAATTTTGTCCATAAAATACAAAATGTACATGATGTTATACACAAACTAAATCTCTAATAAGAAAATAATCTGTATAAAAATTATTAATTCGATGCATCTAACTAGGTGGAATCATAAAGTGACACTACTTAAGTTGATTTGATTTTTGTTAAAATAACTAGTATTAATTTGAAATTGAGAGGGAGTATATTATAATTAATTACTTTATGTTTTACTGATTTTGGTTCAAAACTTAAACTAAATCAAATTGATCCGCTAATGACGTTTGGATACAAAAAAAAAAAAATCGTTTAAGATTTCTACAAAATAATAAATAAATGTGAGATGTGTATGTTACAATGATTTATTTATTTATTTATTAATGAGGGTCGTGGAGATGATTAAGACCTAGAATATGAACATTACTAGGTTGCAAGTAATGTTTTACGCTTCTTTTTTTTTGGTGGTGAAAAAAATGTTTTAAAGGTTTCAAAGGATTTTAGTTTGTGATGTGGATCAACTTGAAAATGTGTGCATCTGAAGATGAAAAGTTAAGGGCAATGGCTATAAAAATGAAAAAGAAGTACAATAAATATTGGGGAAATCCTAATGACCTTAACATGATGTAGTTGATTGCAATGGTATTAGATCCTCGATGTAAAGTGAAGTTTTTAGTATGGTTGACAACTAGGATATATGGTAGTGATGAAGCAGAATCATTGAAAACTAAAGTAGAAGCTTATTTGAAGTCTATTTATGATGAATACTCTGGTAGGGTGGTGTCTCGCCTAGGTAGCTCTTCCAATCAAGCTGGTGTTTTTAACGATGTTGACGATCCACACGAAACAGCTGAATTTCTATGAATCAAAAAAGTGTAGCTCATCAGAGACTGAGTTAGTGAAGTACTTGCGAGACAAAGTAGAAGAGTGTCGTCCTGGATTTGATTTGCTTGAATGGTGGAAGGTAAATTCTAGCCAATTTCCAATACTTGGAAGCATTGCAAGAGACGTGCTAGCCATACCTATCACTACAGTTTCCTCTGAATCTACTTTTAGTACTGAGGGAAGGGTCATTGACCCATACCACAGTTCTTTATCTGCGGCAATTGTGGAAGCACTCGTTTGTTCACAAGATTGGCTCAGCGCAGCATTTCCATCCTTTATTTCTAGTGAGGATCTTGATGATATTGACCACATTGAGCATGGTAAGATACCTTTCTATTATTTTATATTAATGTGTCGATTCTTCGATGAAAGTTATATAGACCTTGATGGTATGTTTTGATTGTGTTGTATTATGCTCTGTTTGGAATTGGGTCTCTCTTGTTACTTGTTAGTTAGTTAGTTAGTGTTGTTGAAAGTTTGGATAATCAGTTTGGATAATCGTGTTCTTCTCTTTTCCTACCTATTTTATGGATGCAAAACAAATCTATTGAATTCAAAACAGAATTATATAGGTCAAACAAATATGAGGAGTAATGTCACTCTATTTGGTAAGACCAATTTTTAAGCTTATAGGCATATAATTTATAAAGTTATAAATTCATGCAATAAAATTATACTTGGTTGATAATTTTTTTCTTGGCTTATAGTATTCTTTTACTAGTTCATACTACCTTTGTTCCTTTTTACTTGTTGTTTTAGGAAAAAAAGACCAAAATAAGAGAGTGTATTTTTGCACCTTATTTTTCTATTATGCCCTTTTTTAAATATATATCATATTTTTAATCCACCAATAATTTCCTACTTTTTCACAAACAAACAAAATTGTAACAAACTTTATTTAAAAACAAACAAAATTTGTATACAATAAAAAGATTATATTGTTTCAACAAAAAAAAGTTATACAAAATTTAATTAATAAAATAAAATAGAAAAGAGGGTATAATAGGCAAAATATAACCAAAATTTCTAAAACGACAAGTCAAAAAGAACAAATATTTTTTTTCTAAAACGACAAATAAAAAGGAACGGAGGTAGTAATATATTTTATAAGTTACTTCAAATAGCATATTGATACCTTTCTTTATTTTGCAAACTTGTTTTATAATCAAGATGTTAATAGTTGTTCGACCTTGGTTTCACTTGCCAATGATTGAAAGTAAGTGTCAATTGTCTTTTGATTTTCTTTGAAGCATTAGAATACACATATTTGGTTATCTGTTCAATCCAATTCATAGTTTATTGCTTGGTGGTATAAAAGCATTGGAGACATGGGAATGTGCTCTCAAGTTCGATTCTCTTTTGTACTAATTTAAGTAGATAGGTTTATCTTCAAAAAAAAGACTCATTTTCTAGGGGAAATTTTTTAAACTTTTATGTTTACTTCAACTTTTTAATGAGGGGAGGGGAGAGAAGAAGTAATATACTTTTTTACCTTAGGATACTTTTTTGACTAAAACAACATTCATCTTAAAACGAACGAAATACTAGACTAGAGTTGCTATTGAAGAAATACATTGGTGTAGATATGCTAAAATATAAATAGCAGGCAGTTGTATGGTTTGATTTTAAAATTGTTCTTCAAAGAGGACAAATTGGGGGCAAGGGACAAGACAAACTGAATTTTTTGTACATCGCTAAACCACAACAAATTTTTGTCTCAAGTACAAGTTGTCTAAAATACCAAAATAACATTTTGTCCACTAAACATAATACAAAACAACAGATTATTCAATAGCATAAAAATTTGTCCTGTGTTATTCGGTCGGGTTTTCTTATGTCCAATTTTTACATTTTACAGATCAAACGGACCATTAAAAACAACAGCATAGTGTCTCCCAATACAACAAGATGAACCTGACATAATCGAAATAATATTTCAATAGTTGTATTCTCAGCACAAGTATTGAATCAGCAATAGGAAGAAGGATGGAGTTTATGCTGTCACGTGTCATTAAACAACGCATGTTTAGAGCTGGGATTTAATCCTTACATAAACAATGTCCAAGTGATGTATCAATCACAGAGGATACAAATATGTTATCCTTAAATCTACATCTTAGTATCAAAACAAGTGATGTACATTGGTATCAAATTATCTTATTTTTCAGTAATGTCATGAGCCAAGAGAAAATAAAACACAATCTGATATGATATAGGGTTTTTGCCTATAAATTACATATGCAATAGTGAATTTTCATTGACACCAAACAGTTCTTGACTATAAACAGTGGTAAGGTGAGATGAATTGGAACTAACCAGAAACCATCAAACATGCCTCAAGAGCTTTTCACTCGTATTTAGGAATATCACCGCCCATTACCCTCCACGGACCCCCATAAAACATTGGTTTCATGAGAGGAACGGCTTTTCCCGGGTGCTCTTCCCAATACTTCTCCTGTAATAATGCAATATTCATTATAAAGATTAGTTTCTCAAAGATAGGTTCTTATGCATTTAAATTTAATAGCACATTAACATGTAGCACAAAATATGGAAAATCTAACCAACATGATTACAAGTGACTTTCATAAAAAAATCAGCAATTGCTAACATTAGAATAATCCCGAATGAAGAAAGGTAGTAAAAGCTGAGGGAATAAGAATAATCCCTTAAAGAATAACCTCTTAGAAGTTGATGGTTATGGCATTTTGCTTGCAAAAATCACTATTTGGCACAAGGTGTTAAAGAGCAACGTAAACAAAAATGTTCAAATCTAAAAGTGAAGCTCTTTTCCTTACGAATGTGATTTTAACCTTTTAGATTTCTATGCTACTAAACTATCAGCAAACATACAACAGAACAAAGAACATTTTATTCACACAAGCCTATTTTAACATACAGTACAGGCATGGAAGAACACGGATGGAGCTGAATTATTTTCTCTTCATCCCTATCATGTTTGAAGCAAAAGAATAACCATGAAGTGTAAAGAAGCAGATAACACAGTTAAACAAGCATTATAAACAAGCTAAGTACGTAGTCCAAAAGGTATAATACAGATACTGGTCCAAAACGTGTAGAATATGGTATATAATTCTTCAGATACAATACAATAAGAAATAAAACAAGAATCCCCCTAATCCCTTACATCTCATGTTGGGGAGCAAGCATGTGCATGCAACCCAAGATGCTCAAAAAGATCAAATCCATGAGTAAGAGGAAAGGTGTCATCTATCCATGGAGTACTACAACGTAAGTCAAGATCTGGTCTAAATTTTTTTACATACTATTTCAAATTCAACACAATGGCATGTATCTTTTGTGCTTTCCACATGTTATAATTTTAGTGGACTGGGTGAAATTCAGTCAAAGAGTATGAGAAATCATCATATTCCTCAGCTAAAATGAGAAAACATCTCTGTCTCTATCATTTTAATGCAAAAATTCAACAATGGTCGAGTTTTTTAGTTATTGATACCACTACTGTTGTTTTATAAAATCTACAAATGGGCCTATTCATTATATTTATTGACTACTGCGTGCTATACTTTGAAGTGTATAATAATCAAATTCACCACATATTTCAATCGTAAATAGAAAACCCACTACGTGTACACCATTGTACAATACCATAATCTATGCAACACTGGCTAAAGGTAAAGTAATAATTGTAATATTATTTTTCATAGAAAATTATATTTATAATCTCAATGAAATAAATAAATTTCTGTTATGTTAATTAACAGTTCCTTACATTTTGAGTTTTGACTCACATCTACAAGCACAGAATCATAGTTATTGTGTTCTTTCGTTTTGACTAACATCAACTAGCACAAGAATGACTTTTTTCATTCCATATTGTTGCATGTTGAAGAGATGGCATAGCATCTCCAACACCAGCTAGAATAACTGAGAAAAATGCCTTGGAAATTAGTCTACCACAACAAGAAATGAAGTTCCAAATCTCAACACCTAAACACAAATTCAATTAAAATGTATATAACCGAAAACTTGTATTTCCATTTAGAATCTACATTGCAATTGCAAGTTTACACCTCTCAAAATCCTAAATTTGATGTGTCTCATGCACAGACATGTTAATCCAGTGTTTTCTTATAAGGATGAGATTGAAATTTTATCATCCATTTCTAGTACACTGGTTGGCCCGAAAAAACAGAAAGGCATTTTATTAAAATGCAATCCATTATCAAAAGAGGAATGTTGAACCACAAGCATACAATAGAAGAGATCACACCATGAGGATGTATTGTATCCAAGAACAAGCAAACAGCCAAACACATAAGACACCGCAATGTCTGGAGGCTAACAAAGAGTATGAATAATTAATGCAGATCTTATGTAATGTAGGGTAATATGATTCTTTGTTAGGCCACCAAAATCTAAAGCAGCAATAATTCAAATATAATACCAAAACACTTGAAGTCCTGAATAATTCAATGCATAAAATAATTCAAAACACTTGCTAGTTTTACAATGACATTCAATAAAAATCTACTATTTTGCTACAACATCCCAATTTTATAACAACATTTTAAAATTAAGAATATAACATGCAGAAATAGAGGCTCCTATTCTATCCTATTGGATTTTGGTGTATAAGTCTATGCTCATTAAACAGTGTTGTTAAGTAGAAGCTATAGTGGCACCATACCACTATAGCATAGCAGAATTTTGACAAACCGTTAATGTTTCACAATACGCTATTTAGTACAAAATGTTATCTAATAACTCTATCCGCAGTACCAATATCCGCAATTGACAACATTGTTATTAAACTCTTTGATAAACCCATGATACCCATCAATTAGATGTCCTATTGAAGTTAGCCCTAAATCTTCGATTGAAAACTGAATTCTTCAAGCAAACAAAACTAAAACACAAAATCTAATTCCAATACCAATTGCACTCATATTCAAAATTAGGTAGAAACATTCACAACAAAAATTAAAAAATCGCTCATCCACACAATTGTTTGCTTCAAATTATCGATACCAATCAATAACACAGTTGCAATAAACAGAACATTTAAGGAAAAAAAGAGACACAAAATTGAAATGCAAATAGAACCTTGTAGAGTTGTTCAGTGATGGCAGCACCAATGACTCCGGTGTAGAAAGCAGCAACATACGTAACAACGACTGGTGTGAATGATTTAGGTCTTCTGTAAGGTTCAACCATGTCCCAAAGAAAGGTTTTCTCCCATTTCGTGAACAAATAATCTGCATATTTTCGCCACACATAGCTCGACATTTTCCCTGGAACACGATGACTCGACATTTTTCCCAAAATCTGTACTAAAAATCAGAGAAAGAGATACAAAGTGTCACTGCCTTGACTTCAATCAGATAGAAAAACCTACACTACACGTTCATAGAAGAGTACAATTTCTGAATTTCTAATTCATTTTTGGAAAATTTATTTATTTAGTTTTGTCATACCCCAATTTTACCCATCTTAATTAACTATTATGTCAACTCACTTTTGAATATGAAGGTTAGTTGGGTTGATGATTATTTGAGAGGAAAGGAACTTGTAGCTTAGGGTCATGGGTTCAAGCCCCACCTTTAACCCTTTTTCTGTTTATTTTCTTTTAAATTTCATCTTTTTTATTTGGCTTAATTGCACTTTTGGTCCCCCTATTTTACATGTTTTGCAATTTTAGTCCCCCTATTTTAAAATCAAACATTCAAGCCCTCCTATTTTCATTTTTGTTGCAATTTTGGTCCCCCTATTTTAAAACCAAACATTCTAGCCCCCCTATTTTGATTTTTGTTGCACTTTTGGTCCCCCAATCCATTTTATTTTCATTTGTTTTAGTTTCTTTTTTTTCTTATTTTTCTTTTCTTTTTTTACTGTTTTTATTATTGTTATTGCAATAAAAAAAAAAGACAAAAGAGGGAACCGAAAAACATAAAAAGGGGAAGGAAAACAAACAAACTTTCTCTTCAATCCATTAACAATGAATTCATAAAAAAGGCAAAGGATTTACATCAAATTCTATCCAATTTCACCCCAAAAAAATAGCAACAAACAATTGAATCCCACTAGTATAAATAGAGGAGTAATTTGCACTCTCAAAACACACAGAAAATTTGAGAACAAACCACAAAAATCAATACACCACCATAGATCAAACCCACCAACACCTGGAAAAATAATAAAAAGCAGCATCTGCAATAAGAAGAGAAAGCGGAAACAAGGACGGAGGGAGGAGTGCAATCGCAGCTACCAAGGCCGAAGCCGCCGCCGTCACTGCACTCAGAACAACCAAGTTTGCTACCGGAAAACTAGCAGGAAGCATGTAAGACATTCAACTCAAAACCTTAAATGTCTTAATGGACACACATAACTCCAGACAACAAATAATCATTTGCCAATGGTCAGACATAACTAATAAAATATGCTGTTTTTAGGGTTCAAGTCATAAATCAAATGAGAAAATAAAAGTGGTTGGCAAGGTTCAGACATAACTATCAGTCTCAAATCAGACCTGAAACAGAAGCAATTAACCAGTGACTCAGCCAAGTAGCACGATCGCCGAGCACTAGAAAAGCCTAAGGAAAACTAAATAACCTAGTCATACATACAAGGATTAGTTGCCACTCTCCCTAGATACCCATTACCAATTACCCATGATAAGTAACACTAGCTCTCAAAGCAAACAAAACCAGACTTGATAGAATGTGCTTTAGATCCATAATTGGCATTTGTATGATAAATTAATCAGGGAAACCTGAATCTCCCTATAGGTTAGCGAGAAGAACGAAAATGAAATTACATGTGGATGGTCTTAAAACAGGTCGGAAGATTCGATTGAAAAGAGAACCTAATTTGCAACATGGACAGAAAATTTAACATTCCACGTAAGAATCAGACTATGCAAGAAAAACAATAATAAAAACGACATAAGACTCAAATCAGATTAAAATATTATTAAAATCTGTTAAGACTAGGTTAAATCAGTTCCTAGTTCTCTTATCTTGTGGTTAAGCTACCTATCGTTCCCTCTTCTATCATCTAGCTAGATGTTAGTTATCCTATAGTGTATAGTGTAGTGTAGACTACAGTAAGCTGAGAATCTTGTATATAAGCTACTTTTGTTTGCTACTTTGTAACACAATTGAAATCTTAGCATTTTCAATTCAATGTATTTTCTTATTTCTACTTGAACTGTAACATGGGTATTCACTTAGACATTAGGACCCTATCTCAATAAAATCCATTCATAGTCATTCCTATTTCTTAACTACCATAACTACCATAATGGGAGGGTTGAAATTAAAGAGAACATCAACACCTATCATTACAATTGTTTCTAATGCCTTCCAAAAAAACATTTATTTTTCTATTTGCATTCTATAGCCATATCACCACCGCTAGAAACGTTGCAACAAAAACTATCCAAATCACCACCGCTCGAACCAAAGTAGCCAAAACATGTTATCAAAAAATGTCAAATTGATATTTTAAATAATCGGTTACTTATCATAATAAAGTGAAATTCTGCATATTTTTTTGACAGTGGCTAACATTTATACCTTACAGCCTAAAATTGAAACCTAATATTACAGTATGAAATTGATCACAAACAAATATAGAAATTATAAACAAAAAATATCACAAATTCATTTATAGAAACAGAGAAAGAAAGAAAGAAAGAAAGAGGGAAAGTACCACAACAATGTAGAGTTTGGTCAACACTGAAGAGGGAAAGCCGTCCAAGAGAAGAAAGGGAATTTGGATTTAGGACAAGAGATACTGGGGGTGGAGGAGAAGAGATACTGGTACGGTGGTGATGGAAGGGAATTTGGATTTAGGGTTGGTTCTTGATGATGAGAATTTGGTAAGTTACAATTTGGGAGAATTGAAAGCTAGCTATATAATTTGTTATTTAGGGGTCGGTTTTTAGTATAATTTACGGCAGTTTTATTATATTTAATGGATATTCTGTTTTATGGCGTTTAAAATTTTCGCTAAATAGTCGATGCTTTTTTTTTAATAAATATATTATTTACCGTCGAATTATACTAAAAATTGCCGACTCAAATTTTTTTTTTAATTTTTAGCGGAAATTGCCAACTCAATTCTTTTAAAAAAAAATTAATTTTTTTTATAGATTTGTTATTTAGCAGCGGTTTCTAGTATAATTTGCGGCGTTTATATTATAGTTAGCGGTGGTTTTATAATATTTAGCGGAAATTTAATTTTGCGGCGGTTTAACAAACTTTGCAAAGTAGGAATTTAATATGCAAAGTGCACAAGTTATTTAGCGAGGGTTTATAACCACCGTTAAATTATACTAAAAATCGACGGTAAATAATAGATCTACTAAAAAATAATAGCATCGATTATTTAGCGAGAATTTTAGACGCCATAAAACAGAACATCCACTAAATATAATAAAACTGCCGTAAATTATATTAAAAATCTCCCCTAAATAACAAATTTTAAAAAAAAATCTGGCAATTTTTAAAAAAAATATTTTTTTTATAAAAAGAATGCTGAGTTGGCAAAAAAAAATTTAAAAAAAATGTCACGTGGCACGCCACGTCACTATTATGTCAAGTCAACTTTTGTTGACTTTGACAACGGGGTAAAAAGTAGAATCTGATATTACAGGGGTAAAGCAACAAAATAATATTATATGGGGTAAATGAGTTTTTGTGTATTTTAAAGGGGGTAAAAGGTAATTAACACAAACTTAAAAGTATTAGTCAAAAATTTCAACAAAAAAATAAAGTATTAGTCAAAAACTAGTTAAAACTTAAATACAAAAAAAAATTATTATTTGCCTCAAAAAAAAAATTATTATTATTATTATTTAGAGACGAACGTTTTCGTCGTTAACGTTTTAGTTGCTAATTCGGTCTCTAACACACATAAGAATTCGGTCATTAATTCAGTCTCTAAACGCGAGATTTATGTCCGTCTCTAAATCGGTCACTATATTATATTAGTGACAGATTTAGAGACCAAAATATTTTGTATTATGTGACTGATTAATCAGTCTCTAAATCGATTGCTAAATTATATTAGTGACTGATTTAGAGACCTAAATATTTTTAATTTTTAATTCAAAATTTTAATCTTTAAATCGGTCTCAAAAGTGACCAAAATATTTTGGTCACCAAATGCGATTTAGAAATATAAAATTGATTCTAAATTGATTTTAGATGTTTAGTTACTCTTAAGCAGAATTGATTCTGTCTCCAGAATTGATTCTGCTAGAAGCTAGAATTTGTAGCTTCTGACTTTAAGTATCATTTTTACACTAAAATTTATTGTTCAACTCACTTTTACATAATTGTATCCAAACATAAGTCAATTATACTACAATCAATTCTGATAAAATCACTTCTACCAAAATCAATTCTATCAAAATCAATTCTATCTAAAGTTAAACCAAACACACACTTAAAAAATTAAAGCAAATCATAAACCGCCGTTAGAGTAGTAATAAGCATTAAGTGACATTAAAATGAAAGTTTTACCATGTCCCCAAAAAACCTTTTGGAATCATTTTGTCATAGATTAAATGGAGATCACACACTTTAAAATAAGATTATAAAACTTTTAAAATAATTAATAAAAGATGAAGAAAGATGAAGAATATATCCAATGAGTGATAATGTTATAGGACATTCAGTTGTTTTGATAATTTTAATAATGTAAATATTTCTTTATCATCACCTTTAGTTATTTTTAAATATTTTATATTTATATATTTAACTTTTTATTAAAGTACTCTAGCCGTATCATATTTTAAATTTTTTTCGTATCGTCGTATCCATGTTGTATTTGATATTTGAGCTTCATAGTTTAGTACCTATTTCATTTGATTAAAGTGTGTGAAATATGACAAATTCTAGGATACAATAGACAAATTTTATTGTACCAGTATAATAATTTTTTTTCATAATAGTAAATATTGAATTTTTTATAAAAAATTAGTATAATATTTATAAAAAAATCAAATTCTAATTTTTCTTCTGAAATTATGCTCTCTAAAATATAAAATATAAGAGTCAATAAAAATTTTAATTGATAAAAAATAATAGTAAATTTTAAATTATTTAATAAATTTAAAAATTAAATTATTTTTATAAAAAGAATTGGAGGGAGTGTGTGTTAAGTCAAAATAAGTAAAAGATTGGGGCCCATAACAGGACATGAAAGTCAGAAAGTGGCTCCCTTCCTCCGTCAGCTCTCTCTCCCATCCCCATGTGATCTGACGCTGCTGCACAGTGCACACTCACAGCACAACTTTGTCTCTCTGCCAACTTTCTTTTCTTCATTCACATAAACACCTTCTTCTTCTTCTTCTCTCTCTACACATCTTGAGAAGATAACACACGATGCCATCATTTTCTTCTTGGTTCTTCACAACCCTTCTATTCTTCTTGTTCTTAGATACTGCTTTTTCTGGTGACCCTTTTGCTTATTTTGATTGGACTGTTTCCTACACCACACTCTCCCCACTTGGAGTCAAACAGCAGGTAAGATAAGACTTGTTTTACTTTCCTTCATATAAATAATTCTGCTATTATGTAGCCCCAACATATCATATTAAAGGCATGTATGATGTCTGACATGTGTTAGTGTCTTTGTATCCGTGTTAAAGAGTCCCACATTGGAACTCAGATATCATATAAATAAATTTATAAGTAGAGGCAATATAAATAAATTTATAAGTAGAGGTAATATTCACCTTACAAGCCGGTTTTGTAGGGTTGAATTAGGCCCAACTCCTAATTCTAATATTGTATCAGAGCCTGATATCGGTTTAGGGACCTGTGGGTTGAGGGTCTCCTTGTTTTATAGGTTTTGTCCCATGAAGTAAATGTGACTAAACTCAGTTTATTTTTTATTGTGAATTAGGATATCTATTTGTGTTAGGGGCTTCAATTGTATTGTTAGTACTTAGTAGTGATTTAAAGTTTGGTTTTTCGCAACTGGATTGATTTTTCTGTTTTCACTTTTCAGCTAGAAACTAGAAATGCTACTTGTGCATACCAGATTTTGTTGTCGATATGGTTAATGTAATTTCTGTTTGTAGTTACTTATTTCTGTAATGCCGTAACTGTTGATTATTGTAAATCTCAAACGATAATAGAAGAGTAAACTGAATTCGAACGATACATATTGATGTTTGTGATCAGTGGTTTATTTGGCATTTGATTTTTTACTTGTCCACCTCTCTCAATTTGATCTCATCTTTTAGAAATGTTGTAAGAAGTTAGAAGACTATAAGATTCCAATTATATATCTATATAAAGAATTTCAGTACTTTTCTATTTCCCTTGTTTTGAGGATTTGACTCAAAGGGATTTTATCCCTTTATTCAGTTATTCCTATTTATTAGATCCACTTATTATACTGCAATTTCAACGTCATAGAAAAGGGGCTTCTATTTGTGATAGTCTGTGCGTTTAAACTGCAGCCATGGTGGAATGGTGCGACAGATTTTTTGACAACTGCCATAGGCAATTTGTGAAAGAGTGAAAGGATGTCTACCATGGTGATGCCATACGCTGCAATGTTGTGTTAATATGGAGGCTTTTTGTCCTTTTGCCGTATTCCTCTATCCACCATCGACAACATTGGTGCTAGTGAGGCCTGAGAAGAGCCTATTTGGCCTAGGGATCCATCTGGCTAAATGTCATGCGCTAATGGCATTGCTGGGAATGGCGTCACAGTACAAAACACATCCTAAATTTCTTTCTTATTTATGTTTTTGCCATACTTTTTGAGACTTTGTGCTTTTGTGTATGGTGTCCGCTAAATGTATCTCTCTTTTTTATGGATAAAGTTAGATTATTAAGTACCCTAAAATTCAATAGAATCGGATATTTTTCAAAGTCTCCCGGACAAACCTTTTCATTTCCAGTCAAACGTGAGCATTTAAATCAACACTTTGATTGTCGTAATTGAACTTGTTTGAAGTTTTCTTTTGTAATGTATGTACTAAGTGCACTTAATTTGATTCCTTCACTGTTATGAGATCTTTGCATATGTCAGAAATGTGGTCTATTTCTTATATACTCCCTAGTCTCTGTTATTGACATTTTTGGTTAATATCGCTTTTTCAGGTAATTGGGATCAATAAGCAATTTCCAGGACCAATTTTAAACGTAACCACAAACTGGAATGTGGTTGTAAATGTGAAGAATGATCTCGATGAACCCTTACTTCTGACATGGTAACACAATTGTGTTTTTTTTTACTCGAGTGGTAATACAAATATAATAATGATGACGGTAATGATTATTTTGGTTAGTTAAATGCAGGAATGGTGTACAACATAGGAAAGACACCTGGCAAGACGGAGTTTCAGGAACCAATTGTCCAATTCCAGCTGGCTGGAATTGGACATACGAGTTTCAAGTAAAAGATCAGATAGGGAGTTTTTTCTACTTCCCTTCGCTAAACTTCCAGAGAGCTTCGGGAGGATATGGAGGAATTATCATAAACAACCGACCAGTTATTCCTGTTCCCTTCGGGTTGCCTGATGGCGATGTTACAATATTTCTCAGTGACTGGTACACCAAGAGTCATAAGGTCTTACCGCTTTATGCAACTTGCTTGTTTTTTGATATATACTCATTTTAATGGTTTTGACCATTGTATATGGTGAAACAGGATCTTAGGAAGGATGTGGAAAATGGCATTGACCTTGGAATCCCGGATGGTGTTCTTATCAATGGTTTCGGCCCTTACCGCTACGATGACACGCTTGTCCCAAATGGAATTTCTTACCAAATAATAAATGTGGAACCTGGTAAGAATCTATTGATGAACTTCTATGCATTGTAGTAGTTAAGGATATGCCAATAATATAGATTGTTCAGGATCTTTAGAATGCTCGATCCATAGTCTTCACTACAATGCCAATTTTAATATTAATGCATAAGAAAAGATTATCAGAGATTCAGGCTGAACTTGATTCTGAGATTTTAAGAAATTTCACAAAGACTAGATTGTAACAATTTGTTTGAAAATTGTTGTTTCTTCAAGACATGGCAATTACTTAGATCTAAAGAAAATGTAATTTGTGTCTGAAATTGCAAGCTATTTACAAAAATTGCACATATTTAAAGTCAACTGTTTATCATATTGTCTTAAACAGGGAAAACATATCGAATACGGGTTCACAATGTCGGTATCTCAGCAAGCTTGAATTTCAGGATCCAAAATCACAACTTACTTCTAGTGGAGACTGAAGGATCATACACAGTCCAGCAAAACTACACAAACATGGACATTCATGTTGGTCAGTCATATTCATTCTTGGTTACAATGGATCAAAATGCGAGCACCGATTACTACATTGTTGCGAGTCCTCGGTTTGTTAATTCGTCATGGACTAAAGCTACTGGAGTTGCCATTTTGCACTACTCCAATTCTCAGGGCCCTGCTTCAGGTCCTCTTCCCAGTCTTCCTGATCAAGATGATCCTTCTTTCTCTATAAATCAAGCAAGATCAATAAGGTTATTGTTCAGTACTTTGATTTCTTTCGTTGTTTGGAAACTTTTTTGATGATAAATGGCTAATATCAAAAAGTAGTTAGAATATACAAAAATATCTTGCAATATTTTGTTATTATGTTTGAGTATCCTAGTTTATTTCGTAGAATAGATTTCTTATCCTAGTGAATCTTAGATTATCTCTTACAACTAACTAGGCTTGATATTTCTTATGGTGTAATTTGATTGATAATATTTAAAATATTCTAACAAAGCCTAATTCAAGTTGATTTTATAGTTTAGGAAGTCCTTACATGATTTCAAATGTTTCATAATGTTGGTGTTTACGGGTAAACATATCGAGAAAAATGTTAATTTACTACTCTGTATGTCTCATATTAAATGTCATGTAAAACAATAACATCAGCGTCGCTTTGGCCGAGTGGTTAAGGCGTGTGCCTGCTAAGTACATGGGGTTTCCCCGCGAGAGTTCGAATCTCTCAGGCGACGTTTTTTATATATTTTTTTACAGTTACCGAAAAAAATATTAAATGTCATGTTCGGAATATTTGTTTGTCTTTGTCATTCTAGAAAACCAATGAAGCATTAATTACTTTTTTTTTCCGCCTATTATCCCTTCTTATTATATATCTCTCAAACTACTTCCCTAAGTCACCAACTACTACATTATAAAGGATACTTTAGTAAACGAAACTCATTTTATTATGGAAATTATTACACTCAATGGTTATCTTAAGAAGTGTGCATAATCTTATACGACACTTAATTTGAGACAGCATTAGCAAGACTATATTTGTTATCCTTTGGTTACTCAAACTTTTATGGTTAGTTGTAAGAGTATTTTGCAGCCATCAGATACCGACTGTTCAAAATCTCATCTGATAATGGTATTTTATAGGTGGAATGTGTCTGCCGGTGCTGCACGTCCAAACCCGCAAGGTTCATTTAGATATGGTGACATTACTGTCACAGATGTATATGTTATTGTTAATAGACCTCCAGAGCTTATAAATGGAAAATGGCGAACTACTCTTAATGGTATATCATATTTACCGCCTTCAACACCGTTGACGCTTGCGCAACAATTCAAAATTCTCGGGGTGTACAAGCTTGATTTTCCAAATAGATTGATGAACAGGCCTTCTAAAGTTGATGTATCTCTCATTAATGGCACCTATAAAGGTTTTATGGAAATAATCTTTCAAAACAATGACACCACAGTTCAGACCTACCATTTGGATGGTTATGCGTTCTTTGTCGTTGGGTGAGAATTTAGGTCTACAACTTTGTTCTAACTTGTTTATTTTTCACTTATGCAACTTTGGATTTAGGAATAAGAGTAAGTAAATTTTTCGTTTGAATTGTAGCATGGATTTTGGAGTATGGACTGAAAATAGCAGAAGTACTTATAATAAGTGGGATGGCGTGGCTCGTTGCACTACACAGGTATTGCTATCTTACTACTAACTCTATCCTTATTTATAATCCCTCTTGACATTTTTCTGATATACTAAAATAGTTAGTAATATATTTAATGCATATGTTTTGTGTAAGATTATTACTAAATTGCCCTTTGTGTCTAGATGTATTTAATATTAAATTTTCATCTTCCGAGATGAATTAGTATTATTAATAAGGGAATAAATATATCTAGTAATTTGCACCACAGCTTATATTTAGAGACAATTTTGTTTATCAAAGACTGCTGTTTTCTGAGGTCTGCAATTGACAACACTGAATTTATCCATGTCGCATTTTCTACTTTTCTTCCATTGAATTTGGAATCACACGCAAAAACACAAACACTTTCATGTTAGTTGTTTAACCATACAAAAGGGCATGTAATTGCAAGTAAATTGAAACATGAACTTGACTTCATATTGCAAGAGTAGCCATTTTATAACAACTTAATTCTTTAACCTGTGTCTTTGTAGGTCTTTCCTGGAGCTTGGACAGCAATTTTAGTATCTCTTGACAACGCTGGCATTTGGAACCTTCGTGCTGAGAACCTCAACTCTTGGTATCTGGGCCAAGAAGTTTATCTGCAAGTTGTAAACCCAGAGAATGATAGTAATGAGAATTCTTTGCCGGATAATGCAATATACTGTGGTCTACTTTCCTCCCTTCAAAGGTAAGATTTCCCTAAACATAGCAACTTTGAGTTGTTTCGCAATATACAATCAATTACAATGTCTTTTACACACTGTCAAATAACCGATTATCCCAAAAACTTAAGCTTAAGAAAGGCCACATCAATGGAGTTATATTATTTCTGACACGCCCATTTAGACAAGAGCCCATTGGGCTTGAAGCGTGGATAATGCATAGGCTCACTCACCTACCATATGCTTAAATTCCACTTTTAATTATAAAGTGAGGGGAGCGGGGATCGAACTCTAGACCACTTAGTCATAGAGGCTTTGATACCATGTCAAATAACCAATTCCCAAAAGCTAAAGCTTAGGAAAGACCACATCAATAGTTTTGTATTATTTCTAACACACACTTAAGGTTATTATTAGAATTTGGGAGGCTTATACTCAACCACAAAAGCTAGCTTGAGAGTTGAGGTTTGCACTACATTTATAAAGGCTATCTATGTCATATCTCTAGCCAATGTGGGACTTCTAACACACCCCCTCACGTCCAGAACTGAACAAGCTGGAACGTGGAAACAACAATAACGGGTACCCCAAATATAAGAGGTCTCCACAACAAACAACAAATGGATCTAGGATAGGCTCTGATACCATATTAGAATTTGGGAGGCCTATACTCAACCACAAAAGCTAGCTTGAGAGTTGAGGTTTGCACTACATTTATAAAGGCTATCTATGTCATATCTCTAGTCAATGTGGGACTTCTAACAGTTATCATAGGAAAATTCTTGAGGTAACTCGAGATTTGTTTGGATAAACAAATTCTAAAAAATTTCATGAAGTTTTGTGCTTTAAATTAAATAAGGGTTTCACGGTATTATAATTCACTTATGAATGGTTATCTATCTTATGATACATGCAAGTGATACTTTGATTCAATACAAAATTGATATCAATTGATATGAAACTCCAGTGTGTATTTATTTTGAAGATGATTTCTT
This sequence comes from Trifolium dubium, assembly GCA_951804385.1. NCBI lineage: Eukaryota > Viridiplantae > Streptophyta > Magnoliopsida > Fabales > Fabaceae > Trifolium > Trifolium dubium. The sequence continues at coordinate 10,697,005 of OX638072.1, read as the reverse complement.
AAATCTCGATTTACTATGATGAATTTTTATTCATTCTAATATTTATCAATTTTGTAAAGCGAAACACTTTTATTTTGTAGCTTAAATTTAATTGCATGTTTGATGTCTTACTTTTATTTTAAGTTTCAAGTTGGTCATCTACGTTTAAAAAGTTTCAAGTCGATCCCTTACATTACTGATGTCATTATAAGTTCGTTTTTTTTTTGTCAAATGTGGAGTTAATTCCGTCTAAAACTTCCACGCGGCACCCCTCTAAGTTATCCAAGTATGTGACTTTGTTAGCCACGTGGATGATCTAAATGGAAATTCGACAAAAATTACTAACTTATTGTAACATTAGTAACTTAACAGACCAACTTGAAACTTTTTAAACGTAGGGGATCAAATTAAAACCTAAAATAAACGTAAATGACTAAACATGCAATTTAGCCTATTTTGTAATTTGATTTATGACTTGAATCTTGAATTATTTCGAGGTTAATAATGGACTATTAGCTTACAATTTTGCAACAACAATTATTTTTTGTTACTTAAGAAAACGTCATATTTTAATTAGTAATATAACTTACGAGTTATAAAAAGATTCGATTCACGAATCACGATTCGGAAAATAGGTCTTCTGATACACAATTTCAATTTAATAACCATGCATATACTATATTAATAATAACAATTGCACCTGTTTCTCTTATGCAGGGATCAGTCTCACAAATTCCAGTACTCTATAGGATCACCTTTAAGCTCTAATTCTAGAGTGATATTATTCGTGTTATTATTCCTAGCTCTAATTGAAAGTTTGAATGGCATGTGTAGTGTTCAACATTAATGTCAACTAAAACAACCCATTTTAAGATTTAGATGAACATGGCCATTGAAAAGGAAATTTTGTGTTGTATAACATGTCAGGAAAATTTTTATATAGCAATGTAATCATAACTGTAAACTAGAACCGTACAATTTTTTACATTTGCATTAGGCATGACAAGAAAACTTGTGACCATGGATACCGTCTGAATTTGCCTCGACTTTGACGAGAAAACCTGAATTTAATGGGTTAAGGTTTAGAATTTTCCTCGATTTAAAAAACAGAGGGCGGAGTGGATAATGAGAACGCATCTATATCTTTATCTATCTATATCTATATCTATATAACATAATATTTACGAATTTATTATAAGAAAACTATTTGAAGAAATATTTAAATGTTCTTCTCACATTCATCGAGCATTTATTGGCTTATTAATGCAATTTTTATTGAATTTTAATTGTAAAAATAAATTACGTAAAATCATATTTTAAAATCATAGTTTATAATATATTTTTTTATTTCAATCTTAACAGCCACTTTTTCATAATACAATTACTATTTATTATGGTTTTTTTTTTTTTGGATAAATTAAGAGCATCTAGGTATTAAGGTGTAAATAAACATCCCAACTAGGTTGGCACGCCGAAATACACCTGTCCTCGACCTATATCTCATAATAATATATTAATAATAAAAAGAAAATATGTACAAGAGTGGGGGGGGGAGGGCAAACCGTACCCCAAGAATAACAAAAGAAATAAAAGAAAATCAAGAAAAACGGTACTGCAGGTAATCCGTCTCGTCCTGAAGATATGCATCCCGAGCAAAGTGTGGAATATCATCCCACCATAATAAGTCAGTAATAGAGTGACCATGATTAGCAATCCTATCCGCACACCTGTTACCTTCTCGAAAAATATGAGTATGCCGAATAGTTAGTCCCTGAGCTAAAGCATTATTCCACCGGTTACGAAGATCCCAATGAACAACGTCAGGCGTGGCAAAGGAGGCCAAAGCACCCAAGGAGTCACTCTCAACCCAAATATTATTCCAGCCCTGGCGACATGCAAACTCTAAAGCCAAAATGATTGCCAAGATCTCCGCATGTAGAATAGATACCGATCCCAAATGTTGCGCAAAACTCCCAATATGAATGGCCAAGTGATTACGAAAAATACCACCACAGGCCGCCCTCCCTTCTACGACCGAGCCATCAGTATTAGCCTTAGTCCATGAAACACGCGGAGGCTGCCAAACCACCAGAGTAATATTAGGCGCATTTCTGAGACAAGGGGCGAGGCGTAGCTGCTGGAGCACGGAAATCTCCAGTAAGGAGTTGGTGGTGTAACCTTTCAGCAGAGGAGCGGATAAAGCAATGGCGGTTAAGATTTTTGTTTTGGCCGCATGTACAGTAACCACCGCATTATTAAAACGAACGCCACCAGAGGAGCAGTAATAACAATGATTGATTGATTGAACACCGAGCCAAATAGCATGAAAGGTATGTATAATAGAAGCACGGGCAAGATTGACGATAAACACGCTCCACCAAGGAGGGAAATTGTCAAAAAGAGATGCAATAGAGGTGGTAACCAACACATAATGGAATAACGAGCCAAGCCATTGCCATAGATGAGATGCAAAAGTACACCGAAAGAAAAGATGTTCCGTAGTCTCAAAATGCGAAGAACACATACTACAAACCGAGACAATGATGCAGCCCCGTGTTCTAAGATTCTCATCAGTTGGCATTTTATTGTGAAAACATCGCCAAACAACAAAAGATGTCGTGGGCGGAATCGCCGGGTGCCATAGCCAACTTGCCCAAGGTACCGAAGGTGAACCTGAGAATAAAAAATCATATGCTTGCTTAGCCGTTAACATGCCATCTGTAGAGTCATACCAAACCAGTCGGTCGTGTAAGGGAGGATTAGGCAACACAACTTGATGTATCCGTTGTGCCACCGCCGGGAATTTTTCAATGAGACATAGAGGAATATTCCAAGACTGGTTGTGAATAAAACAGCTCACCGAACCACGTAGCGAAAGACGGATGTCAGGTGGAATTGGAAGAATCTCCGTTAACGTGTCACCCAACCAATTATCTGACCAAAAACTGATGTGCTCACCGTACCAATTAACCACCGGGTCTGATTACGAACCAGAGCAAGATGTAGCTTAATGCCAGGTCAAACCGAGGAGCAAATATAAGAAGACGCGGGACTGCCCTTGCGCAAGAACCGTGCGCGACCAAGGCGCGCCCATTCATCACCGGAAGACAAGAATTTCCAACAGAGCAGTAATAACAATGATTGATTGATATGCCGTAAAGACCTAATACCCAAACCACCTGCTTCAAAAGGCGTGCAAACCACGGACCAAGAAACCGTGCAAACCTTGCGAGTGTGCACATCACCACTCCAAACAAAGTTGCAGATCCACTTGTCTAAACATCTTAGTAACGACCGGGGCCAAGAATACACTTGAAAAGAGTGTATAAGCATGCCTTGTATAACCGAGCGAACAAGCTGAACACGCCCCATGATAGACAACAATCTCCCTTTCCATGTGGCAAGTTTGGCTTTAACACGATCAGCAATAGCACGAAGGTGCATCCTCTTCGGCTTACCCACGAAGATAGGACAACCAAGGTACGTGAAAGGGATGGAACCCGGCGAGAAGCCTAGAGCAGCAGCTAGGTGAACACGCCGTGCATTAGAAATCGACCCTGCATAGAACTTACTTTTGGATTTATTTAGAAGTTGACCAGACGCCGAACCATATAGCGAAAAAATCAAAAGTATCCGCCTGACATTCCTCTTGGTTGCCTTGCAAAAGATCATAATATCATCCGCATATAAAACATGGGATGGAACAGAAACACCACGACATAGATGCATAGGCTGAAGCGCGCCAGCCCTCATTGCTAACGAAAGGCTGCGGCTGAGTACTTCCTCTGCGAAACAAAACAAAAGCGGTGAGAGGGGATCTCCTTGTCGTACCCCACGAGTGCAACTAAAAAAACCTGTTGAACGGCCATTGATAAGGACAGATAATTTGGCGGAGTGAAGTATAGCCGACACCCAGCCACAGAAAGTAACATTAAAACCAAACTGTTTAAGAACCGCAAGTAAAAAAGTCCAATTTACTGTATCGAAAGCTTTCTGAATATCAATTTTCAAGGCAAGGTTGCCTGCAAAACATCGCTTGGAAAGAACATTGATGGCTTCCGATGTGACCATAATACAATCAGAAATTTGCCGGCCGGGAATAAATCCACGTTGGTTAACCGAGATGACATTAGCTGCAATGACGGAAAGCTGATCCGCTAGAAATTTAGTTATCATCTTGAACTGAAAATTAGCCAAAGCAATAGGCCTGAACTGAGAAATAGAATCCGCTCCCGGGACCTTCGGGATCAACACCAAAAGGTTGCAATTAACATTCTCAAGCAAAGTACCTGTTAGAAAGAAACTCTGAACCGCTGCAACCACGTCAGAATTGACTATACTCCAATAGGTTTGAAAAAAATGACCGCTAAACCCATCCGGGCCAGGAACCCCATCCCCATTCATGTCAAAAACCGCTGCCTTAATCTCCTCCGGGGAAGGCAAACGCGTGAGATCATCATTATCTGCCACGAAGACAAGGTTGGGAATACAGTCCGATATCAAATCATTCGGCGTACACAATTCTGGACCACAAAAAATATTTTGAAAGTAGTGAATAATATGGGTCTCTAAAGCGGCCATATCTGTAATAATGCCATCCTCCCCCCTAAGCAACTGAATTTGCTGAGTTGTCGACTTAATTTAATGCACACGGTGAAAAAAAGCCGTATTACGGTCCCCTTGAAAAAAATTCTTAACACGAGCCTTTTCTTTCCAAAAACCGTCCTGACATAAAAGATTTTGAATATCGTCAGAAATACCATGAATATCAATAAGATTTTGAATACGATTAACCTCCTCAATGGCCGATTGAACATTAGCATCAACATTGCCGAAAACCTCTTTATTCCACTTCTTAAGAGCAGGTCTCAAAAGCTTTAATTTTTGTTGCAAGCAATACATTGGCGCACCAAAAACCCGGCGGGACTAAACATCCCTTACAACCCGCACACAATCCTCATGCCCAGTCTAAACATTAAAGAAGCAAAAAGGCAAAGAGCGGGGAACCGAGAGCCTAGAGTGTGTCGCCAACAAAGGATGATGGTCAGAACAATGTTTAAATAAAGTGCAACAGTGAATTGTAGACCAATGCAATAACCACGCTTGATTACAAATAGCACGATCAAGCCGAAGAGCCACATACTCAGAACCTGCCCTTCCGTTTGCCCAAGTAAAGTGCACGCCAATTGCATTTAAATGAGTCAATTGATTGGCATTAGTCCAGTCAATGAAATCTGCGCAAGACAATTTCGGGGGAGGAATCTTGCCTCTCTTCTCATGAGCGCCAAGAACGGCGTTAAAGTCACCAATAAATAACCAAGGGCCCGGGTAAAGCGCTTGTAAACGCGTGAGGTCAGCCCATAAAGACCGACGTACCAAATAAGAAGTACTCGCATACACCGCCACAACATAAACAGAATCAAGCTCAAAAACCAAGCAGTGGTCCGTGGAATAGACCAAGGAGATGTTAGCAGATGAATTCCACATGCCCCAAATATTTGGAATTAATGGCTCTCGCCCATTTACACCAAATTTATCCACTTTAATACTCTTCCAATACCAAGCCGGGACTGTAGCAAACTGAATTTTAGGTTCGGCAATACAAATCAAATCCGGTTTATGAGTAGTACAATAATTTTTAAGAGCAACTCTTGAATCGGGATTACCAAAACCCCGCACGTTCCAATAAAGGAACTTCATAAAGAATGAGATAAAGGAGGCACACTCCTGGAGCGAGTGTGATAAGGCTGGGTGGCACTTCGTGCTTCAAGTAAATTCTTTTTGCGTTGTCTCTTGTACACGACCTTAGTGAATGGTTGCTCGTCCGGCTGGTCAACCCAAGCCCTGGACACTAAAGCAACATCCTGGCGTGCTATGTCATCATAAGCTTCTTCATTAGATACAAAGACATTCTGAGTTTCCGGCACAACCTGCGTACCATTATCAGTAGAGCTATGATGTGATTCCCGCCCCGTCGGAGAAGTAACACTATCATGAACAACCATATCCAAAACCACATCGTTCGCACGCAACTCCCCTTGGGCAATGACATCAACCACATTATTAAGAGCAAGGCTAAAGGACGAGGTAGCTACCGTGGCAGCAGGTACGGGTTCAGCAATAACCGGAGATTGTGATTGCTCTATGACCGGTGTGACAACAGGTTCAGCAATAACCTGAGGTACGGGAACTGCCACTGCCCCCTGCTTGTCCGCGCGCGCGCCAGCAACCGCGGGAACCTCAACCAGGGGTTTAACAACATATTTTTGTGTGACTTTAGGGCGTGTAAATCCGCCTTCTCCACTGGTGGGTGCAACCAACTACAAGAAGCGATTGCATGCCCAATCATCTGACAGTGCGTACAAAAAGAGGGTAGCTTCTCATAAACCACGGCAAGTTTAAAGGTAAAACCCTCCCTCTCCACTACTATTTATTATGGTGGTTTTGCAGACTCGAAGAATTAAAATGAAGTTGATTTTTTGGTGATATTCATTCTATGTTTTCTTTCTTTTGTTTTAGTAAACGACAACAAATGTTCAGACTTAAACTCACGGGGAATAAAAAATGTGGAATTGTTTATGAAGTTGATATAATTTTAGATTTTTTTTGAAATTATTTACAACTCACGGGGAATAAAAATGTGGAATTATATATAGCCACTAGGTTATTTGACTCAAAATAAATCTAAAATTAAATCTAACCAAAATAAAATCTAAAATTAGTAAGATAGACCATGGAATAAGAAAATGATTTCGTGTCTGATTTACTATTGATTATAAGAAACTAGCGGGCCTTCCGTGCCCGTTTGTGTGATACGAACGTACATGTTTGTGTGATACATATTTTTTATTATTTTTTATTTAAATTTGATATTTTTTTGTTGATGATTTCTTCAAATTTGATTGTTATGAGAATAATTTGAAATTTGAAATTCAAATTTGGTTGTTATGAGAATAATTTGAAATTGAGGGTAAAATAGGCATAAAAGTAGGCCATACCAAAAGAGTGTATCCTCTTTATATAGGTATAGATATAGATTACCAAAACAAAATTAAAAAAATAAGTAATAATATAGGTAATATTTAGATTAGACGAGGCCGTTTAATCAGGGGCGTTGCTGCTTTGCCACCAGGGGTGCATATGCACACCCTCACTTTTAACATTTAGTACTAGTATTCTATTGGAAAATAGATTTGCACACCCTGATTATTTATTATTGCACTCTGCACTCACAGCTTGACACTCTCACAATCTCATTTACTTTTTATCATTTCAAATTTATTTTGTCCTTGTTTATTTATTTAATTAATTAATTTCATTTACTATTTTTAATTTGATATTTTTCTTAAAATTTACCCTATAGTTCCTAAGAGAAGAGGGTATATTAGTTTAGAGTTCGGGATAATATCTGACATTAAGTAGATTCAATCTTCTCCCAAACACAATTGCGGAAGATCAAACCGCGGTCTTTTTTACTAAATTCAGCGTCAATCACCACTAAACTGACTAACGTTTTAGTTTAAGTGGCTTCATGCCTTCATTATACTCTCTGGCGATAGTCCTTACTCCCATAATCATATCCTATATTCATGTTTAAATTGCAAATATGATGACAATTGATCTTTCTTGATAAGATGTCACTAATTGATATTTGAATACAAAGAATTTACCATCAACAATAGAATGTTTTTTATTTGATTTTATTGTTGTTTACCTATACCAAGAACATTAATTAATTTTATTGTTTTTAATAATTATTTGTCATTTTTTATAATACCATTAGTTATTCATTATTTTTTCATATTTTTTATCTCTTCAATAAGTAACTACAAATTATATTGGAAATAGTTAATAATACTTTAAATTTAAAAATGTCAATTAAAAAGAAAAATAAAAATTCTATAAAATCACACGTAATATTTTTTTGCACCCCTTGAACCAGGGTCCGGGAGTCGCCACTGCATTTAATGAAGTACAATAATGAAAATTCCTATTTTTAAAGTTTCCAATTTTGTCACTTGACTCAATATAAATATCGGTGAGCAATGATAATTTGACAACAACCTAGATCGATGAACAATGATACACGTCTCTTTGTACTGTTTTGTGTATTATATACTAACTCGAAAAAATTGAAAGAAAAAAATCGATGAGCAATTTATATTTTTTAGTGAATATGAACTCGAAAAAATAGAAAGAAAAAATAATCAAGTATAACTTTTCTACCTCGTGGGTGGATTAAATTATAAATTTACATTAAATGTTTTTGCTCTAAACAAGTATTTTGTCAATATTTTTAGAACAAAAACAACACGCTATTTATAAAAATGAATTGTCTTTTGATGAATGGTGAGAGATCCATGAAGAAAAACAACACACATTATAAGATTCCCTCAGAGCAAAAACAACACACATTATTCTCTCATAAATAAATTACACATGAAAGAATTTGTTCCGTGCTATTTAACCATCCCACGCTTCAATCAAAAAATTAAGGCATAAAAAATAACTTACTACTTTTTTTGGTACATAAATAGTTTACTACTTCAAATATAAAATCAATTCATTTTTGGTCTTTTGTTACAAATCAAGCAATTATAAAATTTAGATTACTAAAATCGAGTAATTGTAAAATTTAGGGAGTTAAGATCAAGTAATTGAATTATCTATGCAAAACCTTTGTGGAAAATCACACGGGGATACATAGAGTCAAGATACCATTCAATATAATTTTTATTTTCTTAAAATTTTTATAAGAAAACACACATTCAAGATATCATTTAGTAACACACGGGGTACACACGCATTCAAAAAATTATAAAAAAACACACGGGGTACAAACAAATTTAAAAACATATTTTATTTAAAATACCATAAGTAATTTTTATTTTAAAAAAGTCAACGGGGCTAGGAAATGCAAAACGTGAAAAACTTGAATGCCAAAATCGAACAATTGAAATTTAGGTTACTAAAATCGAACAATTGTGAAATTTAGGGAGTTAAAATCAAGTAATTGAATTATCTTTGCAAAACCTTTGTGCAAAATCACACGGGGGTACACACAGCCAATCAATGTACCATTCAATATAATTTTTATATTCTTAAATTTTTTATAAGAAAACACACAGGATACATACACATTCCAAATACCATTTAGAAACACACGGGGTACACACACATTCAAAAAATTATAAGAAAACACACGGGGTATAAACATATTTTAAAACATATTTTATTTAAAATACCATAAGTAATTTCTATTTAAAAAAGTCAACGGGGCAAGGAAAAGCAAAATGTGATAAACTTTAAGGAGAAAATTGAACAAATTGAAATTTATGTTATTAAAATCGAGCATTTGTGAAATTAAGGGAGTTAAAATCATGTAATTGAATTATATATGCAAAACTTCTGTGGATAATCACACGGGGATATACACAGTCAAGATACCATTCAATATAATTTTATTTTCTTAAAATTATTATAAGAAAACACACGGGATACATACACATTCAAGATACCATTTAGATACTCACAGGGTACACACGCATTCAAAAAATTATAGGAAAACACATTGTGTACAAACACATTGTAAAATAAATTTTATTTAAAATACCATAAGTAATTTTTATTTTAAAAAACTCAACGGGGCTAGGAAATGTAATATGTGATAAACTTGAAGGCCAAAATCGAACATTTGAAATCTAGGTTACTAAAATCGAGCAATTGTAAAATTTAGGGAGTTAAAATCAAATAATTGAATTATCTATGCAAAATCTCTGTGGAAAATCACACAGGGGTAGATATAGTCAAGATACAATTCAATATAATTTTTATTTTCTTAAAAAATTTATAAGAAAACAAAAGGGATAGACACACATTTGAGATACCATTTAGAAACACGCGGCGTACACATTCAATTTTTTTTAAAATTCACATAGGTACAAACACATTTAATAACATAGAATGATGTCATTTGGCTTTATTCACATTAAAGTACAAAACCATTTTAATATTGTCAATATGTAGAGATTCAGTTAGTAGGAATATTTTATTTGGTTTGATTATGATTATGATTATGATTATGATTCAGTTAAAGCTTTGCATAGGTAACATGATAGCTCAAGTGGTAAGAGCTTGAGGATATATGGGTTGGGTAGAGGGAGGTTCAAGGTTTGATCCTTAGTGGAAGCAATTTATATTTCTGATATACCAAAAAAAATTAAGGCAATTTCATTTGCAATTCTTAGGAACATTGCATGAAATATGCAAAGATCAAAGTTTGAATTTTGATAAGTCCACTTATTAATTTTTAAAAGAAAATTCTACCCACTAGCCTACATTATATTATTGCAACAAAATATAATTATTTTATTTGAAATTTTTATTAAAGAAAATACATAGTATGCACACGCATTCAAAATACAATTTAAAAACACACGGGGTACACACATTCAAAAAATTATAAGAAAACACAAGAGGTACAAACACATTTAAAAGCATATTTTATTTAAAATACCGCATCAATAATTTATATTTAAACAAAGGCAACGAGGCTATGAAATGCAAAACATGGTAATATTGAGGCCCAAAATCGAACAATTGAAATTTAGGTGACTAAAATCAAATAATTGTAAAACTTAGGGACTTAAAAGCAAGTAATTGAATTATCGATGCAAAATTTCTGTGAAAATCACACGGGATACAAACACATTCAAGATGCCATTCAATATAATTATTTATTTTTTAAAAGATTTATAAGAAAACACACGGGATACACGCACATTCAAGATACCATTTAGAAATACACGGGGTACCCACATTCAAAAAATTATAAGAAAGCAACGGGGTACAAACACATTTAGAAGCATATTTTATTTAAAATATCACATCAATAATTTATATAATTATATTTAAACAAAGGCAACGAGGCTATGTGTCAGACCCGTAGAAATATTGTAGCAGAGATTATAATTTAGAAATATTAAATGATATCCTGCTTTTTGTTTTTATTTGTTTTATGCTTAATTATCTTTTTTGACAGATTTTTTGTTGAGATTGTGTTAGCGCATTAATTTAACATTTGAAAAATTGGCATAATGAGTTTAGAAGCTTTAGATGAGTTTAGAAATATTTTTGTCTCGTTTGAATTTCAAAAATAATTTATTATAGATTTTTGAGAAAATGGTCAAGATATACCCGCTGTTTGAAAATTTTGTGATTTCTGATCTCCGTCAAAATTTAAACTGAGACTTTTTATATCACATTAATGAGAATTTTATCTCATTATATTTTTTTCGAGCTAAGGAGCAAAAATTTATTCGGGATAAAATTTATTCGAAAAATTATGAATTCTTTTAATTAAATTGTTTGCGGTAGAAATTCTCTGTTTCCTTAAAATTTATCGATACACGAGATACGACATGTTTAAGAACGAACGCGGGGGACTGAGCAAGATGAGTTGGCGCTAGAGCACAAAATATCTGGATATTATCTAAGATATTATTATTTTAAGTTTGTGAGTAATTGATTGAAGGGCTGGGATTTAATCTTGCCACATTTTACTATTTAATCCAATGGCTATAGTTACCAAAATGCTTTCCATTCTTTCTCTCTTTCTCCACGAGCTCCTCTCCTTTCTCTCCTTCCATTTCTTTTTTTTTCTAAGTGTGAACACCACAAAAAAACAAATAATTTAAAGCTCACACCTTTGAAGGAAAGTGAATTGGATTGCTTGGTGATCCTCAAGTGGGGTTGTGAGACTCCTTTAGTGGGGTTGTGTTTATTTTACATTTTTTGTGCTTGTTTTCTTTAGTAAAGCTATGGATTCATGAGAGCTAGTTCTAGATCTAAAATAAAATCTTAGTTTTGACAACTTTTACGAAATGAGATTTTTTGTGTTAAAAATTGAATTGAATTTATGATATGATTTCATTTCAATTGAAGCTAGCATTACTTGTTTTATGGATTCAATTTTTGAAAGAAATGCTATGAAAGAAAAAGCCTCATATTTTTGTGAAGTTAGGGTTTTGGAATTTGATTAGTTTTTGGAAATCTACTCAATTTGAGGTTGCATTTGTGCAATTAGAAATTGTATAAGTATTTTAACTATTTTTGATTTTTGAAAACAATGATTTTGAGGTTAATTAAATACTGGCCGAAATCTGAAAGGTTATTTTGGTCATTTTAAATTAATATTTCGTCCTAAAACGTGAACCATTAGATCTAACTTTTTGAAACGATAAAAATGGACATATGGTTCACTTCAATCGGACAAGAAATGACAGAGTTACAGTCGTTTTAATTTTGAAAACTATATTACCGTAGTTATTTAATAAAATATATGTTGTTGACTGAAATAGAGTAGCAGATTTGTCGTTGGTAAAAATATATTTATGTTTGTGATATTGTGTAGATCGTTCGAACTCGAGATTCGGTTAAACGGTGTAAACACAAAGGAGACTCTGTCAAAAATCTATTAAAAAGTTTTTAAAATTATTTTAACACTGTTAAAAAAAATTGAATACAAAAGAGATTTAAGATAATCCTTTGAGAAACATTTTATTTTAAGAATGTCTTAAGAAATTTGTGCTTAATAGTTGTTTTTTTATTTGAAAAAGAAATTCTTTTGTTGAGGATTTATTGAGTTTGACATTTATGAACTATTTCTAAAAAGGTTTTAGTTATGTATGCGTAAAAAGTATTTTTTTTGTTGAAGTTGATTTCTAAAAATTTTAGTTGAACTTTATAGCTTTGAAAATGATTTGGTTTTGAACAAAGTTTTTGAGATTTATAAAGCAACATGTTTGTGATGATAACTATTTATTATACAACCTCCGTTCCTTTTTACTTGTCGTTTTAGGAAAAAAAATATTTGTTCCTTTTTACTTGTCGTTTTAGCAATTTAGGTTATATCTTGACTATTATATCCTCCTTCTTATTTTATTTTATTGACTAAATTTTGTATAATTGTTTTTGTTGAAACAATAAAATCTTTTTTATTGTATACAAATTTTGTTTGTTTTTAAATAAAGTTTGTTACAATTTTTTTGAAAGTAGATAATGTTTGTGAAAAAGAAGGAATTTATTGGTGGATAAAAAATATGATATATTTAAAAAAAGGGTATACTAGGAAAATAAGGTGCAAAAATATACCCCTCCTATTTTGGTCTTTTTTTCTAAAACGACAAGTAAAAAAGAACGGAGGTAGTAGTAATAATGTTTTTAAAAGAATTATTTTAAAAATGATTCGAGGCAATATAATTGAGAGAGATCAACCCCTAAGCCTTAATCCATTAGTAGCCGAGCTAGGAATTTTGAATAACTAATTAGTTTGTGTATTAACTTAATTAAGTTGAATAATTAAGGTTGAGAGAGTATTAACTGGATCGGGGACTTCGTCGAGAGAGACGGATATTGCTCGCGCAGCGTAACTTGAACATGTTGGAAGCTTGCTGAGGTAGGGGCACTTTTTAACGATTTCATATACCTCAAAATATTGAGTGCTTTTTATGCATGTGTAATTGTTGCTTGAAAATGTGTATTTGCTTTATGTGATGCAATGTGAATTATGAGCATGTTTGTATTGGAATGTATTCTTGTGACGAGAACTTGGTTGATAACATGCTATATTCTACACATGTTTGAGTTGTTGTTGTAAATTTCATATAATTGAATAATTATGAAGTGTTGATGCTTGTACTTGATTTGAATATCTAGCGGTACATGATATTTAGTTGTCTTACATATGATTTTGTTATAAATATATGTATTGACATGTGATTGTGAATTACATATGCTTGTATGATATGTAAATGTAAATTGTTGCATGAGCATATATGATCGTGCATGTCGGATGGAGACTGCACGGGGTATGTTGGATGGAGACTGCACGATATATGTGAATAAATAGTGTTAAGCTCATGCATTTCATAGTCGTGTATGTCGGATGGAGACTACACAGGGTGTTTCGGATGGAGACCACCTAATCCTGCAGGATTTTATTGAGTCGGTGTTTGTCGGATGGAGCCTTCACCTGCCCTGCGGGGTTTAGTAGGGGATGGACCTACGACTCTCTGCGGAGAGGTTAAATTCCGGAATTCATGCATGATGATCAATAGGGGATGGACCTATTGACGTCACATTTCATATGGAGTCTGCATTGATAGGTTAATTGTGCATCCGAATATTGTTGTGTGTGATTGATAGATTATCCATGCACTTAATTTCTATGATGTTGTATTCTTATGATGAATGTGTAAATGATGCCATGTATTGTGTATCTTGTGCTGCGTATTTTTGGTTATATGTTATTTTTAGTTGGTGACCCTCTACGAACATTTTTAGGTAATTACATGTACCGTGTTGAGAAGCGGCGAAGCTTGGAGCTGTCTGTGGGTCTTCGTCACCCAGTCATCTTCAGTAGAGTTTAAGGATCAGCTTAGGGGTAGTCGTTTAAGAGTCATGTTACTCTTATTTATTTTCCGCTGCATTTATACTCTAAAATTGTATTATGATTTATTTGAAATAAATGATACCGCTGTTTATTTAGACATAGCGGTTGGTTTTCATTCTTAAACTTTTATTCGTGAAAATAATAAAAGAGGCATTGTTTTCCGATCGCTAATTTGAAAAGCGGTACTCTGGTTTATTTTAAAGACGATTGGAAATGTTGATTTCAAAGACTTTGTTTATTTTAACAAAGATTGTGAATGTTTAATTTTAAAGTCTTTATGGTTGTTTTAAAATAAAATAAAAAGACTCACTTTTAGGCTATGAAAATAGGGGTGTTAAGTATCCAAAAAAAATAAAATTGGGGTGTTACACTATGAAATACAAAACAAGGTAAACTTGAAGCCCAAAATCGAACAATTAAAATTTAGGTAACTAGAAATTAAAACAGGGTAAACTTGAGGCCCAAAATCGAACAATTACAATTAAATACTTATTTTAAATTCTTCATCCTTCAAATTGTGACGTCTCTTAACAATTAAATTATATTCATGGGGATTATTGCACACAAAATTCTAACTAATCAAAATATGATGATTTTTATATTATTATTAAAATCAATAAAAATAAATAAAACCTCAATTATATGTGAGACAAGTGATAGATACTCAGTTCCTTAAAAAAAAAATTTGTGAGATACGGTATCCAACAAAGTAAGTAGGTCATCAGAAAAATTTCCAAAATATTATATACACCTTCAAAAATAAGTTAACAAATATACTTTCAAATTTATTATAAAAACATGTACATGTATATTTAGTCATTATTAAAATAGTTTTAAAAAAAACTTATATCATAAACAAAAGTAATTTATATTTTTATAAGTAATTTAAACTTCTGTAAAAAAAAAAGAAGTAATTTATACTAGTCTTTGTATATAATAAACCAGAATAATTTCTCTTTCTCTCTCCCTAAATGCTATTCTCTCCTCTCATACATTTGATATTAAATGCTATTAGATATAATTTATTTCTTTTTTTTATTCTTACATTATTATCATTCAAAAAAGAACAAAAAAAAAATCTTTTTTTGGTGAAAAGTATTTTTCGAAATAATGTGGGATTTTTTTTTTTGTTACAGTGTTATCATTGGAAATACAAACAATATTTATGAAAAGTGAGAAATATTTTTTGGATTTTGTATGTTTTTGGTGACATAAAAGCAATATTTTTGTTTTATGAGATAAACAATATCTTTTGTAAAATGTATATTAATTTTTTTTTTAAATAATCAATTGCTTCATAAAATTATTACAATATAAATTTAATGACCAAATAAATATAAAAATATTACAATACGAAACACATGGTCACTAACTATAAAAATATTCACGTAAAAATTCAATTTGAAAAAGTGTTTCACGGCACAATTCAGTATTACGGGTACAGTACCAGTACCGGGTACTGGTATAGAATACGATATTTTTGAAAAAAATTAAGATACTGGTATGTTGGTGTATTTTTTTTAATATAAATAAAATAATAAAATTATAATCATTTAAATTGTTCAAAAATATCAAAATAATCACATCAAACTAAAACATAATTACCAACATAGTGTGGCACAAGTGGTAGATGCTTGGGCCCCTTAACCATTTGGTTCTGTGTTTGATCCTCGGCCGGTGCGTATGGAAAAGCATTTGTTGGGAGAGGTCAACCCCTTAAATGGATCTCAGTTACCTCGATGGGATTAGTCTCTGCAGTTGCGCGCGGAGGATACCTTTGGTTTACCAAACTAAAACATAATTTGCTCAAAAAGAGTTATGTTATAAGAAATTGAAATTCCAGGAGAATTACCTTCACTATACCGTAGTTCCTAGTCTCTAGATCTTATTTGAATAGCCCCTATTCAAAGTCTCTCACTAAATTTACCCGAATGAAATTACTCAAGACTCCCCCTAAGTATGTGACTCTCCCTAACCAATTAATCAAACTGGAGGTTGTGAGATAAACTCAATGCAACATTGCAACACTTGCATGAAAACAACAATGAACAAAAAACAAAGAAAAACAGACTCAATAAACTAAGAACACTTAAAGCTATAACTATAATCTTGAGTCGTACTCTACTTCAATGATTGGTCCTCTATTTATAGTTTCTGAATGAGATAGAGCCAAACTGAATAATAGGAAAGTTTGTTGAAGTTTGTTGAGAATAAATCTTTTATCTTCAAAAGATAAAATATTTGTTTTTTAACTTCTGTTCCAAAAATCTGAGGCACCCAAACAAATAATCTTCTGATTTATTATTTGTTTGGTTGAACTGATAATCTTGTACCAAACATTATTTGTTTGGATATTTGATTTTAAATCTTCAAAGATAAGAAAACGCGTCATAACAAACTTCTTAAGGGATATACTTCAACTAAGAACGTTGGAGTATTTGTTTCTTCAGCTCTAAAAACCATCATCATTCTCTAACCTACCATCATCATTAACCTCATCTTTATTAGACACTTCATGTTCACCTTTATCCTTATCATTACCAGCATCCTCTCCTTCACTTTCAGCTTCTTGTGTTTGCAAGGATAGTAACAAATCACCTAGATTCTTTCTTTCTATTGTGGTGATTCTGATATTTTCATCAAGAACATAGCAACTATTTATGAGTTTAGCAATTACCTCCTTCCTGCTAGCAACTTGTAGATCTTTATCCCTTGGAATTGCAGATTTAGCAACATGTTGAGGCATGATGTTCTTGACATGTTTCCCTTCAAATAGTTTGTAGTTGAAGTGCAGGGGTCATGACTTGCAACTTTCTTTATCACTCTTTATGAGAATTGTGGGATGTTGTTGAAGAATGATCCCGATGATAAGGCAAGGGAATGCAATGGGCAGTTGTTTGGCATAGGAGGTCGCATGTTTCATGGTTTGTTCAAAAACATAATTACCAAAATCTAGATTTGCCTTTGTTCCAATAAGATAAATGAGTCTTCCCAGAGATATTGGTACATTGGATTTGTGACTTGTAGTTGTAGGAGCCCAGTTTTCAGTGGCAATAGTATTTAATATTGCATACTTCACAATTAGAGAGGAACTTGCAATTACCCTGTTCTTAGGCCAAGCCTTCAGTTGTCCTCCAGTTAGTACTTGAGCTATTTCATGAAGAGTGGGAATTGCTTCTGTGGTGTACTTAGTCTTCCTTGTGAGATATTTGTTGATAACAGTGGGGGAAAACTCGATACACTTCCCTCGTACATACACTTTGTGGTATTCAGCATTTCCTGATTCTTCACACCCAGGAGGTAGGTTTACTATGAAGTCCTGAACAAGCCTTGGGAAGCACACCCCATCATGACCTTGGTATGAATGTTATACAACCTAAAAGCTCTACTGGTAGTTGAGTAGCCTAGGAATATACCTTCTTCACTCTTAGTATCAAGCTTTCTTCTTTGCTCTATGTCTATCAGAATATAGCACTTGCTTCCAAAGACATGGAAGTGCTTGACATTAGGCTTCTTTCCTTTTCATATTTCATAATGAGTAGTGTTTGTTCCAGACCTAAGAGTCATCCTATTGTGAATATAACAAGTTGTGTGATCAGTGCATTTTTGGTGCACTTTTTAATCACTCTATGCTGAGGCAATTTATGACTTCTCCCACTATTTTAGTGTTTTTAGCATGTTTTATGTTTAGAGTCTAGTATTGCTAATAATTCAGTTTTTCTATTTATTTTCGTAATAAACAGTAATTTGACACATTCTCATTGCGCAGACCATAACTGGAGCTAGGAGTATTGGATTGAGACGAGGCCAGTTGCGTTGGAAATCTAAGACACAGAGCTACAACTTTCATGTTGAAGTTAAAAGCTAATTAAGAGCGCAAATGAGTCTTATTTACTCGTCAATGTTCCAGACTTACAAGAACTTTATTATTTTCAGCATAACTTATATTTTTCGGCCCAAGTGTTTTGTGGCCCGTTTTATTACATTATAAAAGCTAAAATCTGACCTAGGTAAGAGGTTTCACTTCATTACACGAAAAATATCAAACCCTAGAGTAGCCACCACTTGAATGGAGAACTAAATCCTTCTTTCAAATTGTTGGTGCAAGGAACTCGTTTAAGATTCTTGATGTCTGGTTTTAATAGCAAGTTTCGTTACGTTTTATATTTATGTTCTGTTATGTCGATTTCGTGTTCTTATTTCAGTATGAAATTGAATTATAATGATGCTTAATCACTTTAATTCGATTCGACACCGTGTTATTCAATTTGGTTCATCGCTTGTATAGATTAAATTGAATTGGAATTGACATAAACTTTGAGCGCTTAGCTAGAAGGGTTGATTGAATTCAGTAAGGATATTAATCTGTCATTAGTAACGCTTGTTTACTATTGTATACGATTAGTTGAACGCATTTGACGCTTGTTTGAATGGAATTCCAATAAAACTGTTAACGCTTGTTTATTTCGGATTTATAATCAACCAGAACATATGCATATATTGAATTTATTCCTTGCGAACCTATGATAGAATCAAGAACGAGTCACCTAAAGCCAATGAATTGATCGTTTTAAATCAATCAAAACACTTTTACATTCTGTTTGCAAAACAAAACCCCCAATATTTACAGTTTAAATTGTTCTACTTAGTTAAACCGATTGAGAGTCTTAGGGAAACGACCAAGGTCAATTACCTTGTACTACTTTCTTAATAAACTTTAATTTATTTTGATCACGAAACGACCGTGATCACTGTGCTCATTGCTTCAACCTAAAAGTGATAGGGGAGATTCTTGGCATGAAGCATGACTCTAGCACATTCTTGTAGAGTTTTATTATTCCTTTCCATAATACCATTCTATTGAGAGGAAACTTTAGTACTTTAGTTATAAATAGTTGTATACTACATATTTGTATACCAAGTTGATTCAAGTTAAACCAATAGATACAATATTACTTCACTTTTTTTAAGGTGTCATAAGTGATTCCATATGGCAAAGACCCATGGAACTAGTTTTAGAAGAAAAAAAAAAGGTAATATAGACTATATAAAACTTTTTATGTAATGTAGGCTTTAAATAGGTCATATTGTCTATTTAAAAAAAAATTAGATAATATAGAATAGATTGAAGTTTTTATATGTTCTTAAAAAAAATTGAAATTTTTAAATAATGTAGACTTTTATGTAGGCTATAAGGCTAGGCCAGACTTTTAAATAGGCCAAACCAGACAAAAAAAATTAACTTTTAATAGGCCATAGGCCAGACTCAGGCCTAAAAAAATTTCGTAGGTCAGGCTCAAGTCTGCCAAAGCCTGATCTGACCTGACCTATTCCCAACCCTAATGATTAACCCAAGTTTTATTGTGCAGTGAAATACTTTTTGTCCACAACTTCCTAACATCCCAATCAATCTTCGGATTACCGGGATCCAAATCCTCAAAGAACTCGAGAGTTAATACAGAAAAAGGAAGATTATTTATCTTCATTATACTCAAACTCTATCTAATTTTTTTTTTTTTACTAAATTTTAACTCTATCTAAATTTTTTTTGTGACTCAATATAAACTCAAACTCTGTTCAATAAATAATTAAGACTAATATATTATAAAATTCATTGAATCGCAAATGCTAGAACAAAAGTCAATATATAAATTGTTTACATATATTTTTAATATATTCTTATCTTTATGAAGTTATGATAATATATACTCCATATTAAATATATTAATATCATGTGAGACATAAATGCTCAAATAATTGCATCAACACGCAACCCATGCATAGGCACACATCTTTTACTAGTTCATCTTTAAATGTTGAGTTCATTGCTTTTCATTTAGAGAAGTTTCTTCATTATTTTTGGTTGGGTTGGGTTAGCTTAACAATTATATTGTCTTTAACTTTCTAAACCTATAGCACATTTACAAGTGCTTATTTTCTTCTTTTTTTCGTATAATTTTATAAACTAATAATTTTACATATAAAATACCACAAAGGTGTATTTTATATATACCAGTTAATGACACTAACAATAGTATTATTTGGATGGCAAACACATGATTTGAATTGTACTCATCAATAATAGGTTACATTCAAATATAGAAACACGTCTATAGTTGTAATAAACGTTGTAAAATATATTTTTTCTCAACTATATATATTATAAGAAAATAGATGTTTTTCCTACTCAATAGTTTTGGTTTTCTTATAGGATTCAAAAAATGAAGATGACAATGAAGAAGTTGTCATCTTCATTTTTTGCTTTTTGATTTGTCCGAAGCTCAAGGTTTGATATTTATTTTGTTGAATTTTTTTTATAGCTTTTTGGATTTTTTTTCGTAGATTTTTTTATGAAAATGAGTAGAAATTAAATGCCTATATATATATATATATATATATGAATCAAGATCAAATGAAACGAAGGTGCCAAATTTTTTATATGACACCTTCGGTAATTCTTTACTATATAATTTTGTTACAAAATAGACTATTGGATTGAAAAATATTATAACATAGATGATATCTATAAAATATTAATAGTAAATAATTTGATATGTCAATGTGTAAATCAAAATTAACTCATTTATTAAAAGTTTATAAGACGTTAATTTTGATGTATTTCATTGACATATAGTCAAATAAACTCACACGTGAAAAGGAGAAATATTGTAACAAAAATTGTTAACAAAATTTTAAACTAACTCAATATCTCAATGTATGAATTTCTTTCCTTTATTATTATATAGGAGGAGAGTTTCCTAAGCGTGCATCATTTCCATCTAATTTTATCTTTGGTGCTGGATCTTCTGCGATGCAGGTACATCTTCACAATTAATAGGTTAATAATACCTATAAATATATTTAATTATTCTTTTGATTGTAGAAAACAATTAGCAACAAAAGATAGAGAAAAATGTAGTAGTTTGGTACATAGGATTGAATTTAGTAAAAAATTTGACACTAAATTTATTTATCTTCGTCACATAATAGACAATGCATATCAAAGTACCCATAACTATGAACTATATTGTAGTTACACGATAATTCTTCTCTAACTTTATTTATTTAATAGTTAGTGACAATCAATTGTACAAATAATATATAGTTAGTGATGAATTTAGTCTTATAATTTAGAGAGTGTTACTCATTCTTCTCTCTAAATTTCCTTCAATAATTTAGTTTTTTTAGTAGTAGTTTATGAATGGTATTATTTAATTTATTATTAATAAGTTGTAATTGTTGAATTTAGATTGAAGGAGCAATTCATGAAGGAGGAAGAGGGCCAGGAATATGGGATAATATAATTGAAAAAAATAAAGGTTAATGGACTCAATTTATAGTAGTTAGGCTATTGCCATTATGAAACATATTATTCCTTACTTTCTTTTTGTATATAAACAAATGACAATAATAAATATTTTGTGTTTAATAAAAATGATTTGTTAACTAAGTTAGTGTACTCAAATAGTTAATGAGATTCACTTAAAGGAAAAGAGAACCCATATTTGATTATTTATCTTCATAATACAAATTTTTAGTCCATTATATACTAACCCTATATCCATTTTCTTTTTTATGACTAAATATTAACACAAACTTTGTTCAATGAATAATTAAGACTAATATATTAAAAAATTCATTGAAGCGCAAATGCTAGAACAAAAGTTAATATATAAATTGTTTACATATATTTTTAATATATTCTTATCTTTATCTTTACGAAGAGATATATAATATATAGTACATATTAAATATATTAATATCATGTGAGATATACATGCTTAGATAATTGCATCGACATGCATAGGCACAAATCTTTTACTAGTTCATCCTTAAATATGGAAAATGTTTAA
Organism: Trifolium dubium; assembly: GCA_951804385.1. Taxonomy (NCBI): domain Eukaryota; kingdom Viridiplantae; phylum Streptophyta; class Magnoliopsida; order Fabales; family Fabaceae; genus Trifolium; species Trifolium dubium. The sequence goes on along the minus strand of OX638072.1, from coordinate 10,674,721 downwards.
AATTTGTAGACACTTAGAAAGAAATAGATAAGAACTACCACTCAATATAATTATCAATTATTTTCCTTGCCAATTACTTTTATTTTTAAATCTTTTGTTCTTTAACAATCTGCAGCAAGGTTCGTAGATTCAGATAAGTATTCTACAATGATTGAACATTACAAGCGATACAAGGTGAATATGGACTATTTACAATATCATATATCTTCTTTTATTTCTTTTAATTTATTGATCATAGTATCATAGATATACCAACTATGTTTTGTGTATGTTTATTTTGAATTTTGTTTTGTATCATTTATTAGGAGGATGTGCAACATTTAAAGCTTCTTGGAGTGAATTCTTACAGAATGTCCATCTCATGGAGTAGAATTATGCCCGGTAATTTTTTGAAATAAGATATTATACTCCCTCCGGCCTTAATTATAAGCAACTTTCCATTTTTTACATTCATTGGAAAACTAATGTATTTAGCCTTAATTATAGACCAAATACATTAGTTGTCTAATGAATCTAAAAAGTGGAAAGTTGCTTATAATTAAGGCCAGAGGGAATAGTTAGTATAATTTAAATAACTTCAAGGTATAAACTCTTACTTTAATGGGGTCAAATTAAAAATTGACCTTGCTTACTTTTTATCCTCTAGTTGTACATTGGTTGATTAAAAAAATACAATATTTTTATATTACATAAATATTGTTTAATATTTAATATGTATTAAATATCTAATAAACATTGTAACTTTCTTTTCACTTCATTTTAAACAATTAAACATAGATGGGACATTAAAAGGAGGTATAAACAAAGAAGGTATCAAATTCTACAATAATTTGATAGATGAGTTACTTGCAAATGGTATGTTCTAAAATAACCATATTCCTTTCTATTTACTATTTAAAGCTTTGTTTACATACAAATTCACAAGATTTTTTTTGTTTTTTTAAAAGGTATTGAGCCTTTTGTGACAATCAAGCACTTTAACTACCCGCTAGCCCTTCGAGAAAAGCATGGTGGCTTCTTAAATCACACCATTGTGTAATTAAACCTTCAATCTCATCTCAATATTATTTTAAAAAAATTTATTTAATGTTAATTTGAATTAGTTTAAAAAAAGGTTTAAACGTCATTTTAGTCCTTGTATGTACACGAAATTTTGGTTTTAGTCTTTGTATGTAATTTTACTCCAAAACAGTCCCTGTATCGACCAAATTTTTTGCTTCTGATCCCTAAAGCAAAAAACTGCAGGAAAATTCTCACGTTTCTTGCAGATTTTGCTGCAAATTTTCCTGCAGATTTTTGCTTTAGGGACTAGAAACAAAAAATTTGGTCGATACAGGGACTGTTTTGGAGTAAAATCACATACATGGACTAAAACCAAAATTTCAAGTACATACGGAGACTAAAATGACATTTAAGCCTTAAAAAAATTATAGAATTTTATCATGCACATTTTGTTGATTTAAAATCAAATAAAATTTCAGGAAATATTACAAAGACTATTGTAAACTACTATTTAAAACATACGGAGATAGAGTGAAGTATTGGGCAACAACAAATGAAGCACAAATTGTAGCTATCTACATGTACATGCAAGGCTATGACAATGATGCTGCTGAACCATGCCATGATACAAGAATATGTTCACAAGCATATATAGTCCTTCATAACTTTCTAATTTGCCATGCTACAGCAACAAAGTTATATCGAAAAAAATTTCAAGTACGTTTAAAATTTTTGCATGATGATAAAAGACTCAAAGTATTGGTAGAGTTTAACTTTTAATATTAGTGCAATACATCTATTTTTTCACGTTCAAGTAACCCGTGATATGAGTTAGAATAATGAAAGAGTATTATTATGAGTTAGAATAATGAAAGAGTATTATGAAGGAGGTTTACAATTTTATCTCTGTTTCTTATAAATTTTCCCCCTAATAAGGCCTCTAACATTTACCTATAAAAATATTAGGTGGCAACTTGTGTACCCCCATAAAATTTGGGGGTATTTACCCCCAACCACTTCAAAAAAATTTAAACGATATAATTTTTTATAAAATATACCGTTATATTAGTAAATATTATAGAAATTCAACCCTTATGTTTAGGTTCATAAGACTCGTTTGCTTGACTTTGATTATATTGAGGATTTAGAAAGGAAAGAAAATGTATGATTGAACATTTTTTAAATGTAATTAATAAAATAATTTGACATTACTTATGATTATTAGAATGAAACTAGTTTGTTTATATCAAATAAATTTAATTAGGTTTTGTTAAAGTTTATTTAATTTGAACAAATATTTGATGCAGAAAACACAAGGGGGAGAAATTGGACTTGTTATATCAGCTCAAAATTTTGTTCCATATAGTTCAACATCAGATGATGTGGCTGCTTCTCAAAGACTAATGGATTTTTGGTTGGGATGGTTAGTGAAATTAACTTGCACCCTCTTTTAATATTGTTAATTTTATTTTTGTTTTTTAAATATAGGAAGTATAATTTTAACATTAATTAAAGTATAACTTTTGGAGTAATGTCTTTGAGGTTACAAGACCAAACGCTTACCGTCAAACTTATACCTCATAGTCATTTGATATATATTTACTAGTTCAAAATCTTTTAACTTATACTCCCTTCGTTCCTTTTTATAAGACCATTTTTGACAAAATTGCACTATTCATTTATCTTGTTTTGACCGTAATTTTTTAATAATACATAAATGTAAATATTAGCATATAAGATCTTGTTTGATTTGTTTTGATGAGTACTTTCAAAATATCAAATTTTTATAATTTTTACTATTAGACAATTAAAGATATTAGTAGTCAAAATTGTGCATTGGCATACATGCAGTGGTCAAAAAGAGTCTTATAATTAGGGACGGAGGTAATATTTACTAGTTCAAAATACACATACATAACGGTATTGAAGTTTGGGAGTTTTGATCCAGCAGGATTTTAGAGCCATTGTTTTATGGACATTACCCACGAATTATGAGAAAATTAGTTGGGAATCGGTTGCCCAATTTCACAAAAAAGGAGAAAAAAATGATTAAAGGAAGTGCGGACTTTATCGGACTAAATTATTATAGTTCTCGATTTGCAAGACATGAATCGAATAGAACCAAGATTAGTGGTATTGATAATTTTGATGCATTAGCAACTTCTGAAGGTAAACTAACTTTGTTACAACAATGTATTAATTATTGAATATGAAAAAGAAAAAGAAAATTATTACACAATCATATTCACTAATTTTTCCCTTTATTACAAAATTGTAGAATTTAATGTGGAAGAAATCCCCATTGGTCATAAGGTGAGATAATAATCAATATAAAAATGTTGTATGTTAAGGGAATGAGTTTTATTTTTCATTTCATATACTTTTAATGTTTTAAAATTTGTAGGATCCATATGGTGGAGGTTATGTCTATCCCAAAGGATTATATGATGTTTTAATATTTATAAAGGAAAAGTATAAAAATCCCAACATCTACATCACTGAAAATGGTTTGTGACATCCCTCTTGTATTTGTTTTGATATTTATAGCATTGTAATGTAATTGATATATAACTTTTTTCCATAAAATAATTAATCTAAATTTTTATAAAGGTATTGCTTCTCCTAAAAATCCAAATCAGTTGAATGACGAAAACCGCATCGCTTACCTTGCAACACATATAAATGCTACTAAAGCAGCAATTGAGTAAGTATTTATTCTTCTCCTTATCATTCCAAAACAACATAATATATACTCCCTTTTACCATACATCGTAGGAGTATACACACTAGTTTGAGTTAATGAGATAAGAAATGTATATTTGACAACTTATAACTTTAATTTATCAAATGACACTTAAAAAGAAACAATTTTTTTTGCTAGAATGACAATTATTTAGAAGTGGATGAATATATGAAACAACTAATTATTTTTTTAATGTTTTCATTTATAGCAATGGAGTACATGTTCGAGGCTACTTCGTTTGGGCAGCATTTGATACCTATGAATTTGAAGCGGGCTATTCTGGTCATTGGGGGCTTTATCATGTTGATTTTAATAATAATCTTAAGCGTATACCAAAGGCTACTGCTGAATGGTATAGAAAGTTTTTGACATTGAATTCTTGACAAAAACACTATTGAGCTTGGATTTGACAAAAACTAGAATGATAATGAGACATATTGTATTTTTTTCTCTTTTGAAGTTGTGACATGATTGCATTTATTTACTTTAAATTGTTATTCTAAATTTAATTTGTGTAACTCAAAATTTGACATGTGATTATTAACACGCCGCGAAAATCACCCGAGCGTATAAGACACTTGGAATGATATAGAGTCGCCACCGAAGTTTATTTTTAAGGGAAAACGTCGATAAAACTTTAATGGTAAGATGGTCGTCGCAACCATCTTTGGGTTTGAGAGTTGGTTATGCAAGGGGAATGTATTAGCACACCTCACATCTGTTGTACTCAATGGGAACCTTCTAATTAATTCTAAGATTTAAGACTTTTAGTGTTTGTTTACATGATTTTTATATGATTAGAGTTTTATAATTATTTACAAATATTTACAATAAAGAGGGAAAAATTAGTTTTTTTATTATTATGCTTGACAGGATGTAGAATCTTGCTCCTACGTATCCTCTGGTGCGATGAGGAATTCAAAGCTACGTAGTTCTGGGTAAAAAGTGTTTGTTGGTGTTTTTTAGGGAACGATGTTTTAATCACATTCTTGTGGTTAAACGCAGCTTGTAAGCTCGCACGATGGAGGCTTAAACTTTGTTTATATCCCGTTCGAATAGATTGCAAACATGTTCGTTTTATGAAAAAGATTTTTAATTTGATTTTCAAATTGGCCCGAAGGCAAAAGGTTTAATTTGATGTGTTGAGGTGAATTTTAATAGTGGAAGACAACTATAGGTCAGACAAAGTGTGCACTAAGCCCCCAATTAGTCGAGAAGCGAACAGATGTGCATCCGCCTCCTCATTTTTAATCCAGGTTTTGTTTATGATTTATTAATTAATATGTGCAAAAAGAAATAAAACTTAATCTTATTTTTTAAAGTTTTTATTAGAATTTTGTTTATGGAAACAAATAGTCGTTTAGAGAAAGCGTGCGCTTAATCCTCGTCTATTCGAGAGATAGGCAAATGTACATTCGGCCATCTCTTTTTTAATCCAAAGTTGTTAGAATTTATTTTATAGAAATTAAATAACCGTTTAGAGAAAGCGTGCGCTTAATCCTCGATTATTGGAGAGACAGACGAATGTACATTCGGCCATCTCTTTTTTTAATCCATATTATATAAATTTGTACATAGCACTAAATAATGCTTAGTTTTGGAAAACTTATTATTGTTTAAAATTACCAAAGGTTTATGTATAAATAAATTAAACTAGTTTATGAGCCCGTGCAAAGCACGGGGAAAAAATGCGTTTATAGAATTCTTATATTTTATATGATAACTATTTAAAATGTTTTAATTTAAAGGATGAATCCATTGATTTCAGGAGTAACTTTGAGATGAATCATTTCGTTTAATATATCATTATTCATGATGAATTACATCAATCCCACCGTTGATTACTATTATTATTATTATTATTATTATTATTATATATCAATAATCAAGTGCACGCTTTTATATATAACTGAAATTCGATGCTATTTAATTTAAGCATTGACATTTACTTGTGTTTTTTAAAATCTTATTAAATGCTCATTTGAAATTACTTAATAATGGATCAAGTAATTTTAAAATTTCATTAAAACTTGTACCGTTGATCTATTCAATAAGAACTTTTAATTCAATGGTTGGATTAGTGAAATTCATCGTAAATAATGAGATATTAATAGCAGAGTAATTTATCTCAGAGTTACTCCTGGAATCAACAGATCATTTCTCTCTATATTAGTTTATTTAAATTTAAATACTAATTTTTAATAATTTTTGCCTAAATAATGCAATATTCAATGCATTCAATTTAGATATAATAATTGTTTATGTTGTCATTCAATATAAAGTTGAAGATTCAAAGATTCAATTAAAACATACTCTCTCCGTTTTAAAATAAATGTCATTCTAACAACAAAAATTTGTTTCTTCTTAAGTGTAATTTGATAAATTAAGGCTATAAGTGTTCAAAAATAATCTTCTCTCATTAACTCAAATTTATAATTTTCATGAAATAGAAAATTTACTATTGGAGAGAAAGTGTGACTTATATAACGTTAGAAATGAAAAAGAACACACAAACTCCACTAACTTGATAGCTTTTTGCTTGAATGACGCTTATTTTAAAACGGATGGAAGTAATAATTTTCAAACATGCAATAAATTTTAATAATTTTTAATAATAATTTTTATAATTGTAGTACATCAATATCATTACTTAAGTCATATATAAAAAACATTTAATTTATATACATGTCAGTGTAAAATTATTTTATACATACATCTAATAATGTATTTCCACATCATATATGATATTTAGAAACACATGATATATCACGTTCATTAAATAATATGATGATACATTATCAAATGCATGTGTACAACATCTTTACACAACTGTACATAATAATTATACTCATCATAAATATAAATTAAGTCAACATGATTAAATAATTAATTACATAAATGTATGTCTAATGACCAAGTTAAAGTTCTTTTGCTTGAATTAAGAGAAACATCATAAAGAGTGTATGCCTTATTTTATTTTGTTTGAGCAAGTCTATATATGTCTTATTTGTGTAGACAATAATGTAGATATTTATCGTATCGTTTTTTTTTACTAAAATATTGATAATTGCATATTTCATATTAAAAGTTATCTTATTTTCTTCTCTCTCATTTTCTCAATAATTCACGTTTTATTTAAACATTTCATCAATTCCCTCCTTTTCTCCATCATAGACCCTCTTATACAGTAATTAATGTTTTATTTAAAAATTTCATCAATTCCCATTCTTTGGAATATATACAATTTCTTTGAAAAATTTACAAACCCAAATACTATATATAAGGTATGCTTAATACTTTATTTACACGGGAAATAATATATTTTGACATAAATAAAGTTAAATGCAAGCATTTCTCGACGGATGATATTTCTATGTTAAGTTTTTCATAACATGTGCCTTAGTGCACATGATAATTTTATCCACTTTATAAAAAAAATCATAAAATCCCCTCATATATAAAAAAAATAACATTAATTTTTTTTACACATATATATTTCATAATTATTTATAATCATTTTTATATGATATAAGACTGTTTAGTTGATGAAATTTATTTTATTGTAAATATTTGTATTGTCAGTAATCATTGTGCAATATCCATTAGAATTGTAAATATTTTGGTTCATTAATATTGGAATTGATTTATATAAATTAAAGTATTTTAAATCAACTTAACAATATAAGATAGTAATAGGTTGGTTCAAATACCTTTTTGCCCATGCCTAAAATGTTGCCATGTTGGGTGCTGCAAATGCTGCCACGTATATCATTTTGGCCACTTTATAAGTTGACATCTGTCCGAAAATGAACAGTGCGCGAGTTTGCTTTTGGGAACTGATTCAAAACCTTCTGTTCATATTTTAATATTAATGATTTATGTTATGAGGTAGTACTTACAAATATATTTTTATAATGAGATCACATGCAACCAAAATCTTTTCTATGATCCTATAGTCACATCATAACCTATACAACTTCCAAGACAATGATTGATCTCACTAGCATATTTTGTTCATCTGTTTAGGTAAAAAATCAAATGAATCTCTCTCAAAAGTATAATACTGTTCTTCTTTTTCATCATATTTTGTTCATGCATTTCAGTTGGTGGTAATATTTTGGTCGTTTTATAGGATCTGTAGATGAAGAAGGAAGATCTATCGATGAAAGAGATTCAAGGTTGTACGCTACAGAAATTATTAATATTTTTTATGCGATAGTTGATTAATCAACCACATGATTATAGTTGTTAAATATGTTGTAGTATAACCGATTCTTACTTATTACATCGTGTTTAAATCTTCTTTTAGTTTGCATGTTAACTTTCATGATGTAGATCTCTTTATTTAGAAATATGTTTAGTTATCAGTTGGTTTAATAAAGATGTTAAGTTTTCCACTTTTTATGTTCTTAGAATGGTTTGTAAAGTTTACATATCATTGTAAGTTTTGATTTTTAGGTCTATTTGTTTAGTAATATGGTTTGTAGCGTTGATATTTTTTTATTTTGAGGAACTTATATGTGTAAATGGGTTGTAAAGTGTATATGTACCGTTGGTGCTAACATTTATATACAACTGTTTATGTAGCTTCTTTGGTCGCCAGAAGACCAATTGAGAAATTGAAGTTTCTGAATGATTCAAAAGCTCTCTGGAAAATTGCAGTTCGTGTTAAAGATGCATGGATAGTCACAAATGCTAAGAAGAAGGAACACATGAAAATGATTGTGTGTGACGATGAGGTTAAGAACATTTTTTTTTAATCATTTTGCACACAACAAAGTAACACTCATATTTGACTTATAATGAAAATACAACGTGAATTTAAACAGGGAGATGAAATTCAGATAATAGTTACAATTGAAGTGAAGGATAAGTATAAGAAGGAACTTATTGAAAATAATACTTTTGTAGCTCAAAACTTTGATATAGACAGGAATGAGGGTTCTATCAAAGCTTGTGGTCACAAGTTCAAATTGAAATTTAATGCCGCAACCATTGTTGAAGAAATTAATGTTCACAACATACCCCATCCTCTGGCTTAAAATTCAAACAATTTGCTGAAATAAAAAATGGGAACTTTCCTGCTGATGTATTAATCGGTTAGTAATTTATTCTTTTTTTTATTGATAGTTAATGAATTAATTCTTCTTATGTAATACATTGATACTTAATGTGACTTTGATTTTAGATGTTATTGGAGCTTTTCATGAACTGGGATATTGTCAGACCGTTTCTGGCACCGGTCGGAAGGTGCAAGTGAATTTTGTAATGAAAGATCTAAAGTATGTAATGTATATTTATAAGTATCATATATATAGAATTGAAGATTGATTTTATCCAATTTTTCGTGCGAATGTTATTAACTTGGGTTGTTTTATTGCACTGGTGAAACTTTGAATTGCACTCTATGGGAATCGTTTGCTGAACAATTTTTGAAGTTGAATGATGAACGCAAGGAATGGGGTCAGTACAAGAAAAACAGGTAAATCTATGTAAATTTACTTCTTTATTGTTTATCTTATCGTTGTGTATGAACTAACATTAATTATTTAACCTATTGCCAAATATATCATAGACAAATATGACCTTAGTGTTTCAAATGCTTGGAATGCTACGAAGATGTTCATCATTGCAAAATTTAATATGTTTCAAATGTTAATTCATCAATAATAACTTTATGCCTACAATACCTTCAATTATTAATTCATTTTTAGATTTCAAATGTTTTTCTATTTTATAATATATATTATTCACAATGACATTTGTAGTTATCACAATGATTATATATTAAAATATACAAATCATTTATTATAATTTTATTAATGTATAAACAATTAAATCTGAAAAAATTATTATTTAATTCTATCATAATATACTTAACTTTGTGTATGAAAGGTTCATTTATGTAGCAATTAACAAATTACATATAAAACTCATGCTAATAGTCAATTTTATATTATTCTTATATTTTATAATTTATGATCCTTACTAACATGAAATTACAAAATTTTAAAATTTATCAAAAAATTTATCTCCAACAATAAAGTACAAATGCCAACCAATTTAAAATAATAACATAACATAATTAGGTCAAGTTTCACAAATTAACATACACATATATACATTATATATATATATATATATAATAACCTCAGCAACGTTTTCAATATGACAACAATTGTGTAGTAAAAATTATACTTTAAACATATTATTTATAATTACTTTTATCATTAATATGACAAAAAGGTCATTTACAATAATTTCCCAAAAAAAATTTCTCAATTTTTTTTTCCGTAATCACATTTTTCAAATATATTCAAAAAATACAATACATTACAAAAGATTTGAAAATAAAATACAAACTATAATTTTACTTTTAATTTATGGTCTTTTTCATTAAGACTCAAGTCCACTTTGTAAATTCCAATATATGTGTATCATTTCTCCAAAATATATCAACTTATCTATAACAACATCCAATTTCTTTTTTGCTATAAACAAAATTTATGTTACTAACACTGTGTAAATTCATCGCTAATTTTGACCTACAAAATCTTTCAAACAAGACATTTGATGTAATTACGGACGTATTAGAATTAATAACAAAAGATTATCAACACTTTGTAACTAATCCTTCAATTAAATTACAGATTAATAATTAAAATACAAAACATTATAATCATAAAATGTATTATACAAATAATTTGAGACATCATTAGTCATACACTTACAAAATAAAAACGTCAAAAATTTTCACACTACATATTTAGGTAATAATTCTAATGTTTTTAAACAATAAATTAATTCATAATAACCTCCCGAAGATTATCAATATGACAATAATTGTGTAGTCAAAACTATACCCAGAATATATTATTTTTTACAACTTTTGTCACTAATAAGACAACAATGTCATTTACTATATTTTCTAACAAAAATTTGAAAAAAAAATAATTAATTATGTTAATTATCCAACATAATAAGGTTATCAATCTTACTATCTTGCAGTATAAGATATTGCGAAAATCAAAATACAATATAAATATTTACATATCTATTATGGGCCTTTTTTGGATCACCGATATAAATATTATTTAAGACTCAATATATGGGTTTCATTTAATCATACAATATCAACATATCTATAACAACATCCAATTTGTTTCAATTATATCCAATTTCTCTATTAAATACAAATCGAAAATTAATTCCTAATTTTTTTACATATATCTTTCCTACAAGACATCTGTAATAACAATTATTATAATGTTTTGAGTTATATTCCACATCAACAGTCAACTTACAAAAGATTATAATAAGATTCTCATTTTTTATATTTTAAGATAATTACTCAAAAACTTATAACATTCTGTTCCTTATAATGAAAACAAGATATCACCTTATGAAAAATAAATATATAACATTATTACTCATACGTTTATCACATTATTTCTAATCAAATGACACATGTTTATCTGTGTATATATTATTTGATTTAACAAAATTAATAATTATATCAATCATTTAATAGTATATTATTTCTATTCTTTATTTTTTTTCAAACACTTTTCCTATAACTATTAAATTTAATAGTTTTACTCAACTTATATGGTGGATTTTATTCATAAATAAAAGTTAAGAAATTCCTATTATAAACAACTAAATCGAAAGCCAATTTTACTTTTTCATGTATTGGGCCTAACCCATTTGTTACCACTTGCAGAATACATGTAAGCCCATACTACTAAAACTGAAAAGTTTCACTAAAAGCATCATATTTGTCATTTCCATCAGTCAACACAATAAAGACCTTTCCCTTTCTTACCAAAACTGTTCATCTTCACTACCCCAACCGCAAGCAATGGAGCAACCATCTTTCAGGTAATTCTATTCCTTTCTATGTTATGGTTTTTAACTATATATATATATATATATATATCTCGATTTCATTTCCATGAAACAATTTTTCCTAACCAAAAATGAAAGGAAATTTATTATATGCTTCAATCGTGAGATTTCGGTTGTTGTTTCTGACTTAAATGTTTCTAATATCATGTTTATGTTGTATTCCGTTTACTGCATGTCGTAAACTAATTGATTTCTATGCTTTGCATTGAGTTTTAGGAACAAAACCCTAACAATAAACAAACAAAAAACTCTACAAATTCCTATTTGTATTTCTCAAAAATAGCACTAATTAAATTATTATAGCTTTATCCAATTGAAAATAGGTAGAGAGTGTTGTTTAGTATAATGTTCTTAATATAAAATCATAACATAACTTTTCAGATTTAATAATAGTTGTCGCATAATTTGCTTCTCTCATTATAGACCATCAATGAATGATTTTATATAACAATTGATATGCATTTTAACTTTACAATAAAATTCATACTTATGTACATTTTGTCCATACAGAAATACAAGATTACAACAACAAAGACAGTTAACCAAATGTTTTCAAACTGTTATTCATCCTAACAAGGTATGAAGTTCTATATAATGAAATTACAATTACAAATTTTCAAAAACTTTACAAACTAATCATTCAAACTCTATTCTGTGCTTATAGAGAAAGATCAAATTGCCCAAAATTTTTGTCAAAGCATGGATCTCAGAACCAAAGAAAAAAGATCATGCATACCTATGACATCCTACTGGCAGAATCTACATTATCAGATTGAAGCACTCAAAGTCAGGTTGCTGCATGCTTTCAGGAAAAGTTTTAGCAGAACGTTTTCGTTTGGTTGGACCAACTCAGGTGATTATGGATTATCAGAAAACGGACAAAATTTTCAAACTGACCATAATCAAGAATGAAGATGTTATTGATAATCCAACACCTGAAAACAATATCTCTTTGCCTCAAAATTCATCTCTTCTTCCTATTGTCAATGACAATTTTGATCCAACCATTTCTGAATCTGATAAGTCTGGATTTACTTTTCCTAAACTTTGTTTAGATGGTATATATAGTTGGAAAATGCAGGTGACAAGAGCTATGGCAAGAAAAAAAAAAGAATCAAGTTTTGGTAAAAATACTAAATTCTATAGTTTACTTTTTTACCATATAACTATATGATTTTGTACCCTTCTACTTACTGAATTTTATTATTGTTTTTGTAGCATCTTTCGAGATTGGCTGCCAAAGGTCCTCTGATGCAACAACAATCTATTGTACTGAAAACAACAAACTCTGAGGACTTATTCAAATGCAAAATCAAGACTGCTACAAGAAAAGGCGAAGTGGTTGAAGCTGAGAAATACCTCATAGTTGGTTGGTATAAGTTTGCCAAGGAAAACAATCTCAAAGTCGGACAAACTATGATATTTCATATCTCTATTCCGCCTAAGATTATGCGTGTTCAAATTATAGGCTAACTAAGTTAATTAAAGATATATTATATGTATCATATTTATATTTAAATTTCCCTGCTTTGAACTTTATCAGTTGTATTACTAACAATTATGAAGTAAGCTGTAGTTTAATGTCTAACTATAAGTAAACATTAATAACATCCGTTCTACTATTATATTTTATATATTTTAACTTAATTATTTATATGTTTATATTGTATGAACACATTTTGCTTACTATGATACATATTGTGCAAAATTTTAAATATTTTGATATTTATTTTTATCAGTTAAATAATTTGAGGTTTTTAAATAATAATATTTCAAATTTACAAAAATATAAATACGTAACTGTGGCAACCGCGCGGAACGCGCGACCCGTGCGACAGCACGGGTGTCCGACTAGTTGTATCATATAAAATTTAATAAATCTATAAAACGCTTTTCGTACCCGTGCTTGGCACGGACTCATAAACTAGTTGTTATTATTACAAACATACAATGCAAACTCATGAAAATGACAGTTAATATTCATGTCACATGATTGACAATTAATAATTCACGTCACACGATTGACGTTCCACACCCCGCACAATGCGCGGGCATCGTACTAGTAGTGTAAAAACATTAATAACAAATAGAAGAAAATAAGATTATCAAGTAGTTTGTAACGCTGAAAAGTTAAATGTAGGGGTAGGAGGATAATTTTTTAAGTTAATAATTAGGATCAGATGAGGGAGCAAAAGTTAAAAAACTAAAATGTAAGGGGGTTATTAGATTGAGATTTCAATGGATTTTAATTAACTTTTTTATCATAAAAAAATTTTGTGGTATTCAATCAATACTTTTATAAAATGTAAACAAATTTTGTGGTATTCAATCAAAACTTTTAATTAATTTAATCCTTAGAAATCGTAAAAATCAGTAGAGTACTTTGAAATCATAACCACAAAATCTCACGTGTGTTAAGAATCTTGATTGTAAAATGTCTTTTAAAAAAAATCTCTCAAAATTTCACAAATTCAACCGAAATCTTTTTAAATCTTCTAGATTTTTTTTTAATCAAAATAATCTTTTAAAATCTCAATTCAATAACGTAAATTTGAGTAACATCCGACCTACTAAAAGCAAAGTAGCAAACAATTTCCCGACGGGAGAAGTATTTGAAAGGGAGAAAAACCCAGAAACGCACACGCAGTTTTCAATGGCTTCATCACTCTTTCAATTACTACTTCTCAATCAAAAGCGTTCATTCTGCACCAAACTCTCAAATCCCAAATGGAATGTAAAACAAGTCACAACCTCCAATTTCAACGAATCATTGGAAGAAATAAAAACCCATATCTCTTCTTCCGATTTTATTTCCATATCGATGGAAAAAACTGGTTCTTCATCAACGACTCCATGGCACCGAGTTCAACCGTTCGATACGGCCGAAACAGCTTATTTTAAAGCTAGTCAGTCTGCCCGAAGGTTTCAGGTTCTTCAGTTTGCTGTCTGCCCGTTTTCTGTTACGGATTCTAACAACTTGGTTGCTCATCCGTAAGTTTTTTTCATAACTTAAGTAACTTTAACTGTTTTTTATTTTAATTATTGGAAAATGTGAATCATAGCGTGCTTTTGATCTGCTAAACAATAAGAGACCAAATATGACAACTTTAGTCGTACTGTGTTTGGGTTTGGTTATAAATTTGTTCCTGGACAAATTGGGGTCTGGACGAAAACAGATATTCTTGGCTATTAGAAAATGTGAATCATAGTATTAACTAGGAAATGTTAGTTTTTTATTTTTATTTTTGTTATTAGCTCGTTTCGAATAATCTTGGAAGTTGGAATAGAGTGGATACATCAATTATTCATATTACCTAAAAATTTTAATTTTGGTCTACTAGATTAGTGACTAGACTCACACATTTTAAATGTAAATATGGAGAAGTGTGGAATCCTGGGTTCGAACCTTAGTCAGTGCATATTGGTGTTCTTATAGCTACCAACTAAGTTGTATTTACGAGACTAGTTTAACGGTCATATACTGTGACTGTGAGTAATGAGTTTTACACTAAAATCTGATAAGAGACTTTGTTTTGTCATGTTATATCATCAGTTGTATAATGTAGTTAGAAGACTGGGATGCTATGAAGCAGGGCATGTAGCGACAGAATATAGGACAATTGACATTGATGAAACCAATAGTAATTTGAGAAAATAGAAGTATAAATATCAATTAGGATATGCTAGTTTTCTTTTGTTGTACCTTTTTGAATAGAACTGAAAGAATGTAGCAGCACAAGCGTTATTCTTGGAGTTTAATAGCCATAGACTTGAGTAAATTTGTTTTACACTAACAACTTAAGTATGCGTTGTTGACACTAGAAACACCTTCAATCTGAATTATTGATACTGCATAGGTGGGATGACATGACAAAACAATGAATTTTCATTGGAAGTCAGTGTAAAACCAGTTTATGATTACAGGTTATATCTTTTAAATCCTTATTCTTGAGATTGTAAAATGTTCGAAAGTTCACCTAATTTTTAATAACCACAAATGTTGATGATATTAATCCATAGATAGCAAACACATTAGTTCCTGATAAAAATTAATACCATGGACTATTTGCTTTTTTAATTTAAAGTTTCAAAGTGCAGTCCTTTTGCATTCTTTAGAATTAATATATTGTTGCCAAATTTTGAGTAGTTAATTTGAGTTTGACTCCTTTTTTTTCTTCTTTCAAAATTGTATTTATTGTGCAGGTATAATTTCCTTTTGTTTCCAAGGGATGAATTGAAGTTGGGTATGCCTGCTTACAGTTTTTTGTGCCAGACATCTCAATTGGCGTCCATGGCTCACCAGGGTTTTGATTTCAATGCTTGCATATATGAAGGTGTGAGATTTTGTTGTGCTTCATGTTTTGCGTTCTCCATTCTAGGTTTTTAAATTGGATACATTTAAATAAATAACTATTGCTAGGAATTTGTTTTTGGGTCAGTGTTGTCGATGGCGGATGGTGGAGAGCCAAAAACCTGCCATACCGGCCGACATGTGCTGCCGCCATATCCGAGTATGGCACAGTGGTTCCACCATCCTTCACAAAATTGGCCATGGCGGAAAGCCAGAAACCCATCACCGATATCCACCATGACCGATATTTAACAACACTGATCTGGGTTTGTTGTTTGCCATTGTAGGTGTAATCTAGATTTTGTTTTGTTATTTTACAAATGCAATGCTTTCTTTTGCTCCAAACTGGAACTGTTAAATTTAAGAGAAATTTTTTCGGGTTTTGTCTTCCTGATGTTTAATAATTATAGATTTATAGGGTACTTTGGAAGAGTTTATTTAGACGTAAGCCATATATATTAGTATAAGTGTTCCGAATAGGTTGTGATAAGTTCTTAAGTTGTTGTCAGCTGGTTCTCATAAGTTCTGTAGGATAATTTATATAAACAACTTATCTAGAGCATATGAGAGTTTCTCCTCATTCTTTCTTCCATTGTAGAAACAACTTATCAATAAGCTGTAAAATAAACTTAATTAAGTTGTTTTCGCAAACTCATCTTGAGACCTATTAACCATTTGACATGTATCTCGTAGACTCCTACAGTCCTACCCTTAAACAGAAACAAAAGCTTTCATTCATGTGTTTTCTAATGTAGCTTGTTTCAAATTTGGATGCTATGGAGAAAGGAGTTGGGTTTGTGCAAGTACCGTTTTGCTGCAATGTTCTGTTTCATGTTAATCCGTGCTACTTTAGTTGCTTATGTGATGTGAGACACTATAAACTAAATAGGAAATTTCTTCTGTCTTTTCTAGAAAAAAGTATGCTATGCTATGTGAATTTTGAATCTACGGTTTTGTTACCTATCTCCAAAGGCTTATGTACCGTTTGAATTCGTGCATCAGGCATATCATATTTGTCCAGAGCACAAGAGTCAGTGGCTAAAATTCGTTTAGGGACTGGTTCTCCATCACTCGCTGCTGTGAAATCTTCTTCACCCCCTACTGTTGCTGATACAGTTTTTGTTGAGAGGATTAGATCAAGGATTAAACATTGGAGAAATGCATGTGAAAAATCTGGCACAAAGACAAGCAAAGATGGTAAGTAAATCTTTAGTGAATTTTGTACAAGGTTTTTTTTAGGTCCTCTTAAGTTCTGTAACACTTGTTTTGTGCAGAAGAAATTATCAACTCTATTAGGAATATTGTTCTGGGCAGTGAACAGTTTAAATCAAGACCATGCTTGAATATAGATGTTTGCAGTGAACGTCAAGTGCAACTAATTCTGCAGGTATAATGGACTTAATGAAGTCGCAGTAATTTCTTTAATTTGATTGATGCAACCTTGGGTCCTATTTCGATAAACAACTTAATTATGTGCCTATAGCGTAACTGCGTAAGTGCTTATCGTATAAGTGCTTATATGTAAACTAGTTTCATAACAAAAGATAAAATAAAATCAAACTATTTCATATAAGCTATAAGTTTTTTTATCATAGGATATTCTGTAGATGTTATGAAAAACAACTTACGAACATGGCATAAGCTATTTTGATATGCTCTCTCTAACAGTCTCACAACTGTGTGCTGGTAGATAAGCTCAAATAAGTCCTTGATCTCTCCACATTTGGTAGAACTGGATTAACTTTTTTCCTTCTTTCTTTTGTACTTTGGTTTGTCTGTTTGTAGTTGATAGCAGACTTCTCAGATGATTTCCTTCCTTTGGTGGTCCCTACAAAGGATGGGACCACTCAGGCAGTACGTATTGTTTTGGCGAACTCAAGAGAAGATAAGGAATTGTTGGAGGTAACAAAAGTATATTTCTCTTTGTCGGTTCCTCACTAGGTTTTACTTTAACTATAATTCTGGATTCGCACTGCAGAGAGAGCTTCATAGTATTGAAGAGGAGGAGGGCAAGAAAATTCGTGGATTTCGAGAGGTGATCGATTTGATTTCCGCTTCACAGAAACCTGTTATCTCCCACAATTGCATTAATGGTGTTTCTCTTAAATGGAATTTTCTCAACTTAGTTCTAGTATACTGATCTGGTTTACTCTCTTCCGTTTACTAACCCTTTATTGATTTATTTATGTAGACTGTACGCTTATTCATTCAAAATTCATCTCGCCACTTCCATCAGAAGTAGATGATTTTGTGAGCTCCTTTGGCAATTTTTTTCCCAGAGTACTCGACATGACTTATCTGATGAAGAAAAGTGGAACCATGAAAAAGATGGCCAACATACACAATGCTTTATCCTACGTGAATACTCATTTCTTTGCACCAGTTGATATGGAAATTCCTGACCAAGGTCTGTCACTCTCTCTTGAACGATGTTCCATGCAAAATATAGAAGTTTGGTTATTTTATTTTTTATTATTGTCCATGTCATGCAAAATTTGTGGAAAGCTTTAAATCAAAACTTGCATGCTGTCAAGATTTATATATATGCCATGTTTTGTTTTTGGCTGCTATTTGGATAAACAACTTAATTAAGCGCTTACAGCATAAACACTTATCATATAAGTACTTACCTGTATGTTATTCTATAGAAAAATATATAAAACAAAGTCAACTGCTTTCATATAAGAATCTATAAGCTGTTCTCAAAAGCTATCCTGGAGAGTTTATGAAAATAAGGTGAAAATTTCTTGTAGACATGTCAAAACTCTCCTAAACAGTATCACAGGTGGTTTATGTTGGTAGATAAACTCAAATAAGTAAATCCAAACAGACCCTAATAATTAATGTAAACAAAAAGCTATTATACAATGTTAATTTGGCTAACTTTGTTTTTATTCTTTTTTGTTTACAGATACAGTAAACAAAGACAAGGTTGATGGACTTGATGCATTGAGGCTATCCTATTTATTTATGAAGCTGTGCTTTATATTGAAAATTTCCCCTATTGTTCCTGAATCCGGAAATAGGCAATTGGCTCCGGAGCTTGAAGATTTCACTAATGTATTTCATCCATTCTCAGCCAATATCCAAGAATCATCTTGTAATGAGGATGTTAGTGTATGGACCAATAATACAAGAAAAATCAATTGTGAACATTTGGTTTTCTTATGGGGATTTAAATTTGGTATGACAGCCGGCATGCTGAAGAGTGCTCTTCGTGCATCACATGAAATCTTTTCAGGAGAGTTTGATGTAAGATTCGTGGATAAGAGTTGTGCCATCGTCGTTTTCTGGCAACCCGGGATGTCGAAAGATTTTATAAATGTAATGAAGGGTGACGAAATTGGTGGAGGCTTAATGGAGTTAGTATCAGATGGCTTGAGGGTAACATGTTATGAGACCTACAGAACAATGTGTAGGTTAGGTTTGTGGGAGATGGATCTTGCAGAGTCTTTAGAAAGAGCCTTGGAGAGTTCCCTTAGTGATAAAAAGATAAATAGTGAAAGAACATCTTCTGAGATTCATTGGTGTAATGACAATGTAATTAACTTTGGTGATCTTTAATGTTGTTGTTAACCTGTTCTTTGAAGTTAGTTCTATCATTTGTTGATTGGCATTGCAAAGAACATGGCAATATTTGATGTCATGCTGAACTTGTCATTACAGTCTTGAAATGTAGGAATTGTAGTTGTTGTATAAAATAGTAGTTTATAATGTGACATTATGAAAAATTAGTTTTTATTTTGTTTGTTTGTTAAAACTATAAATGTTACTCAAAAAATGACTCAAATGATTGATAAGTTAGATGGGAACATTATATTTATGTCAATTTCTTAATTTTAGGTATTAGGTTAAACCACTGTTTCTAACAATTTCTTAACTTTAGGGACTAGGTTAAAGCATCAGTATTCACTGAACCAACACAAAAGTGACACAAAAAAGTTTTGAATATTCTACGGTCACATTTCTTCATCATTAGGTCAATCTATGTGGGTTGACTATCAAAGTTACTAATGAAGATTGTGTTTGACAAAAAGAGAGAGTGCTCAATAAAAAGAGTTGGAGGTGATTCAAATCCAAATCCTTAATTTTCAGGCAAGATATACAAGACTAGGTATTTTATTTTTTGAAATGGCAAATTTTATTGATGTGCAACTCAATTATAAGTAGTACAAGAGAAGCCAAAAGCAAAAGGCAACTAAAATAGGCATAAAGCCCAACCACTACAAAACAATAACAAAACTATCACAAACAAGAAAACAATTAAACAAAACCGCACCACCAAAACCTACTAACCGCGAGCTAGACACTCTCCCGAGTTCCACCTCCATTCGTAAAACAAGCACGGTGGCATCTTCAATTTGACCAAACTCCACTTTCAACTCAAAACTTTAATGATCTCCAACACATCATACGGATCAAAAGAACCATTCGCAAAAATAGTATCGTTTCTCGCCTTCTAAATAGACCAAAAGGCCGTATGCCAATCCATTAAAAAACCTTTTCAAACCTTGGTATTACTCGCTGCACCACTCAACATCTCAAATAGCACAAAAATATTTTAAGGGATAATAATACCCACCCCCAACCACGAAAAAATCTTGTACTAGATAATAATCACTTTCAAGCAATGGAGAAAGTGATGGATAGAAGATTCCAAGGTATTCACACACCCGACACAATACCTCGATACCTCAGGAGCTAGAGCATGGCGACACAATTACCTTAAGAGGGGCCGGACTCTCCCAAATATGATCGAAAACCCTCACAACATCCAAGTCAAGTTCCTCAAATGCAAACAAACTCATAGTAAGAGACTTATATGCCGAGCTTACCGAAAAAAGGCCATCTGAATCCAAGATCCATCTCCAAGAGTCCTCCTCTAATGATAAAATAACCGGCTCCGACAATAAAAGCAATTCATCGAGAAGCTCCACTTCCCATTGAAATAAGGCCCTACGGCAAAAGAAAACTCACCTACACCCATCTCCACCTCTCACAAAGAACTCACCAACCACACTTTCCTTATTGTTAGAGAGAGAAACAAACGAGGAAAGCGGAGTGATAATGGACCCCCACCCAACCAATTTGACAGCCTAAAGAATGTTGAGCCACCATTACTTAGTTTCTACTCAATGGACTCGACAAGCCAATTCCTCTCCTCCACCACCTTATCAAGAGAGCAAATATCCTTCCACCACATAGAAGATGAAGAGAGAGGGTGACGATATACAAAACTAGGATTTGAATTATTTTTTGCACTTTTTATTCATCCTTCTCTCATTTTTCTAATTTAATGGCGGATTAACCTACAAAGCAAAAAAGAACAATCTAGATTGTAGTAGAATAGACATCATAAGAGAAATGACACCGGAAAATCCAAACCCTAGATAATTCAATGGAACCCAAGGCTAAAGCAAATATGAAAACCTATGGATTCTAATTTTTATTTGAAAATCTATGGATTTATTGTTGCCAACTGTGTTTAAATTGAAATAAATATTTGAAAACCATATTATTGTCTTTTCTTTTTTTTTTTTGACAAATTATTGTCTTTTCTTTTATGTTTAGTGATAATTGATTATACTCTCTCCGTACCACAATATAAGTCGTTTTGGAAAAAAAAATTGTATAAAGTATAAGTCGTTTTACAATACCAATGCAACATTTAATGTTAATTTTCTTATTATACCCTTAACTATTTATTATTCTCTCTTCTTTTACTTCTACAATTTATCTTTTCCATACCATTAATGAAAGACAATTTTGTAAACTAACTCATAATTTCTCTTTTATATACAACAATGATTACATTTCTTAATTTGTGTGATATGGTCAAAACGACTTATATTTTGGTACAAATACATCAGGAAACAAATAATAACAGAGAATACATCAATAAAAAAAATGATGAAAATAGATTAAAGTATTCAAACCAAATCATTTTTAAAAAACACTAGAAAATAAATCAATTGAGAGTTCATTAGTCGAGATTGTTTTAACTAAAAAATCAAAATGTTCAATCTTAAATCAATTGAGAGTTCATGTAGAATTGTAGATTGCAAGCATCTAATCCAATTCCAAATCCCATGTGTGATGCAGACAGAGTCTACGGGAAACAATATTTATTCCCAAATTGCAATTAAAAATAACATTTGATCGTTCTTTCTGGTCCCTTGGAAGCAGCCAAGAACAATAACTAACATTATTTCAAAGACTCTGGGTTTTAAAAACAAGAAAATCATATCCTCTTCAATTTTAATACAAGACATTGCATCCTCTTGCAATTGATTAATAATTTCCATTAATCTATAGAACAAGAAAATGAACATGGCTACTCTTCATCATCATCATCATCATTATAGCCACTACACCATCAACTTCTCTTCTAATTTTCCCTCTCATTCCTCTTCATCACTTACCAAGAAGAGATCTCTTTCCTATAAATACAAATTCCCTGCAACCGGAAACCGGATGGCTCGGTCATATTCTTCTTCTTCTTCTTCTGATAATATTAATGACGATAAGGTGTTTGATGTTGTGATAGTTGGTGCTGGTATCATTGGTTTAACTGTTGCTCGACAGTTTCTTTTGGATTCGGACTTTTCAGTTGCTGTTGTTGATAAAGGTGTTCCTTGTTCTGGTGCCACTGGCGCAGGTATACTATATTTTAATCTATTCATGTTCTTAAAAATGTGAAGTGTAGTCATCTATAAAGCAGAGACACCAGACACAGACACTGACATGTCGATATTGATAATAATTTAAAAAGATGACATAATTCAATGTAATTATATGTGTTAGTGTCTGAATACACTTAGTCCATGGATTGTCTGTGCTTGGTAGGTTGTCATTATAGGCATTTCAAAAATATCCTCGGAATGTCTTTCATTAGCTGTTTGGTTGTTGAGTGTGCCTTTAGTGTTGCGACAAGTGTGAGGTGAGTTATGTCCTATGAAGCTCCGATACTCCTTAGGTTAGGCGTTTCCTGGTGTTGGAACGTGTCTAACACTGACACTTACATTGAATTATATCACTTTTTCAAAAATATTATTTGTGTCGACGTGTCAGTATCCATGTCTTGTCTGGTGTCCGTGCTACATAAATTAAGTCTCACGTTGCTTAGAAAAGTAGAGGTTGAACACTTTATAAGTGGGAGGACTCAATGTCTTAAGGTTTTGGGGTAAAAGTGTGGTGTCCAACTCGCTTGTATTGATGTTCTTGACCCAATGTGGATGATCCCCGGGCTTCCCCCTCATGACCCAACATTTAGGTAATTGGTTTGATCATTAAATGTCTCTTTGGTTAGTTAGTTTGATCATTGAGTGCGGATTTTAATAATTTGTTCAAATATTGATATACTTCAATACTATAACCGCTACTTGACAACATTTTATACCAAATACTGAATCGTTGAACAATAGTAGTTATTCACTTATTTGTTCAAGTTCTGCTATGCTATAGCACTGTTATGCGGCTGTTTGGCAACACTGGTTTTTTCCATCTTTAAACTCACTAACAAATAGGTGTAAGAAGAGAGAAAAAAATGGAAGAGAGAGAGAGATAAATTAGTGAATGAGAGAGTGGGAGAGAAACAA
The DNA here is from genome assembly GCA_951804385.1 of Trifolium dubium. Classification (NCBI taxonomy): domain Eukaryota; kingdom Viridiplantae; phylum Streptophyta; class Magnoliopsida; order Fabales; family Fabaceae; genus Trifolium; species Trifolium dubium. The sequence goes on along the minus strand of OX638072.1, from coordinate 10,651,119 downwards.
TTGAAAGAGAGGATCCAAACCTATATCCAGTTTGTGATGCTTTTGTTATATGAAGTATACGGAAAGCGTCTCACATATTAAGACACTAGAATGACTGTTTACTCCTTCATATATTAGCAATGCATATTTGTAGGCTGTGTTATGTGTCTATATCAAGTTAAATGCAAATTTAATATATGAAATTGTAGTTTGGTCAAAAGTATGAAATGGTCCATAAAATAAAAAATGAACAATCTCATTTGTCTTTCATTGCATGAAACAATTTCGGAACGAAAAGGAAATTGGAACTAAAAGGACTAATTTGATCAAAGATTTTCTATTTCAGTGGAATATTCCGAAATTGAATTGGTGATTCATTCATGTTTGTTTACTCTAGTCAAGTTTTTCAATAGTTTCGACTTCAGACTCCTGATTGAATTTGGCTCAAATTGCATTTGATACCAGTAGTTATGCTTAAATAGTACAAACTTCTAAATTTTAATAAATACTTATCATTCTTATTTGTCTGAGAAATCTCACACACTCATCAGTTATGCTTAAATAGTACAAACGTCAAAATTCTTAATAAATACTTATCACTCTTATTTGTCTGAGAAATCTCACACACTCATCAGTTATGCTTAAATGACACAAACTGATATGTGTAATTAAAAGCAAGTCAATGTCTTTTACAAAATGAAATAAGCATGTATGTCATTTCAGTATACCTTAGTTATGTGAGTGCAATTTTCACTTGAATTTATGGGTGTGTTTTACTTTGGGAGTGGGTTTTATAATATTTTAATTCTTTAAAAAAATATTTTAATTCTTTAAATTGCACAATGATGGGTGTTTTACTTGAATTTATGATTTGGTCTTCACCAAGCACACACAAATAGTTTGATCAAATATGCGAGGAAGTGTTTATATATTGGAAAATACAGATTTTTTTGTCTTAGTGTCTCTTTATATTTGCTGTGATTGTTTGGATTATTTTAATTAGTTTTGCTTGTCACTGAGATTTGATTTTCCCTCCTTTTGTGTTAATGAATTCAGAAAAGAATATATAGTTTCATGCTGAATTTTGATTAATTGTAGGATGTCTTCCTTTGTTTTGGAATTTGAGGTGGTTCTAGGGCAGGGATATCTGTGGATGACACACAAAACACCTGGGAGTCCTACATGGGATCTTTCTATGAGAAGCCATCAACTTTGGATGAAGATGGCAGATAACCTACAAGAGCAAGGCTTGGATCCAATGGTGGAGTTGGGTTGGAAGAAAACAGGTATAGTAGCTCGGTAGCTCTATCTTTCTACAATTTCATTTTGTACATTACTGCGATTTCGGGTGGATTCATATCAAGGTCTCAGAAACTGAAGCTGCATCTTTATATTCTTAATGATAATAATATAAAAAGTATCAGATTGAACTTATTATATATGCTTTCATATCATTGTGGATTGGAGATGCTTTTCTGTCTTCCATAATGTGTCATGTGGAGTAATATGCTGGAGGCTTTGATACTTTATAATCATGATAAAGGCTGTTATACCGGATTAACAATAACTATGATATACAAGTTTTATGATCTACAGGGAGCTTATTAGTCGGTAGAACTCGTGCAGAGTCAGACATGCTAAAAGGGAGGGCAAAACAGCTTACCGAGGCTGGGTTGAAAGCAGAGTACTTGTGTAGTAGTGATTTGTCTAAACGAGAACCTGATCTGTTGGTGGATAACGATAGTTCAGCTGCATTTCTACCAGATGACTGCCAATTGGATGCTCATCGTGCCGTTGCATATATTGAAAAGGTTTTCATTCTTGGTCCATTTTATACGATATCTTTTACCTTGTGTCAATATTTACATTTTTCTTTAACTACAAATATCTCAATGTCATGGTGATTTTATATGATTGCAGACACAATGTAACAATTTCAATATGAATATGTAGGGTAACCGGAGTTTTGCATCAAAAGGAAGATATGCAGAATTTTATGACGACCCAGTGAAATATTTCATCAGGTTTAATTTTCTTTCCGCTTCTGTTGTACTATCACACTGAATTCAAGGTGGTAGAGAAATAAATCTTGTTGAGTAAATGCTATATTCCTATTTGTGTTCAGATCAGAAAGCCATGGAGGTGTTGAAGCGGTTCAGACTTCCAAAAATACGTTATACAGCAAGAAGGCGATTATAGTTGCTGCTGGTTGTTGGACTGGTTCTTTAATGCAAGATTTGTTTAAAAATTGGGGAATGGAGTTTCATGTTCCTGTAAGGCCCAGAAAGGTATGTTTTTACACAGCTTGTACTCACCCAATCTTGCATGCCTTAGAATTCCTTCATCGTTCCGTTTTTCCAAACAATGCTGTTTACCAAACACTATGGTACACTTTACTATGTAGTTGTACTCTTTTTGTGTGTAGAATTTTCTTATCCGTACTCTGTTGAAAATAATTTCTGACATTCAAAACTCAACTTTTCCTCTAAATTTTCATTTTTTTCATAATGACGTTACTTATTTTTCCCTCTTAAGTCTAGTCACTGATCTTATACATGCCAGTGCCAAACAAAAATGTTGGATGGTTGATTATAAATTCATAGTGGTGCAAATATAATACTGTCATATCATGATTAAAGTTCCTTTAAAATGCATAAAATAGTTTGATCTGATCAAGTTATTTTGTTGTTTGATTGATTCCTATATCCTTTTATTTATTCTTTCTTTTTGACGTGAAGGGTCATCTACTTGCGCTTCAGAGTTTTAATTCCTTTCAACTGAACCATGGCCTGATGGAAGCAGGTTATGTTGATCATCGATCTATTTCTGATTTGGAATCATCAGATCATGGACGGGACTTATCTATTTCAATGACTGCAACAGTAGATGCAGCTGGAAATCTTCTTATTGGTGCGCTTTCTCGATTAAGTCATTGAAAGTACAAAATTGTATATGAATAATTGAAAATTTTAGTTTTTCGATTGGATAAATAAAGGAAAAATTATATATATCAAAAAAGTTTAACTGCAGAGTAAAATTGGGAGAAAAAAATGACACTTAAACAAAACTTGGTATCCCTTTTATATGTAGATATCGATATCATCAATAAGGAAGCTTATATTGGGGTTATTGAATATGTTGCTATAAATTCTTACTAGTTTTTTGCAAATGTGTAGTAACAGTCATGTAATCTCTTGGGTTCTTCTATATTAGCTGAACTTGTTAGTTATAATTAAGTTCATGTATTATGTTAATTTTTGCAGTTGATGAAAATGCTCCTATTATATCTTCTAGAATTCTAACATTGTTTCTAACATTATTTTTCTTATTGTTGTAAAAAAACAAAATATTTTCTGTAAAGGGAGTAGCCGGGAATTTGTTGGGTTCAACACTGATTTGGACGAGTCTGTTATTAGTCACATATGGAAGCGTGTTGGAGAATACTTCCCGAAATTGAGAAGTCTTTCCCTTTCAGATCTAAGCGCAAGTAGAAAAGTCCGAATAGGATTACGACCTTACAGTGAGTAACATCTCTTTGCAATCTTATGTCGCTGACCTAGCACAATAAATAATCACATCTTTTAATTCATAATCCGTTTGTACTAAATAGCAATTTTGTTTGCAAAATGTATGTACACAATATGCTATATCTGACTAGCACAATGTTTACATTGCAGTGCCTGATGGTAAGCCAGTGATTGGGCCTATGCCTGGCTTGTCAAATGTGTACCTTGCAGCCGGACATGAAGGGGGTGGGCTTTCGATGGTGAGTTTTCATACTCCTAATTTTTTTTATTATAAAAAGAAGAAATGGACGCACTTTCATCATAGGTTTTGGATTTGGTGCACTAATTGCATCACATAGTTTTCGATCTCAACCGTCTGATCACAAATTAAAGGCTTAAACTGTTTTAAACTGATTTTGTTATTGTGTAATATGACGGAGTGTGTATGTCATTTAATTAGACTTAAGGGGAGGTGAGTGTCGTTTCTCTAACAAATCAGGGTGCCTAGTGTTTGTTTAAAATATTAAAGCAGTGTGCGTGTTATTTAAGCACACCTAAATGCACATTGTTTTGAGGAAATTCAATTTTTAAAAACTTTTTTGGCTTGAGTTGAGAAGTTTTCAAATTATGTACAAATTTCCAGGCTTTGGGGACTGCTGAAATGATCATTGATGTGGTGTTAGGCAGACCAGTAAAAGTTGATAGTGCACCTTTTGCTGTGGATCGAGTTCTTGTGTAAATGCGAGCAATTCATGAGTACTGTAAGTAGCGGCCTAGGATGTGAAAGCTTACACGCTCACTTGAAATTATGATACATCAGTTAAAAGTGCGTTATGCCCCGGTTGATGTCTTTATTTGTCGTGTGACTCCCTTTTTGTTGAATTTGTTCATGTAATCCCTTTCTTTTATTTTCTTCAAGTAGCTTTTCTTTTTTGAGTAATAATCTTATCAAGGAATTGATAAAGGATACTTGACTTTAACACTTTTAAAAATTCATCTTTTGTGCTAGCATTAAAGATATGTTTGTTTTTATTTTGATAAAATTGATTCTAAAGATTGAATTAAAAAAATTTAGTTTAAAAAACCAGAATCGATTGATTCTGAAGATAGTGCGTTTGGAATTTGGATATGCAACGTTTTGGGCCTCGAACCTATAATTGATTTTTTTGATATGCAACGTTTTGGATAAAAACAGAACCATTAATTGGAAAAGTTAGGAATTGTTGCTTTCTTCGTAATCAATTATGGGTGTGTTTGTTTTAATTTTATTTTAAAAATCATTTTTATAGGGTATTAATTTTATATTAAGAGTTTTTGTCAACAAAAAATTATTTATATTAAGAGTTTTTTAAAAAGAATTCTTTTTATGAAAAGCTTTTAATGAAAAGTTTGTTTAAATAATTGATCTTAAAATGTCGTTTTAAGTATTTTATCATTTTGTTTTTAGTTTCATATAATGTGTGATTTGTGCTAGCATTAAAGATATGTTTGTTTTTAGTATTTCAATGTCCCAATAAAAAGAGAAGGTATTTTTGTAAAACTCATATTCTCTCTCTTTCATTTACACTCTTTTCTTAAAATGTGTGATTTGGTCAACTGTGATACTTAAAATGGGATGTGGGAGTACTACTTTATATGTATTCCTTGCCATATTTCATAGTAACACTTGTTTTCTCTTTATTTTCAACAATTAAACATAGATGGGACATTAGAAGGAGGTATAAACAAAGAAGGTATTGAATTCTACAACAATTTGATCAATGTGGAAAAACTCAACAGATGAGAGAAAGTGTAGAGAGAGAAGGAGAGAGCTGGCGAGCAAAAGCCAGGAAAAAGAGTAGTTTCATTCAACAGCTAGATAACTCAACTATCTCCTTCTTCTTCACTAATCTTCCCCCTGAAGCCACTAGTGAAGATCTATGGAGGGTGTTTATGAAGTTTGGGAGAGTTGGGGAAGTGTTTATTCCCAAGAAGATGGACAAGTGGGGACGTCGGTTTGGTTTTGTGAAGTATAAGGAGGTGAAGGACGAGGAGGTGTTAGGTCGAAGCTTATCGGAGGAGGTCTGGATAGGGTCTTACAAACTGCGTGTGAACCGATCCCGGTTCAGTCGCGGGGAGCAGAAGGAGGTGGTGTTCTCGACATCTCAGCCACGCAGGTTTGTAACAACAAAAGGGGAGTAGTCGAGGTCCTTCAAAGAAGCCTTTACTGGGTCAGTGGGAGAGGCTGTATTGAAGGAGGCGGAGATGGTGATAAAGGCGACGGCGGAGGAGGTGTTTCTGAAGGAGCTGAAGGGGAGTATGGTGGGTACCATGTCGCGGGAATCAGACGTCAGACGTATCCATACCACAATGTTTATGGAAGGATACAACTCCATAGCAGTTATAGTTATGGGGGGAAATATGGCCTTGATTCATAGCCCGGTGGAGGGTGATGTCGATAAGCTCATGAAAAGTAAGAACGAATGCCTCGATTACTTTTTCTCGGAGATTATTCCATGGTCACCGGGGCTGGTTGCTGCTCAGAGAATGGTTTGGGTTCAAGTGGATGGTATACCTCTACATATTTGGGGAGAGGAGTTCTTCCGACTAGTGGGGGCTAAACTTGGAACTTTTGTGGGGGTGGATGAGATAACCCTTGGTAGGAGGAGATTGGATGTGGCTAGGATTAAAGTGTTAACTGATCGAAGGTCTGCCATTGATGTTTCAATGAGGGTGGAAGTGGAAGGTGAGATGTTTCGTGTTGGGGTGGTGGAGGAGAGAGGAAGTGACCGGGCTAGGAGTGTTTGCTGACGAGTATGCCGGCGATGAAGGGAGCAGGATTGTTCCTTCAGAGGCTTCTGATGAGATGGATGGTGGCTACGATGGCGGCGAAGACGGGTCCGGTGAGGAGCTTGGTTCAGACCAACAAAGTGATAGTGATGTCTCAATGAAGTTCAAAAAGGGGGTGGGCCTGGTGGTTGACATTTGCACTGCTGTGCAGCAGGAAGTGGTTATAGGTGTGAAGATTCTCTTGCCCTTTCCAAAGTCAGATATCCTTCCTGCCTTGGTTAAGGAAACATGTATGGTCAACTCTGCTAATGTGGGCGTTTTGGTGGTGGGAGCGTGTGAGGGAGAAAACGAGGTAGGTGGGGTCGGTTTGGTGGAGGGAGTGGATGGAGTCGCGTGTGGAGAGAGTGGGGCTGGTGGGTGTGATGCAGATGATGTGGTTAGTGACTCTCTTGGGCCTAATGAAATTGGGCCAGCGCTTTTGGATTGTCTTTTAGGGGGTGTGAGGTTAATGAAGCTGTTGGTGGTTCCGTTGGGCCTAATGAGGTTGGGCAAATGCTTATGGGTCGCTCACAAGGCCAACAAGGGGAGAAGGCAAAGAAAATTATTCTTCAGAATCCAACATCTGAGGAAAGTGAGTTGGATGGTTGGACACGGCTGTCATCCATCTCTGAACCAGAGGATGTGTTTCAACCTTGTAATATGAAAACTTCAAAGAAATTTTCGAAACACAAAAGGGGAAGATCTACTTCAATCACTCAACATCTAGGTGCCCCTAAGTGCTTTCAAATTCTCGAGGCTGTTAGGGACGGTAATGCGCGAGCTCGCCAACAGAGTGGGAAGTCGATGAGTGCTGTACAGGGTGGTGGTCAGCGGGAGAGGAAGAGGACGGTGGTTCGGGAGGAGAACACGGTGGTTCGGGAGGAGAACACGGTGGTTCTGGCGTAGGACGAGATGGCTGGTAGGGTGGGGGTGATTTCGCCCGTCGTTCAGTCTGGGCCTGGAGGGGTGGCTGTAGCTATTCCGACGCCGGGTGTCTCCCCTATTTCAGGTTTGAATTTTATTCCGACCGGTAACACGTCAGTTGTGGCTGAATCAAATTCTCATGGTGATGGAGGCGAAAGAACTAGAGTCCTAGAAGCTGCAAAGCTTCTTGCCATCCAAAAGGAGGTTGGTTTTTCTTTCTTTGAACAAGACGGTGAAATAATCAAACAACTTACGAATCTTGAGGCGAGGGACAGAGCAAAGAAACTAGAAAGGGAGGAGGGGAATGGTCATCGATGATTGTGTTGTCCTGCAATATAAGAGGACTTGGTGGGGAGTTGAAGAGGCGGCGGATTAGGGAGCTAATTCGTAATAATAATATTGATTTTTTGGCTTTACAAGAAACTAAGATGGAAGATATTTCCGGGTCCTTGTGTTATAGTCTTTGGGGCTCACAAGATTGTAATTGGGCGTTCTTTCCTTCGGAAGGACGTAGTGGTGGGATTCTCTCTTTGTGGCGTAAGTCCAATAATTCCCTTCTCTTTTCTTTCATGGGGGAGGGTTTTGTGGGCGTTTTCTTGGAGTGGGGGTTGGCGAAATCTCTTTGCTTTGTGGTCAATGTTTATTCTAAATGTGATTTGACCGCTAAAAGGCGGTTGTGGAATAATCTCGCCTTTTGCAAAAGGGGTTTAGGCGATGGTGCTTGGTGTGTGGTCGAAGACTTTAATGCGGTGTGTTGGGAAGAGGAGCGTGTTGGTGTTAATAATGGCGTTGGGAGGAATACTACGGTGGAAATGGTGGAGTTTAGGAGTTTTCTTGATGATCTTGAATTGGGTGATCTCCCTCTTTTAGGGCGGAGATTTACGTGGTACCAAGCTAATAGTAGAGCGATGACTAGGATTGACCGAACCCTTCTCTCAGAGGAGTGGGCTTCAAAGTGGGGAGGGGGTTCGCTTTGGGCGCTTCCTAGGGATGTGTCGGACCATTACCCTCTCATTCTCAAATACCTTCATCATAATTGGGGGGCCAAAACCTTATAAGTTTAATAATTTTTGGCTTGAAAATAAGGACTTCCCTCCTATTGTGGAGTCTTTTTGGAGGAACCATAAGGTTGAGGGTTGGATGGGTTTTGTTTTGAAAGAAAAATTGAAGGCTCTCAAATGTGTCCTTAAAGATTGGCATAAGGCGCATTTTGGTGAATTGGAGGCGCGGATTAGTGGGTTGGTGGCGGAGATTGGGGTGTTGGATACTAAAGCCAAGGGTACGGGATCGTCTTGTCATGAAGTTATGTGTAGGAAGAAGATGTTTGGGGAGCTTTGGAGAATTCTTAGAAGTAGGGAAGCGCTTGCTTTCCAAAAGTCTCGCATTAAATGGCTTAAGGAAGGTGATGTCAATTCTAAATTTTTTCACGGTTGTGTTAAAGCTAGATCGAGAGTGAATTTTATTCCTGCACTCCGGGTTGATGATGTTTGGCTAGAATCTCCGGTGCTCATTAAAGAGGCGGTCTCCTCCTTTTTTGGAAATCATGTATCCACTACTCCTAGAGTGCGCCCTACATTAGATGGTATTGTTTTTCCATCGCTCTCGGAGGAAGATAATGCGGGTCTTGTTGCTCCTTTCTCATTGGAGGAAATTGAAGTGGTGGTGAAGAGTAGCGATGGTAATAAAAGCCCGGGGCCCGATGGTTTTAATTTTGCCTTTGTGAAGAGGTTTTGGGAGATTTTGAAAGGAGATATTCACATCCTCCTTGATCAATTCCACGGGGACGCTTGCCTTCCGAAGAATTTGTTGTCTTATTTTGTCACTTTAATTCCTAAGATCAAGGCGCCTTCATCTATCTCCGATTTTAGGCCTATTTCTCTTCTAGGATGCCTTTACAAGATTATTGCTAAAGTGCTTCAAAGGAGACTTGCAAATGTGATAGATGTGTTAGTGGCCTCGAATCAATCGGCGTTTATTAAAGGCCGACACTTGGTTGATGGTGTGATGGTGGTGAATGAGGTGGTCGAGTCGGCAAAGAAGTCGAAGAAAGAATGTCTAATCTTCAAAGTGGACTTTGAGAAAGCGTATGACTCGGTTGATTGGGGCTTTCTTGACTACATGCTCCATAGATTTGGGTTTTGTGCGAAGTGGATTGAGTGGATCCGGGCGTGTGTTTTTGCCGGAAACCTCTCGGTGCTTGTTAATGGTTCTCCGACTCCGGAAATTAATATTCAACGGGGTCTTAAACAAGGAGATCCGCTAGCCCCTTTCCTCTTTTTGCTTGTGGTGGAAGGTTTGAGTGGTGTGATGCGGAAGGCGGTGAGTTGTAATCTTTTTAAAGGTTTCTCGTGTGGCAATGGTCCGATGATTTCGCATCTCCAATATGCGGATGATACGCTTTGTATAGGGGAGGCGTCGGCTAGTAACCTTTGGGCGCTCAAGGCTATTCTCTGGGGCTTTGAATTAGCCTCCAGGCTAAAGGTGAATTTTTGGAAGAGTGGTCAAATGGGTGTTTGTGTTCCGACTTTGTTTATGGAGAGGGCGTGTCTTTTTCTTAATTGCCGACGGGGTTCTATCTTGTTCAAGTATCTCGGGCAACCGGTGGGGACTAATCCTAGAAGTATGACCACGTGGGAGCCTCTCTTGGAGCATCTTAGAAACCGGCTACTTTCTTGGCGCAATAAGCATATTAGCCTTGGTGGTAGGGTGGTGTTAATAAATGCGGTTCTAAATGCTATTCCTATTTTTTTCCTCTCTTTTTGGAAGATGGCGGTGGGTGTGTGGAAGAAAGTGGTTCAAATTCAACGGAAATTTTTTTGGGGGGGTGTGCGGGGTGGAAATAAAATTTGTTGGGTGAAATGGGAGGTGGTGTGCAACCCAAAATGTCATGGTGGCCTTGGTGTTCGTGATATCTGTTATGTAAATATAAGCCTTTTATCGAAGTGGCGGTGGAGGCTCCTCCAACCCGGCCGGACCCTTTGGAAGGATATGCTTGTTGCGAAGTATGGGAATCACATTGTGGAACATGTTGATTGGAGCTCTTTTAGATCACCGGCGCTTTCGTCTAAGTGGTGGAAAGATATTTGCTCCTTGGAGAAGGTGGTTCCTTCCAAAAATTGGCTTGCGGAATCTCTTGTCCGGAAAGTGGGTAATGGTGGATCCACTTCTTTTTGGAACTCAAAGTGGGTCGGTGGTGCCTCTCTCTCTTCCCTTTTTCCGGGTCTTTTTTCTTTATCTACTCAAAAGGTTAGTAAGGTGGTGGATCTTGTTGTGAGAGAGGGCGCAGAGTGGAGTTGGGCACTCTCGTGGCGTAGGGTGCTTTTTCAATGGGAAGTGGAGCTTCTTGGAGAGTTGTTAGCTCTCTTGGGGCCGGTGGGGTTATCGGCGGAGGATGATTCGTGGCTTTGGGTCCCGGACGCGGATGGAATGTTCTCGGTTAATTCGGCGTATAGACTTCTTCATAGGGAGCTTGGCTCCTCGGACGTCTTAGCTCCGAAAGAGGCATTAGTTTTCAAGCATATTTGGAAAGCCCGGCTCCTTCAAAGACAATTGTGTTCTCGTGGCAACTCCTTTATGATAGGATTCCCACCAGGAGGAACCTTGAGCGTCGAAATGTGCTTGCCCCGGACTTGTCTAGATTGTGTGTGGGGTGTATGACGGAGGTTGAGTCTTCAAACCACTTTTTCCTCCATTGTCCTAGTGCAAGTTGGATTTGGTATCAAGTTTTCCGGTGGTTGGGGTTGGTCATTATTGTTCCTCCTAGTCTTCATACTCTCGTTGAGGTGCTTTATAGTGTGGCGAAGAATAAGAAGGAGCGGAAGGGTTTTGCGCTTATTTGGCATGCCACTCTGTGGTCCATATGGAAGGCTAGAAACGGTGCGATTTTTTCTAATGTGCCTTTCATTCCGGCGGAGGTAGTGGAGTCCATTAAGGTCACTAGTTGGAAGTGGAGTTTAGCCCGTTTGAAGATGGCCCCGTGTTTGTTTTATGAGTGGCATTGGAACCCCGGGAGTTGCATTGGCCGTTAAGTGTCTTCCGGGCTTTTGTTTCTAGGTGTATTCGGAGTGGGGCTCTTGCCTTGTTTTTTGGGCGGTTTTAATCGCCGTTTGGGGGTGTTTTCCCCGGCCCTTTTCTTTTTGTTTTTTTCCCTCTCTTTGTACTTCTTGTTAAAGAGTTGATGAATAAAATTTTTGCCATTTCAAAAAAAAAATTGATCAATGAGTTACTTGCCAATGGTATGTTCTAAAACAACCATTTTTCTTTCCATTAATTATGTTTGCCGGAAGCTTTGTTTAAATACATGTTCGTATGTTTTTTTGTTGTTGTATTTTTACAGGTATTGAGCCTTTTGTAACTATCATGCACTTTGACTACCCGCTAACCCTTCATCAAAAGCTTGGTGGCTTGTTAAATAATGACACCTTTGTGTAATTAAACCTTCAATATCATCTCATCTCAATTTTCTATTTTCAAACAATTGATTTAATGTTAATGTGAATTAGTATACAAAAAACATTATAAAGTATTATCAAGCACATTTTGTTGATTTGAAATCAAATAAAATGCAGGAAATATTACAAGGATTATTGTGAACTACTATTTAAAACATATGGGGATAGAGTAAAGCATTGGACAACAACAAATGAAGCACAAGTTGTAGCTATCTACACTTACATGCAAGGCTATGACAATGATGCGGTTGAACCATGCCAAGCCACAAGAATATGTTCACAAGCATATCAAGTCCTTCATAACTTCCTCATTTGTCATGCTACAGCAACAAAGTTATATAGAGAGAAATTTCAAGTACGTTTTATATATTGTTTATTACAAATATAGTATGATGATAAAGGACTCAAACTATTGGTAGAGTTTGTAGAAAATAATAAGTGAATGTTATTGTACTTTATTCTTCAACCTCGTGCTGGTTTAAATAGAGAGTGCAAGATTAATTCTCTCCTTTATTTTAAGAGAAAAATATTACAAAGGAAAATATAACTAAATAATAAAAATATCTAGAATCCACTAGAAATAATAAATAGAGACTAAATATTTTCCAATATTACCCCATATATAGGTACATTATCCAGAGGTTGATCTTCGGTCTGTGATAGAATCTGGCCCAATCAGCATCAGTAAAGAGATACATTTCTTTCATTAGTCTTCTTAAAAAATAAGCCTTTTCTAGGATTTGCCTTAAGATATCTCAATATCCTATAAATAGAGAGTGCAAGATGTTCCTCAAAAGGACAATGCATAAACTGACTCACTACACTGACTGAGAAGGCGATGTCAAGTCTAGTGTGTGACAAATAACTCAGTTTCTCGACCAATCTCTGGTATCTTCCTTTATCAACAGGAACACTACCTTTTCCCCAAAGTTTTGTATTAGGATCCATGGGGGTATCTGTTGGTCGACATCCACTCTTTCCCGTTTCTTTCAACAAATCCAGAATGTATTTCTGTTGTGAAGAAAACAAAGTAGGATTACCGGTCATGTGAAAAGTTGCCCATGAACATACTTTCCATGCACGACTATGACTGACACTTAGAAGGAAAGAATTACCTTTTAGGGCAATAAAGGAATAAAGAGCGTCAGATTCAATAATTTTGTACAATATGTCTAGTTGTTCCGTCGTGAAAGAAAGTTGAATCAAGGAGGATGATTGTCCTTTACTAGAATCACTAGCTTGGAATGCATGACTCTCACCTCCACCTGTGTTCTCCCGATTAGAAGGTCGACCATGTAATTTTCAACATTGAAAAATAGTATGTCCGAAATGATGACAATATTTGCATTCACGAAAAATTTGAAGGTGGATGATCGTTGTCGAGAGTAAAGAAACTTCATAATTAATAACCTCAGTCAAATAATATCAAACGAAGAAAAAAAGAATTTTTTTGCCTCTAGATGAACACAATCGGGGGGGGGGGGGGGGGGGGGTGAACAATACCACGCACAAAATCAGTTGCCGTGATTGAAGAGTAAACACTACACTGCTAGGGTTTTGCGGAAGTGAGAACCTCAAAATCGGGAGCTCTCATATCATGTAGAAAATAATAAGTGAATGTTATTGTACTTTATTCTTCAGCTTCAGACTGATTTAAATAGAGAGTGCAAGATTAATTCTCTATTTAATTTTAGAAAAAAAAATATTACAAAAAAAATATAACTAAATAATAAAAATATCTAAAATCTACTTGAAATAATAAAAGGAGATTAAATATTTTCCAGCAGAGTTTAACTTTTAAAGTTAGTGCAATACCTCTATTTCGTGATATTCAAGTCTCATGTGATATGAGTTAGAATAATGAAAGAGTATGACGAAGGAGATTCCCAATTTTATTTCTGCTGCAAATAAATTTTCCCCCAAACAAAACCTCTAACATTTATGTTGTGAATTTGTTGATAAAGTCACAACGATAAGAAATTTAATGTGTGGAGCAAAGTAATCAAGTAACCAAAATCGAAGATTATAGAGACGATGATATAAAGTAATCCAAAACACACAAGCAAGAGAGAATAAAGAAAGCACGAAATAGACACGATCTTTGTTTATCCAATTCGGTCAAATCAACCTATTCTAGGGGAGAGAGCAGCCCATCTGTTCCACTATAATTAAAGAGTCGCCTTACAAGAGTTTCCAAAAGAGTTACAAGAATTAGTCTTCAAACCTAATTCTACGCTAAACCATAATCGCTTCCCGTGACCAAAAAACTCAATGATATAGTGTTTCCAAGGTGAACCAAGGATAATTTGTCCAAGCCCCTAGGATTAAACCAAGAGCAATTCTTTATAAGACACTAGCCTTTGTGATGTGGAAAATCCCAATTCGAATATCAACCTTTAGGGCTACATGGTTCCCTCTCATCTCAAGTTTTTCTATGAAGAAACAACCACTATTTATAGAAAAATATATCACTAAAAAATAGGAACAAATCTGTTTTAAAATAAAACATAATCTCACTTTGTTTGAAATATATTTAATTTAAAATCAAACAAAATCTTTCTTTGTTTTCAAACATGTTCAGTTTAAAAATAAACATAATCTTTGTTCTTGATTTTCAAGTCAATCTTTACAATTTACCTGTCAGTAGACGCTACAGAAATTTAGCCCATATGTTCGGTTCACACGACTTGTTGGCTTGACTTTGATTAAATTTGGGATTTAAAAAAGAAAAAAAAATGTACTGCTGCACATTTTTAAATGTAATTAATAAATTAATTTGACATTACCTACTATTAATTATTAATTGTATCACATACAAAAATTTATACACAGCTTGTATAAATAATCATATATATATTAATTTAATATATATCGCATATATAAAAAACTATACATATTAATTTATTATATATCACATATATAAAAACTATATGTTTAAATATTAAGAAACTAAATAAAAATTGAAGTTGCACAAATGAAAGTTCTAATAGTTCAATTTATGCATTTTTATCACTATAAAATAAAATTGAACCATAATATATCGAAACTTTCATCAACGTCTAATATTATATATATCCAAATATATTAATATCAAAACTCTAACAAACTGAATTTTTCTATTTATTTCTTATTACACGGACAAATAGCAAATATATCCAATATATAAGTATCATATCAAATTGCAAAGTTAACTAATTATGCCTCAAATCATATATACAACTAATTATTAATCTGAATCATACACAGACTATATATAATTATTGTTATATCGAACATGAAGAAAAAATGATTCTAGCAATTTGACATACACACATGTGTATCAGTTGATAAATGACCATATCATTATATGGAACATGCGTGTAAAGAATTTTAGTGTATGTCCCAATATAGAGCATATATACACACATCTAACAATTCACTACACGTAGCAATTCACTATATATAAAAATGTATCAATTGATGAATGCTTGTATCACTTATAACATTCAAAAATGTGTCGGTGATACACAAGCAAAAGCATATATATTATATATACCGAAACAGAAGCATAAATCCATGCTGGGCACATCTATACATCCTATACATAGTATTGATTCATCAAAATGAAAAGAAGCAAAACTATCCTTAATTATTACGTCACACAACTTCTAATATGAATTTTTAACTAGAATATCATTAGGGATGTCAATTTGTTTCTGTTAACGGATTATCTGTGGGGATTATCCGTACGGATATCTGAAGTGGCGGATTTTTTTTCCCGTGGGGACGGGGATGGAGGGAAAAATCCCCCCGTGGGTAATTCGGGGCGGGGAACGGGGAATGTCCCTCCACCACCGCGGATTCCCCGTCCCCGATTATATTATTTAAATTATATATATAATATATAATTATATAACTTTATGTGTATTTTTTTTATAAAAAATAATAATTAATCTATACCTATACAAAGAGGATACACTATTTTGGTATGGCCTATTTTTATTCCTATTTTACCCTTAATTTTAAATTTCAAATTATTCTCATAACAACCAAATTTGAATTTCAAATTTCAAATTATTCTCATAACAATCAAATTTGAAGAAATCATCAACAAAAAAAAAAACAAATTTAAATATAAAATAATAAAAAATATGTATCACACAAACGGGTACGTTGGTATCACACAAACGGGCACGGAACGTGCCCGTTTGGCCCGCTAGTATGTCATAAAGATTATGATTATGCATGGTAACAACTAGTGCAATTAAATATTTATTTTTTTTGACAAAAAAGAAATATTAGAAAGTGTTTTTGCATTTTTTTTTATTGATGCAAAATGTACTTTTATTTTTAAAAAGTGAAAGATATACAAAATATTTAGATTTTTTAGAAAAAGAAAGAAAAAAAGACATTCTTGTCGTGTTTTTGATTAAAATGTATAACAATTTTGTTTTAATTTTTATATCCGCGGAGCTCCGAGGATACCGTGGAGATCCGTGGGGATGGGGATGAAGGGAAATTTTCCCCCGTGGCGGGGATCGGGGAAATATTTGGGGGGCGGGGCGGGGAACGGGGAAACAGCATCCGCTCATTCCCCGCCCCGTTGACATCATGTGGTTACGTGACCAATAATAAATTATAGTTTTGTGATAACTTTTGAAAATATAATTTAAACACAAAAAATCCAAGGCTCTGATACCAATTGAAGGAAAAACGGTGTTCACAACACGTGCAGCGGAAAAATTTCGGATCTATTTTGCGCTTAAATTATATTAAACTAAATAATGTTATAAACGTGTACCTGACAATCAGCTCTTGAATTATAACATTTTCTTCAATAATGTGAAGAAACTACAAGTATCCACACCGAGACTAATTTTGCTATCAACCCTTTGAATAGTAGAACCCAGGCCCGGCCCTGTGGGGTGTGCCGAGTGAGCCACCGCGCAGGACCTCAAAAAATTAGGGGCCTCTAAATATTTGTATGTGTTTATTAAAATTTAAATATATGTATAAAAAATAATGATTTTGTTATTTTTTAAAAATATTTTGTTTTTGCTAAAGAAATAGATTTAGTAGACATATTTTTAATTTGATAAGTAACTTTGTGATCTATCGTAAAAAAAGATGTAACATCACTTAAAAAAGTGTAAACTAATTAACAATATTTTATAGATACAATCACATGTTCATTTTTAAGCATAAAATTTTTTCAAAGGAAATTGATGTATTTGGATAAAAAATTGAATTATATACATTAACTTGGGTTGACCAACTTTGCATTATATTTTGAGACGGAGAGAGTATTAATTAAGGTTACTATAAAATATATTAAACTTAGTTGTCATGGGGACATTGCATTTTATAAGTGAAATTTTTAGCCACTCCTTTCAAAAAGCTTAATAGTATATCATAGTTATTGACTATTTCGTCATAGTTGTTATTTAAGTTATAAGATATTATGTTGTTGAGTTTAATTGTTATGCACTGACGGTGTAAACTTTTTTTACACATACATCCAATCAAAACACAAGAAATTGTCACTTTTATAGGTTAGTTCCTAAAAAATCTCCATAAATGCTTACATGACGTGATTTAATTGGATGCACGTGTAAAATAATTTTACACTGTTAGTGCATATAAATTAAATTCTTATGTTATTATTGATTAGATTATGAATCTCTTTATTCTAATTATATTTTTTTTATGTTCTTATTCTCTGTTGGAGAAATTGTTTGACGCCTATATATTATAATGCATAGTACACATTTTCTATCACATAGAAATCATCTAACATAGGTTTCTCCAATTTCATAATAAATCACCACCATTCCACTTAAAATTCAATTTCACTAATCAAGACTTAATTAGTTGAATTCCACTCACATTTATATAGATGCACGTTTTGCTTATTTTGAAAACCATTCAAATCCGTCTATATAAATATGTATATTGAATAGCTCATCTATATATATTATTTGTATTTTTAGTGCTAGCAAAAATACAATAATATTCCACTTAGAAAATAATTTAAATTTGATTAATTAAATTCTCTAATTTAATTATCAAATAATAAATTAATTCTATAGCAAAAATTAGAACACTCGTTTGTGTGTGAGCCTGTAGGTTCAATACTAAGCCGGTAACAAATTAATCGCATTAATATTATTAATCAAGGTAGGCGTCTAGCAACACTCCTTAACGTCCAGATAGTACGAAGCAATATATACTTTCAAGAGCCACTAGAAGAATGATATAATATTTTTTTTCGTCGTTACAGCTCTTGTTAACTCTAGAGCATGATACTATTGTCAAGCTCTAATAAGTTAACATCTATGACTTTAAGAAACTCATTCCTTGTATCAAATAATTTCCCTGGCCAGGGTTTTCATTTTATCTTAGAGCTCAAACTCATTACCGGGAGTTGACGGATTCCATCTTGATTAATCATTAATTATACAAGTATTTAATTGTATCCAATATCCTTTCAAATAACACCCTAATGTATTAGGTGTCCATAACTAAAATACAATAAATATTTTGTTAATTACTATGATAATCTCAGGTCAAAGAAAATTATTATATTTCTTCTTGAGAATTTTCTATTGACAATTTAAGGTAATTCTTAACCATTAGAAAATGCATGTCAACTGAGTCAGTTCAGTGATCATATCTACATATGCATCACCTATATATGTAATTTAATAAATGATACTACCTTCGTCTCTAATTATAAGACCCTTTTTGACCACTGCACGTACGTCAATGTACAATTTTGACCACGAATAACTTTGATTGTCTAATAGTAAAAATTATAAAAATTTGATATTTTGAAAGTACTTTTCAAAACAAATCAAACAAGATCTTATATGCTAATATTTACATCTATGGATTATTAAAAAAATACAGTCAAAATAAGATAAATGAATAGTGCAATTTTGTCCAAAAGGGTCTTATAAAAAGGGACGGAGGGAGTATTTATTAATCTTTATCCAATAAAGACTATCACATATATATTTATCTATCCGGATTGTTGTTGTCCTACTCACAATATATAATCCTATGATCAAGAACAATTTAGATTAAAATAATAAAAAACTTGCTTCTCATTATCAAGATACAAGTCTATCATTTTAATCAAGGATTTTATCAAATTAACTATTTTACTAAACAGTAAACATAATAATAAAATCAATATTGAATCTAAAATTAATTACATGAATAATTGAATCTTAGGCACACATAATTATTCCCAACATATTAATCTATACTTTTTTTGGATTTCTCTTTATAAAGGTATTTCTTCACCTAAAAATCTAAATCCATTGAATGACGAAAGCCGAGTTGCTTACCTAGCAACACATATAAATGCTACTAAAGAAGCAATCGAGTAAAAGCCCGTTTGGCCGGGCTTATTTTCTACTTTTCTATTTAGCTTAAACGAAATAGAGAAGTATAAAATTGACTTTAGCCATATTTCTCTTTAAAAGTATTACAGAAATAAACTAAAGAATTCAAAAATAAAAAAAAGTAGAATCAAACACATTTTTTTCCTACTTTACTATTTTTAAGGAGAAGAAAAAAAGTAGAAAATAAGCCCGGCCAAACGGGCACTAAGTGTTCAATTTTATCCTTATCTTTCTAAACCTACATAATATATAATAAATTAACCCTAGAATATATGAAACATCTAATTTTTTTTTGAATAAAAAACTATCCATTAATTTTTAATATATTTATTCTTACAACTTGATTTTAAATCAAGAAACTAATTTTTAATATTTTCATTAACTGGTATAGAAATTTTTTGACATTGAATTCTTCATCAAAAAAGTACTATTGAGCTTGGACTTGAACAAAGCAGGAAGCCAGTACATCAAAACATAGACAAATAAAAAATGATTATGAGAGATATTGTAACTTTTCTTGTTTGATGTTGTTGATTATTTGACTTTAAATATTTATTCTAAATTCAATTTGTGTAACTCAAAATTTGACAAAGGGTTACATAAAGAATGTGGGGGATATTGTATGAGTTAAGGTACATACATTGTTCATGGAATAAATTGAACATTTTGATGAAATAATCTTATTTAATTTACGTGAGATGTGTTTCTGGTAACTCATTATTCAAATATGTGTAATACTTGTTATCAAATTGGTTAGTATCGAGCAATCCAAATGAAGCTGCAAGGGTTAGGTGTTGGGTCACGAGAAGGCAGCCTGGGAGATCATCCATATTGAGTTCAAGAACACGATATAAGAGTCGGACACCATACTCTTATCCAAAACCTTAAGGCATTGAGTTTATGGGTCTTCTCACTTATAAAGTGTTCAACCTCCACTTTTCTAAGCATTGTGAGACTTACTCACACTTGCCACAACATTAGGGTCGGACATGCATCCATGAAAACCAAAGAGAAGAAAATGATTTCAAGAAAAATAGCATAAAATATGTTTTAGTAAGGTCTAGATTAGAATTATGATATTTATTAGGGATGATGTTGAAGTAACAATGAAGCTGGACAGGAACACTTTAGTCCTTGTATGTGATTTTACTCCAAAACAGTCCCTGTATCGACCAAATTTTTTGCTTCTGGTCCTTAAACCAAAAATCTGCAGGAAAATTCTCAAGTTTCCTGCGAATTTTCTTGTAGATTTTTGCTTTAGGGACCAGAAACAAAAAATTTGATCGATACAAGGACTGTTTTGGAGTAAAATTGTTGGAATATTTTATGATATTCCAATAATATTATGTGGGCAAATATCTTTGTTAATTATATTAGCTATTTATCAATTAAGAGCCTTAGTTGATTAGTGATCAAATTAAGTAAAAGGTTAATTAGATTTCTATTGGATAATTAATTAATTAATTGATTAATTAGTTGGTATGGGCTCAATATGAGTGGATGTCCAGATGTTTGGATGACCCATTAACGGAATAATGGGAAACCCTAATGGTCATCTAATATAAAAGAGGCTATGGTCCCCAATACACCGTACATGGCAAAAACTATTTCTTCTCCCCATCTGAAGAGAACTTGAGGCATAAAGGTACTGGTTGAGGAAGAACCAAATCAGCCACTGCTAACTGTGTTGATGTTGACGTTTGTTTCAGATCATCTCTTCTCTATTTACTATCGCTGTTGAGATGGTTGTCATTAAAGCTTTATCCAGGTATTCCTAATACCTAATTGTTAATATCTATTCTTGATAAATCAAACATGTCGTAGATCCTGTTTTATATACATGCTCTTTGCTTCCGCCTAAAGTATGATTATTGATTTAATCTTTTATTGTCGAGCATGCGTATAATTCTATTAAATTAATTCCAACAAGTGGTATCAGAGCAGATCTTCGTGTTTGATTTATTGGGATTTATGCTTTGGTTTTATCCTTAGATGTGTTCTATGTTGTTTCCCTAATTTTGTACGAACCCCTAATTTTTTTTAGTTTAGAAATCCAGTAACTTTAAAGTGATTTTGAAGATTTTAAATAAATCGTATATATCACTATATTCGGTTCATGTTTTCCATGATTATAGATTCAACTAATTCAATTTGGGATTACAATTTTTTTTCGTGAATGTTGCTGCATGCCATTTTGGCATATGTTTAAATCTTCATTAAATTTTGACACACTAGTTTTGGACCTTTGGATATGTATCAAAACAAACTTCACGGTCATACTCATACACATAAAATTGTTGTAATTAGTAACTTGACATAAAGTGTGTTTTATCAATTTTAATTTGTATCAGTGAGCATATATACATCCCAGTTCATATATATACGTGATATGCATGAACTGTTTCTTTCTGGATTTGATTCAGTTTATAAGATATAAGATCCAGCTAATATATGAAACTTGAATAAAAAGTTGAGGTTAACATAATTAAGCCAATTAAAAAAAAAAGTTAAATTAACGTTCCGTTTGGTTTTGGAACGTGATTTTGTGATTGATACATTCTATAGTTTTGTTAAAATTAATTTGACATAGTCTTGTCGGCTTCATGTATCAGATTTTCGTTTGTTTTGTGAATAGAACCTATATTTTAAGAGTAAGAATTTGAATATGATTTGTATCATTGTATAATCAAAATTAAGGTTTGGAGTTCAAATCAATTTTTTTATTTGCCTTATTTATAAAGTTTATTGTTATAACTATAAAGTTATTGTTATAACAAACAAATTTGTTACTAAAAATAAGGATTTAGATTTGACTTGATTTTTTGTCACTTTTTGTTTGTTTTTTTTTCTTTCAAATTAAATCTTTTAGATAACTCGTTTATAAAGTTTGTTGTCTAAAATAATGATTCATATTTGATTTGGAATTAAAATTGATTCACATTAATTTTGTACTTAAAGTTTATCTTGAGAAATAAATCAAATATAAATTTGTTATATATATTTGATTACTATATATAATTTTTATAGAAGATCAATTGCTGTTAGTAGCAATCAATAACGATTCTCAAAATATTTTGATTCAATTTGGTAGTACAGAAAATAAGGATTAGATTCTTTAAAGTTTTTGTAAAATATAGATTATAGATTTCGAGTAGTCTATTTATAAACATAAAGGTTATATTTTCTTTATTTAGAGAAAATATTTATTCTAGAATTATTTGTTGTTTTATTTAAAGAATCAATTTAGTATATGTGAATCAATTGTTGTATTAATATTATTTGAAATATATAAAGATTTAATTTTATTTAAAATTAAATATTTGGTGTATAGCATGATCGAGATGTTTGAGTTTATTGTTATTAAGTTTCAACAATAATTTTTGGTCATGACTTTGAATATATTTCACGCTATTTTTTTTCCTATAAAGATTCAATTTTGATTTGATATTAAAATTGAAAATTTGAGTCGTTTCAAAAAAAAAATTGAATATTTGATTTATGATTATGATGTTTGAGTTTATTGTTATTAAGTTTTCTACAATAATACTTTGTCTTAATCATGCATTTTGGATATAATTATGTCGTGTGTTTTTTGCTGTCACTTTATGCGACATCTTGTAAATGTTTTGTCAAATACACATTGGTGTCTTTTTTTGACTTGCATCTTCTTCTTAATTCTTGTGAATTTGTTCACACACTAAGGATCGCTAAATAATCTTATGATTATGAAGAATGCGATAAATTTAAGGATTCGGCATACATTAAGTGAGTAGTGCCTTGTAAATTTAAGACCTTTCCCATTTAAATTTAAATTCAATAAATTGTCGGGTGTTTTTTAATTGAGTTGGTTGAAACAATCAAGTTACCCAAAGTAACCTCTGCTGCGTAGATTTGATTCAATTGAGATCACAAAAGATGTATAAAATTGTTCATGCAAATTGTTTTGGTCTGCCGAAAGGTAGTCACAGTTAGGCCGAATAATTTCATACATGTGTATTCAATTTATTAATTTGTCTAGTAATTTTAATTGAGTTGGTTGAAACAATCAAGTTACCCAAAGTAACCTCTGCTGCGTAGATTTGATTCAGTTGAAATTATAAAAGATGTAGTATTTAATTGTTCATGCAAACTGTTTTAGTCGGCCCAAAGGAAGGCACAGTTTGGCCGGATAGTTACATACATGCGATGGTAAATGTGTGGTAATTGTTAAGTTTTATCCATGTGGGTAATGATTGGTGTCCAAAGGCATCCTTTATCTGACAGGACTTATTATCAATATTTGATCATTGCATTGAGAGTACCGCTTGCAATTAATTCTTAGCGATCCAAAGATTGTGTTTTAATGGTGCGTTTGGTATCTTGTTTATGGTCTTTTTAATATACAAATAAAGATAAATTGTGCGTGTCTTATACTTAATTTCGACATGCCTACTAATGTTGTGTGAGTTTAAACTCATTCAAGTATTTAAGAGTTTACATCCACACATGTAATGGTAAACATATGACGATTATAAGAATTTATTCTTTGTCAAAGTAAATTGTCATGATTTGATCATTGAAATAAAATACCACTAGCAATTGATATTATTGTCTAATGATATTAATGATGCACTAGGTATTTTGGTGAGTATATTTTTTGTTCTCTATAAATTAATATAATTCATGTATCTGCACAATGAGTTAAATTTCTAATTCTTGAAAGTTCTAACTTTTAGGAATAAGAGAAGAACATCACGTTCTTTGGATCTATACCTTATATATAAGGATGGAGAAACCCATTCCCTCACAATTTAGTACATTTAAAG
This sequence comes from Trifolium dubium, assembly GCA_951804385.1. Classification (NCBI taxonomy): domain Eukaryota; kingdom Viridiplantae; phylum Streptophyta; class Magnoliopsida; order Fabales; family Fabaceae; genus Trifolium; species Trifolium dubium. The sequence goes on along the minus strand of OX638072.1, from coordinate 10,627,258 downwards.
TGAGACTCAAGTTTATAAAGTGAGTATACTCCAATCACATAAGTCATATGATCATAAAGTTTTGTATTCCAGGGACATTGAAGGTATTGTTTAAGATGACATAAATTTGTCATATTTTCTTTGCTTAAATTATAGTGCATTTAAAGTAATAAAGCTAAAGATTATCTTTCATTGGAAAGATAAATTTTCATAAAGATTACAAGGCAAAGAAAATATCAAGAGCACATTGTGTAACTATTTAATCTTGCTAACTCGCTATAATTTCGACAATTAGGTGACTTTGTTGAAAATTTAGCATTTGGTATCTTCTTTGCACAATTAAGTTTATAATTGTTAAATTTAGAAATGATTCTTTAATATGATCATTTCATAAAGTGTGCAATAAAGAAAATGTTGAAGCAAGAGAAAATAAAATTAGTGTTCATTCAGTAAATACCTGAAAGGATAAGGGCAAATAAAGAATAATAAGAAAATATGATTTAAATTGATAAATGTCCATTGATGTTGAATATACTTCAATTTAGAGGGGACAAAGTCGATGATGATTGACATCATTCCTTTTATTATTCTTCTTCTTGTTATATAGTTACTTTTAGATTGTCGTTATAAGTTTAAATTTGTATTTAAAAGACAATTTGGTGAATCATCATTTCAATAAAGTTTTTATTTAATTATGAATTTTTCTTTGTATTTTTTTTATCATATGATGGGTTCAATTTGTGTTTTAAATTCAAATATTATTATAGTCAATTCAGTTATGACTTATGACAATTTAGAAATATTGAAAAGTTTGAGAAAAATCAACTTCCATCCCACGTTAAAGTATTTTGAGAGATAAATTGTAAAGTCTCTTGAGGATATTGAGTTTGGGGGAGAGATATGGTAAAAGAACAAATTAAGTGGGGATGAATTGGTTCTAAACCAATTCATATAGTTGCTATATTTATATAGTAAATTTAAATCCTCATAAGTACATTAGTGTTCTTTCTCTTAATTAAGTTAAAAATTTGATTCATGAAGATCAAACTCAACACCCTCAAGAACTGTAACATCAAGTGTCATAAAGTAGTGACTGATAAGAGAAATTATATTCAGTTTTAATTTAAAAACTCTATTAGGACAGTCATGACACTTGTTACTTAATACATTTTTTGGAGTTTCATATGGTGGATATCAAGTTAGTGTTTCTTAATGGTAACAATAAGAAATATAATATGGTGCAATGAGATGAAACTTTGTGTCGGTATATACAAAGTAGATGATTTGCAAACAGATAAAATCCATTTGAGTTACGGAAATTGTCTCATTAATGATACCACAAAAGTCTCATAAGGTAATTGTCTCATTTGGTTTTGAGATATATTTATGGAGAATTGTGTGTTATAAAAGTTCAGTGGGAGTATGTTTATATTCATGGTTTAATGTGTCGATTTTATTTTATTTAGTCAACGGCGATATATGATTGTTGTGCGAAACCAAGAAATCTCTAATAGAAGTTTAAAGATGAAAGATCTTGGGCACACCTCTTTTGTATTAGGTATTTTGATACTTAAATATTATTCTCAAGGTATCATTCGGTTATAACAAAAGAGATATATCAATAAAGTTGAAAGTAAATTCGACATTAAAGTCAATAAGGTAAATGATTGCCCTAATCATAAAGGGAGACTATTTAGTCTCAATAATTGTCCAATAGAAAAAATCTGGAAATTTAGAATATTAAATATTTTCCTATATGTTTCAACTTTGGAAAAATTATGTAGGATCTTATTTATACACATCCGGAAAATAGTGTATATAATAAGATCATTTGGCAGGTACTTGAGCAGTTCAAAATTTCGAATTGTTTAAATAAAGCAACCATAAAGATTGTTTAAAGAGAACAAGAAAACTTATGCCCACATCAGAGATCTAGCAATTTGGAGATCATCAGTGTGTTAGATTCTGACTTTTGGATGCTTGTGTATAATAGACATCCTAACTCAAGAAATGACTGTAAGTATTTATGTCACATGGTTGCATATAGTAAAAGATATTGAAAGACTACTTAAGATATATAGTGACGTAATTTAGTCATATAGTTATTCAACAACGTTAAATTTATTGCTTTATGAATTATTGTTGTTGAATGATAGAACAAATAGAGACAAAATTTATGCTAGCTAATCCACTAATCAAAGACATGACACATAAGGTCTTTCATATGGTTGTTGTCATTTAGGATGTCTTGGATTAGTGGGAGTCTCTCAGTTTATGTTTTATACTTTTGTTTTTGATATAGATACAAATTTTCTTAAGATTTTCTGCAGGAATAAAGTTTATGAGGTTATTATTATTATAACCATATTTTGTATCATTTGTGCAAATATTGAATTTGCAACTTCAGTTTGATCTCATTAAAGACTTCAGTTGGATCAGTTGGAAATAGACATGATTTAGAGATCACATTGCATGAAATTTCCATGTCACTCATCCATATCGATCTATGTCATCAAGTACATTGATGTGGTGGTCGTCGGGGTTCCGTCACGTTATATGTTAGTGACGACAGCCGCGGTGGTCCCATTATTGATGTATTAGGTGGACCCGATTGTAAGGTTGAAATCTAAAGTTAAATAGCATTCGGATGCGCGCCTAAAGAATAATGATATAATTATTACGATATATAGCCCAAGTGGGAGATTGTTGGAATATTTTATGATATTCCAATAATATTATGTGGGCAAATATCTTTGTTAATTATATTAGTTATTTATCAATTAAGAGCCTTAGTTGATTAGTGATCAAATTAAGTAAAAGGCTAATTAGATTTCTATTGGATAATTAATTAATTGATTAATTAGTTGGTATGGGCTCAATATGAGTGGATGTCCAGATGTTTGGATGACCCATTAACGGAATAATGGGAAACCCTAATGGTCATCTAATATAAAAGAGGCTATGGTCCCCAATACACCGTACATGGCAAAAACTCTTTCTTCTCCCCATCTGAAGAGAACTTGAGGCATAAAGGTACTGGTTGAGGAAGAACCAAATCAGCCACTGCTAACCGTGTTGATGTTGACGTTTGTTTCAGATCATCTCTTCTCTATTTACTATCGCTGTTGAGATGGTTGTCATTAAAGCTTTATCCAGGTATTCCTAATACCTAATTGTTAATATCTATTCTTGATAAATCAAACATGTCGTAGATCCTGTTTTATATACATGATCTTTGCTTCCGCCTAAAGTATGATTATTGATTTAATCTTTTATTGCCGAGCATGCGTATAATTCTATTAAATTAATTCCAACAAAAATCACATACATGGACTAAAACCAAAATTTTGCGTACATACAGGGACTAAAATGACGTTTAAGCCTTTTGTCTTTTGGTGATTTGACACAAGGTAATCACAATAAGCAAAGAATTTGGAGGATGCGCAACATTCACATTTTTAGAGGAGTTACTTTCAGTGTAACAGCTTTGTTGAATCATATCCGTTATATTTATTGGTTTTGGTTTATAAGAGCATGATTATCCATTGCACCCACATGAGTTTCTTAAAGGGTTCCATTCAATTTTTTTATATTATTTTACACTTTTTAAATATTCATACAAATAAAAAAACTCTCAAATGGGTCCCACTAGACTTCACAATATCGCAATATTTTTTGCATTTGTATTGTTTACATTAAGATTTTGAATATTATATTGTTTTTTAGTACCACTAAAGCATGTAGCACCGTTCCTAAACAAATGAACGTTGGAGAGCATGTGTCAGACAAAATCTTGTTGATTTGTGTGTAGGAACGGGTTAGAGTAGGCGATACTGATGCTCTAAGTCAGTTTGAGAATAAAGCCAACATCTCTTTTTCTGATTGGTGTAATAACCATTTTCTTTGTTTCTTAAACTTATAATTGAGCGACTTCAAATTGTAAGAGTTGAGTACGTCTTACGTTCCTTATAATTTCATCTTTACTTATCAAAAAAAGAAAATAGCTTTAAATTTTTTTAATAATCTCTAAATTCTTTTTAAACAATATCATTTTTTTTAAAAATCTTGCACCCATAATTAGTCAAAAATAAATAAATTATCATACGGGTTGTGTAAACCCGAAATCCGACCCAACAACTATGGGTAAAGCCCAAATTGAAGAAAAAAACCCGTAACATTCACCATTTCATTTCCTCTCTCAAACTTCGCATCACAAACCTCTCTCTCTCTCTCTCTCTCTCCAACAACAACAATGGCGTTAGCATCTCTCCGAAAACTAACAACCCAATCCCAACCCCGTCTGACCTCCCTCACCTTCCTAACCCAATCCCCAATCCGCCGTCCCACCTCCACCATCAAAGTCTCCGACCGCATCGTCCGTCTCTCCGCAATCGATTTCCAAGGCCAAAAGCACAGTGTAATTGGCCTTACAGGTCAAACACTTCTCAAAGCTTTAATCAATACCGGTTTAATCGATCCCGATTCGCATCGACTCGAAGATATTGATGCTTGTTCTGCTCACTGTGAAATTAACATTGCTCAAGAATGGCTTGATAAGCTTCCTCCTAGGAGTTATGATGAGGAGTATGTTTTGAAGCATAATTCGAGAGCTAGGGTTCTTAATAAGCATTCTAGATTGGGGTGTCAGGTTCTTCTTAATCATGATCTTCAAGGTATGGTTGTTGCTCTTCCTGAACCTAAGCCATGGGATACTTCTTAGGGTTTTTTAGTTTGGTTTGGAATGTTTTGTTGTTTGGAATAATGTGGTGATGTTGTTGAATTGAAACTTGTTGTGGTTTATTGTTATTTTTGAATTTGAAACTTATGATGGAATATTTTGTCATTTGAACTATGGTGCCGGTGATTGGCAATGTCGTGTTATTAATAACTATTTGCAACTTTGTAATTTTGTTATCCGTATTTATCGTAGACTATTATTGAAATCGCGTCTTCGTTATAGCATTTTGGTTGTGTTTTGATACCGGATATGACACTCATACTAGCAATAAAACAACTAGTAATCTGCATTTGGAAGAGGACTGAAACCACTTGATATCAGAACTCACCCTGAACTCTGGACTACTAGGGCCCCTTCCTCTAGGAACCAGAGGGTGAAAACAAAAAACAACAACTAGTAATCTAAAAAAATTGAAGTGATTGATTGTAATTTAGGATCTTGTGACTACATGCGATGGTATCTTGTGACTAAAAAAATTGAAGTGTCTGATATGTCATGAACACGTGTTGGATGTTGGAACCTTCAATATGAAATGTTGATGCTACATAGCTCTTTTTATGAAGGAAAAAATGTAGAATCCTTTTGAAGGTGAAGTGATATAGTGTGATTGGCAGTTGAAAAACTGCAAATGCAAATTTAATGGAGTTGGTTTGTGGCACACAACCCTTTGCAATGGGAATCAATTCATACGCTTGTGAATATCGAGCTGTGAGTTGTGTTTTTTAGGAGTTAATAGTTTTTTTTTGGGCGAGTTATGTTTGACTGTAATTTGTAAGGATGGATGTTGGATTACTGTTTCAGTCATCTTTGAATCTTGTTAACTTCTCTTTGGGTTAAGCATCTGGTGTATGTTAATGAGGATCCTGAATTCTGATTCTATTTGTTTGCTTTAATGTTTTAGTTCACTGTTTTTATGGAAATGGGTGGTAGGTACATTCTTGGTCCAATACAGCCAGCTATGTGTGCTAAACAGATTATCTCTAACCTTAATGATTAGCATTATGGCTAAATAAAAGCAGTAGCACAATGCGTATACATATATTAGGCCATAGGTTCAAAACCTTAGTACTTCTTGGAGAAGCTTTCAAACATTTCCCTGACTGGAAATTTCCAGAGTCATATTTAATTATGATGGAACTTTTGGTTATTTGAACTATGGTGTCAGTGATTGGCAATGCCATATTATTAATAACTATGTGCAACTTTGTAATTTTGTTATTGGTACCCATATCGGTAGACTAGTGCCATTGTGTCGGTTATAGCATTTTGGGTGTGTTTTGGTACTGGATATGACAATGACGAAAAGACATTTATTTGACAGAATAGAATAGAATTGACTAATTGTTAGTGTAACTACATTTTTCAGTGTCTATTTGACATGCTATCGGCACATGTTAGACACTGTAACCTTCAATATGAACGCAATTAAAAAATGTAGAATCCTTTTGAAGGTGAAGTAATATATTGTGTTTGGTTGCAGTTGAAAAACTGCAAATGTATGTTTGAATCCCAAGTTCCTATGGAGTTTCTTTGGGGCAAAATTCCCTTTTTATTGGGAATTTAATCGTACCCTGGTAAATTTAGAGGCATAAGTTGTGTTTTTTAGGAGGTAATTGGACTTTTCCCCCCTTTGGAATCGCAGTCCAATCTGCAATCTTGGTGAAGGGTGGTTTATTTTAAGGGTGGTTGTTCTTTGAACCCTGGTAGATTACCGTATTGGTCAGCTTTGAATCCTGTTAACTGCTCTTTGGGTTTATCATCTGGTATATGTTAATGAGGGTCCCAAATTTGTATTCTACGTGTTTACTTTGATGTTTTAGTGAACTGTTTTTGCGAAATGTGAGCTAAATAGATTATCCATATCCTTTTTTCAAAAATAAAAGATTATCCATAACCTTAATGATTGTCGTTATGGGTAGAGAAGAGAAGTAGCCCAATGTGTTTAGATATATTAGACCAGAGGTTCAAAACCAGTACTTCTAGGAGAAGCTTTTAACCAGTACTTTGGAAGTTTAAGATTGCAATTTGCAATTGATATTGAAATGCTAAGTCTTAACATAAATAAAGTTGTACTCATTTTCATCAAGAGAGAAGGAGATCCCTGTGTTAGAATGGAATAGCATTAAAGACTTTAAATTACATGGAGCCAAATTGAAGTTATCTCTTTTTTTGTCAATAAGATGGATGGTTTATTACTTGAAGCAACGATGATGTGTGTGCTTTAAAATCCTTCTATGCTTTTAATATGGAAGCCTGAGTGGTTATTCGGGACAACAGGAACATTTTGAAAAAGAAAATTTGTGGTGTGCTAGGGCTTTTATGTTAATTAAAAAAGCTTTGTTATTGTGGTTACAAGGGGTCTATATTTTGGGGAATATTATGATGTTGGATCTCAAGATAGCTTATGAAAAAACTTATAGCTTATACAGAAACGTTTTAACTTTATTTAATCTTTTGTTATAGAAATAGCTTATACATAAGTGTTGTGCTATAAGCTGCTAATTAAGTTGTTTATCCAAATAAGGCCTTAGTATGATTCAAGTTACTTGAAAGAAGTTATAGTTTTCAATATTGGATTTTAATATTAGTTTTGATTATACATGTGAAGTGTGTAAACCATCAAGTCAATTGAACATATTAACTGGAAGAAAAACGTTGCGTGCTATTGAGTTTTATGAAGTCTTGACATAAGTTTTATATGCTTAAGGTTATAATGATAATTGAATTTAGAGGTGTTATATCCACAGTTGATGCTATTTACTAGCTCAATAGAAATTAACCATGATTTTGTATCCTATCTGTAACCATCAGTTTTGAAGTCTCATTTAGTGAATGTAGTAATAAATAGATGCTTGACTAAGAGGCTTACATTGCAGACCCTTCTGTTACGTGCCCAAAGTTTGTAATTGAATAGCGGTTGGTTAGATAGAAAACTAATCTGATAATTGGTTGTGACTTGGGTCCTTCCTGGTCCTGGGTTTTCTGCTATATACTTTGTCTTGACACTGATATCATGTTCAATTCTAGTTGTTTAGGTTTTTCCTAGATATAAGAAAGGGTTGCCTACCTGTGTACGGTGTACCTCATCTACATGATATAAAATCACACAAGAGTGTGTTTAACAGTGTGATTGCTTAGCTTTCTAATTCTAGGTGTATTTAGCTGATTTCATGGGAGAAGCCATTTTCTATATTGAAGTTAGTGATAATGTACGATTCAAACATCTGGCATAAGCTTGCTATCATTTCTGTTCATAGATTATATCTAGTTTCCACCTCATTTCACAGAGGAGGAGACAGTACCTTGTTTTAATCTTGCTTGCAAAACAGGATGCCAAATCTAATCACTAAATAAGACAGATTGATGATTCATTAGATTTTCTAAGGAAGACATTGATTTTTTCGACATTTCTCCGCCCAATGCATTTGAATCAGAGTTCAGAGGTCTGACAGGTAGTATAATAATAATCATATAAGAAAATAAAATTCAAGGCGCCATGGTGCTGTAAGGTAATCGTTTAAGAAAATCATATGGAAGGTGTTGTAGTTTGTTCAATGTAGCTTTAAGGCCAACAAGAAAGATTCCAGAATCACGGTGAGAGTGTCAAAATCACGGTGAATCACCGCAATTATGACACTTCTAGTGTGATACCAAACATAATTTAAGGATGAGGATTTTGTTAAAGATGCTTTGGCAGGAGGAATCAGCATATTTTCCTTTCGTGGGGTTCAACATTTCATCCCAATATTTTGCTACTTTTTATGTTGTTTTGGCTTTTCTTTGTGCAAAGCAATCACGTGCTTGAGTGTGGCATAGACCATCTACATTGATGAAAATGAGATCTGAGTGGGTTCTGTATGTGTACATCACTCGTCTATATTTCTTAGGAGAATTTCTTTCCGAACCTCCACCAATCCTCACTCGCCCCTTAAGATAATAAAAAATAACTCATCGGCTCGCTACTTAGGTAGCAAACTCCGTTCACGCGCCCCTTGAGATAATAAAAAATAACCCATTGGCTCGCTACTTAGGCAACGAACTCCGTTCACACCTTAAGTAGAGAGTGACAATATTTTATGATCCAACACTAGTGTCTACACCCTTCACGTTTCTCTCAGATTAAACAAGGTTGTTCGCTGGTTATGTAGTAAATACTAAAGTGTTTATTGTTTACGTAGCGAATTCATCACAAGTTCATTGGGTAACTAGTGAACCTTTCTATTATCTACAAAATCACAAGCAGAACAAGAAATGGAAATGAAATGCTGGACAAATTGGATATAATTTTTTGGTTAAAACATTAGGTAGAAAATTTATATCAGTTTAGACACTACATCCAACATCTCAACATGTAATTAAATATATGACAAATGTTAAATAGTACCTCTGGGGCACTTTTTAAGAGACCAAAACATGTCATTTTTTTATATGGGCTAAAAACAAAGTTTTATAATTTTATAAGAATCAAAAACATATCTAATCTTTAATTCAATGATAAATTTTATAAAGTTCGTATTCGTTATGTTATTCATATTCATAATTGGTGCATTGTTCACCATTTGACTCACTCTTTTATGTTAGTTATGCCCATTAATATGAGTTTCTTTGTTGTTCAAAAATAATTATTCTCTTCCGCCTTCAAGTACGCCATCAAGATTAACAGTTTAAAATTGTATAAATAATTATTAAGCATCGTTAATTTTAATGGATTTCAATAACATATCAAATACTTTTATACTTTTTCAAAATTTATATAATAATTTATATAATATAAACTTTTAATCTAACATTAATTTTACAAAATTAATATTTATTATAACGAAATCAACAACTTATACACTATCTATAATTACATTGCATGTTTTTCTCAAAAAAATAATTACACTATCTAAGGGTAATGTTTACTCCCTCTGTCCCAAAATAAGTGTCATACTTGCCAAAATTGTTTGTTCCAACATAAGTGTCATATACTATTTATAACAGTGGTTTTTACTAATTTATCCTTTAAAACAATCATTATGTGAGAGAAAAAGTTACACTAAACTATCTACTTTTTAGTATTCTAATGTCTACTACTAATTAAAAGAAGAGGTATTTTAGTAAAAATCATATTGTCTTTCTTTCTTTCATTTACACACTTTTCTTAAAATGTATGATTTGGTCTAACTATGACACTTAAAATGGAACCGAGGGAGTATCATTTTCCAAAAAACAATTACACTGCATGTTAGAATTTTCTTAAATTCTTGTCAGATTCTTACCTATGGGCTCTGTCCCCATTTGCCTTACTTTCCTTGCGTCCCTTTAGAAACTTTGAAAACAACTCCCAAAAGCAAATAAACAAACAAAAACCAGCTAAAAAGCAAACACAATCTCTAAACATTGAAAACCAAATCTTCTCCATCTCCTCCAAGCAATCATTCCTTAACTCTCAAAACCCTTCTTCTTCAAAATGGACGAGTAAGTATCTCTCTCTTTCATTTTCCATCTTATATTTAATTTAACTTAACTTAATCAAAACCTTATATCAAATTTTCATTATTATTATTATCATCAGATCAGAGAAATCCCCAAAAAATTACTACCCAAATCAAACTCAACAAAACAGCATCAACAGGCTGTCGTCCATGTCATCCGCCTCAACAACAAGCGTCCACGTCACAGCCCTAGACGGACTGGTAAACGTCAACTCTCTTTTTACAATCGCCGTATTCGTCGGCCTATCATTAACAACTCCCGGCCAACGCAGCCTGGAAAATCGCTCCTCATGTGACGCCGGAATCGACGTCGCGAAGAAGCTTCTAGTATTCGAAGTAATTTCATTCAGTTTCTTCCTGTCTTCTTCGCTTGTTGCTCAAGGTTTGAAACTAGCTTTGAATTTGTTGAATAGTAAGGATGTTGATGAAGCTTTTAGGGCACATATTAATTTGAAGGTTTTGAGATGGGGTATGTTGGGATCTGCATTGGGATCTGTTATGGGTTGTTTGTTCTTGATGTTGTCTATGGTTAATGTTATTGAGATTCGGTTAGGGATGTTGTCTTGTGGGAGTAAATCTGCTGCTCATGCTGTTGCTGTTATGGCTATTTTGGTTTCTTCTGCTCTTTTGGTTTATATTTCTACTGCTATTTATGCTTTTACTCACTAAATTTCAATTTTAATTTGAACACTTGTTTCTTTGTATGGTTTAAGATGAAATGGATTTGTGATTTTCTAGCTAGTAGAGATATGTAGTCAATTTCTGTAATTAGAAAATTTATTGTGTTGCATCATTATTTAGTGAATGACTATGAATCAGGGACACTCCTCGGATTAGGCGTGTTCCAGTGTCGGACATGTGTCTCACTGTCACGACACGGACACTCACGATTACATTTTTTGGAATTCAAGTCAATGCGGGTGGATTGGGTTTAGGATTGAGTTAGAGTTGATTGTATGGGAGATGCGCGCGATTTAGTTTTGGTGGTTTTAATTAGTAGGTTCTGGACCTAACCTGTGTGTTAGGAGATAGCACAACATTTCAGATTGAAGGTGTGTCTGAGTGAACGACACTGACATTGACTTGTGGTTGTGGGATTACATACAATTAGTTCTAATTATTACTCACTAGTGTCCGTGTCCGTGTCATGTTTAGTATCTATGTGTCTTGTAAGTGCTTCATAGGTCTAGTCTACAGTGGTTGGTTTGTGGTATATGATTTTCATGTTGAAGGGGCAAGATATTGCTTTTAGAATTTATATTTGTGGTTGGAACTTGTTTTGACAGCATGAGCTCTGGTCTTGGTGGTAGGATTTTGTTGAAGTTTTTTTCCAGTTTGAATATTGTGTTGTTTACTAAGTTCGAAAATGAGTAGTTGCTCTTTGCATGATGGGTTGCGATTAGTTTTTCCAATGTTGGATGACAGAGGGTTCCATAAGGTTTTCAGTTGTGATGTGGTTGCAGTCACATTGTAGTTCTTTCAAATTGTGGATAATTGCATCCAAATGCAAAGTGATAGTTTCAAACAGCTATAAAATGTTGATCCGCTGTTATTGCAGCTGTTTTTTTGTTTGTTTCAGAACATAGTGATTAGTATTGCTTTTAGTCCACCTGATTTCTATAAAATTGATTTGATTAAGCTTTTACTACTTCAATTATGCTCTGAATTGCATAGGTGAGAGGACATATATGTGTCATTTTCAGTGGAAAGATAATTGTCTTACCTTAGAGTCTTACACTCAGTGTGCCCAGAAATCTCGATTCAGATTAGCTTAGTTAGCAGCAGAAGTTTAGAGTTACCACTGCAATGGAATGGTTTTCTCAAACAAGTCCCTGAGAGGTAAAATTGATATTCCTAAATTGTTGTGAATGCAATTTCAGATGCAATTTTTTTTCTTGAGGCGATTGCTGGACAGAATTAACAAACTTATATCATGCTGGGAATATTTTTTTGGGGTTTTGAGACTGGTTAGCTCATTTAATTTTTTTTCTTTGGTTATCTGATTGTATATGTAGATTAAATGTTGTCGAGTGTGGTTTCTTTTTTCAATTAATGAGAATTAATAAATTAATAAATTTGATTACTTTTGATAGTTATCTGTTTTATTTAGGCGATATAATTCTTTGTTTTCTTCTCCTTTAATACTCTTTTAACTATTAGCTACTCCGTTAATAATACTCAATTGACATGAACATCACATTTTATATGTAGTGAATGAGGTTCAAAGCTGAATTCTCCACTGTTTTAATTATTTTTTTGACAATCAAAAACTCTACAGCCTCTACTAAGCATTGGTACCATTCTTATCTTGGTTTTTGACATTGTAACGTCTGTTGCTAGTGCTGTTTTGTTTTAACATTTCAGCTGATGCATGCATTCTGCACTGCCTTCCATTCGTTCCAAATGCACAACACTTTAGTTCCTAAATTCTACCCCAGTTCCTTCTCGTTATTCCAATCATTGTTATTTCTGTTATCCCACAATTCGCACACACACATTGCTAACCGACTAGCTGCATCTCTATCCTCATAACGACAAATATCGATGATAAGGTCTTTTGCCATGCTAAAACGTTGACACTAGTGCTGCTATCATACCTTCAATTCTAGCCGATTGTCGTGCTAGTATATTGTCATTACAAATTTACAATGAATCAAAAAATGCCAATCATCCTCATTACAATGCTCACAAATAAGACATATCAACGGCACGTAACACACCTTTCTTGCAATCGAATTCTGGTTGGTAGTCACTCTTTACAAATACGTCACAACAAGTGTTTTGCTTTTGGTGAGCATGCACTTTCTACAGCCACTTCCAATCCTCTTGTGGTTTTAACTCTGGCATTCATCTTCTCATTTTTAGCGTCATATTATATCCACTTTTAACGCTATATTAACCATATGCTGCATCAAGCAACAAAAATATCAAAAATACTATTTGCAATGTCCAACGTGAAAACGATCATTTTTTCCTTTTTATTCCACATTTTCACACCTTGTACTTGTGGTGATTACATCCATAATCCATCATGTTCCCTTAACAAGAGGTGAATACAATTGAATACCTAAGAATTTACGATTTCATTTAACCGAATAAAATAAGAATACCTAAGACTTTATTTTTAGACCCTGTTTGGTTCGGGGTTTTTGGAAGGGAGGGGAGGGGAGGGGAGATTTTTAAATTTTATGTTTAGTTCAATTTTTTAACGAGGGGAGGGGAGGGGAGGGAAGATGTAATTTACTTTCTTATCCTTAAACTTATAAAATTAAAATAAGGATTAGTGGAGAAAATTTAATGGATATATACAACCAAAAAATATATATAATGAGTAAAAAATTTATTTATTTTTGTTAACAAAAAACAATTATCTAAATTTTTAATATTTCAACAAGGATAATTTAGAGTTTTAATAAAAAAAATGAGGATAATTTTGTCAAACATCATTAATTATATTTTACCTCCCCTCCTTAAAAATCCCTCCCCTCCCCTCCCCTCCCCTCGGTTGAACCAAACAAGGCCTTAATGTTTTATTTTTATTCATATTTTATTTTGCAACTTACTATCAATTAAATTTTTAAGGTTTTTCTTAAATAAATTTCATAGTGTTACATAGTTGTGTAAAAAATTTTACAAAGAAGCTTTTTATAAAAGCTTCAAATAAAAATTTGGTTTGAATAGTTATTCGTAAAATATTATTTTAAGTATTTCATCATTTTATTGAAAAAATTGAATATCAAAATTTTCAAAATTCACTTAATTTTGTAACTATTTCAAATAGATTTTCATAAAAATTATTTTTGAAATACAAGTTTTTGAAAAAATTGCGATTTTGATTATCTTCAATAATATATGTTTTTGTTATATCATATTAAAATTAGTGTTTTAATTTAGAAAAAACAATTATATAAAATCTATTTAAAAAAATACAAAGAAAAAATCCATTTTTTTTAAAGTTGAGACAAAGAGTCCTATTTGGTGTTGGTTATGGATTAGTGACTTTATATTTTACCTTTAATTTTGGTTTGTCATGTCATCCAAACAAAGCACAAAACCAAACCTCGTTTCATTTTTCATCAAAACTAATCAGATTCACATACAACACGCCGCACAAGATCATTTCTTCTCTTCGCTTCTAACTTCGCTCCAAATTATCTTCAAAACGCGCTTCACTGAAAAACCACTTTTCTCTGCGTATTCACAGTAAGTAACACTGCCATGTTTGTTTAGATGAGATTCAGACATGAACATTTTACATGATTTCATAATTTGTTGTAAGATAAGATGCTATTTTGGTAAAATACAACAAATTTTTGAAGAATTAGTGTTCATAAGTATTTTTGTAGAGTAAATTTAAGCAATATAAATGATTTAGTTTGATTTTGATTTTTATTTTTAATGTACTAAGTGGAGATTTAGGGTTTTAGTTGAACTATGTAACTCATATGGGGATTCCATTATGTTTTTTTGTTTTTGTTTTTGTGTTTAGCTCTTTAATGGGTTGCCTTGGCGCAACGGTAAAGTTTTTGTCGCGTGACTGAAAGGTCATGGTTTCATGTCCTGGGAACACGTTTTTACGTAAAAGCCAGGGTAAGGCTGCGTACAATACACCAAAATGGTGGGACCCCTTTGTGGATCCTGTGTATGCGGGAGCTTTAGTGCATCCAGTTGCATTTTGTTTTGTTTTTAGCTCTTTCTGTATGGAAGGTCTTTTAATTTTCCAATTTCCTTGTGATTTGCATAGTTGGTTTGTTAGGGTTTATCTCAAGTTGCAGGACTCTAAATATGGACTTTTGTTTTATTTTGTTTTATGATATTCCTTATTATAAATTTAAACACATAAATTTGTAATGTGATCATGCACATAAGGTTTCACTTTTAGCCTTGGTTTGCGTCAAATCACTAAGAATATGGTTAGAACACATAAATTTGTAATGTGATCATGCACATAAGGTTTCACTTTTAGCTTTGATTTACAAGTAATGCTTTCGGGGATATGACCTATTTATTGGTATATGATTAAAAGGGTTGCAAAATAATTGCTTCTAATCTATAGAATTTTAGGTTAGAACGAATATGGATTATGGAAAGGCATTAATCTTGTCTAACCTTCGGGTGTACCCATGGATCGTGCCCTTAGGTTGGTTTCCAATTGAACAACTGCAAATGTATATGAAATTTGCAGCGGGAATCCAAACATTACCCTTAGCTGCGGAATAATTTACCTATTCACTAGTTATAGTATTGTAATAATCTCCTGGTTTCTAAGTGGAAATATATTAAGAAATTGTTTTCCGAATTTGTTGAAGAAAAGAAAAGAAGATAGAGTAAATCAATAATCAAATTTTATTATGATGGGCTTCTACTTAGATGATATCAACTGATTAAAGCAACTTTCTTTGCTGTCTGATTTCACTTGTCTTTCGATTATTAGGCTTAGTTTTTCGGTTTTTTTTTTTTAATTTTTTTATCGTTTCTTTAATAAGTATATTCAAATCTCACATACTTGCTGTTATGGTAGTTTATGTAAATATTTCATTGGGCTATCAAATGCTCCATGTCCTATCTGTTGCCAACAAAAGGGAAGAGGGGTGGATGGGGGAATTGATATTGGATAATTATTACTTATTCTGTTTGTTTAGGATATTTTCCAACAAAACAGTGTTAACTACTGAATGCATGTTACAAAGCACTTTTTTCTGAAATAAGGAAAGATCTCATCTTGTATCGATTTTCAGGCACGTAAAATATATAACAAACAGGCTATTAGTAGTTTAGGGTACATACTTTTTCTTCGACACTATTCTTATATTATTATTAACTCAATTTCTTTAAATTGTAATTAATTTTATTGTGACTTGTATTGCCCTTTCTCATTTTGGTTGGTCCTATGAAGCATTATCTATGGTCCAGCAAATAATTAGATAATAGCCTGCAGACATGTCAATTTTATTTTTACCTTAACTCAGAAAGCATGAACTGTATATACTATAATGCTTATTCTCGGTTTTCCTTTGAAGTGTTATTGGTGGGTTGAGTATGCATCTGTGAATTTGAAAAAACTGAATTTTTACATATTAAAGTCCTTGACTTTTCAAAAAGGTAATAATGTATATCTTGATGACACAAATTTTGGCAGATTTTGATGGATTTTGTGGAAGCGGATTCAGACAAGGGAAATGAAGCTGATCGAAGCTGTCTAGAAGAGACTACAAGTATATTTGATGGAGTTGAAGTTCAAGAGCCATATATGGGCATGGAATTTGATTCCGAAGAAGCTGCCAGAAAGTTTTATGTTGAATATGCTAGACGGGTAGGATTTGTTGTACGTGTTATGCAACGCCGACGTTCTGGAATTGATGGTAGGACTCTTGCCCGTCGACTTGGATGTAACAAACAAGGATTCTCGCCCAATATCAAGGGAACTTTGGGGAAAGATAAAAGACCGAGGCCTAGTGCCCGAGAAGGTTGCAAGGCAACAATTTTAGTTAAGATGGAAAAATCGGGAAAATGGGTTGTCACAAGATTTATAAAGGATCACAACCATCCTCTAATTGCTACAGCTAATGGTTTCAGTACAGAGGTGAGTTTTCTGCTTGTTTATAATGTTTTTAGTTTTTTACTATAGTTTTCTACTTGCTTAAGTAGATCTTCATTGTTTCTTAGGCATGACCTTTAGCACATATATGTTTCAACACAGCGATGATAATAAGCATGTTTTCCTATCTTCTTGCATCTGCCTTGCAAGTGAGTTATTTTGATTTTTCATAACTTGAAGTTTCACAGGTCTTGGATCTGCCTTTAGCACATATAAGTATAAAAATAATGTTTGTCTTGGATTGGAAACTAATAAATAAAATGAGCGCTGTGTTTGATCACTTTCATTAACAACATGAGAATATTCGGGTGAGAGGAGGGAAGAATAGGATGAAGAGGGTCGAGAGAGAGAAAGGGGGTTTAAGGAAGAGGGTCATTTAGAATTTTAATAAGTTTGGTAGTTTTGTGTTAGTAGGCCTCCTGTTACAAAAATTTAACTAGGCACGCCTAATTAACAAGGCCCAATTTAAGTTAATTGCATGTTTTATTAAATAGAAAAAGTGTCGGAATTAGGAAACTGATAGGCATTCGGTAGTTTTATGTTGGTTTCGTTGGAGGAGACTAGGCTCTCTAAATTCCTAGAGGTTATGTTATTTTCTGGAAGTTAGTTTCTGCACTAGCAGCAGTTTATATTTTCCTCCTACAAGTATTGTTCCATCACATACTTACTGTATATACCAGACCTATCATTTTGACTATTAGATGTTGCTGTGTATGGAATAAAAAGTTTTTCCATGGTTCTGTAGAATGTGTCATGGATAGGCTGTGACAAGCCATGGTCTCACTGTAGGTTGTATTCTTCTGTGAGAACGCAGGGCCGGGTCACAGTTGTGATAGCATTTATTGATGGCCTTCCATCGTTTGGTTCTTCACAAAAGATGTTTTTTTTCCTGCTTGTAAAGTAAAATGAGAACACAGTAAACTAAACGAAAATAAAAGAAAAATGTGCAGAGAATCAATGAAACATGTCAAAATGAGTAAAAAACATGCATGTAATATTCATAGAAAATCAGATGCAAATTCAAACCCTTCAAATTCTCTTGAGCTTAAGATTTTGCTTACATCTAGGGAAGAAATAGAAAGAACGATTAGGCGTCCTGAGCTTTATGAACATATGCATTGGTGATTACTGAATAGGCCTCAATGTTAAGTTCGTTAATTCTGCAGACTGGTTGTGATTTGGCCTAGTCATTCTCATGGCCAAGGTGATTTGGAACATTTGTGATGAGGCCTCTGATGATCTTATCAGAAGGAGCATTCCGAACTTTACCAAGTGTCTTGTTGTGTCGAAAAATAGTTCGAACATGTTTAAAAATTGCAGTACCCCTTTGTAGCTAAAGTTCAGATACCTATCACATATTTATTGATGTTTTCTGGTACATCTCTGGAGGATAGTGATACTGAAGAACCAATACAGATATCTGCGTGCTTACTGTGTACTTCCTCTTCACTTATTGAGCTTGTTTCTAGTTTTTTCTCAAGTTATTTTATGATGTTCATTTGTGCATATAGGACATGAGTGGAAAATTTTGGCTAGAATTGATTCTTATGGGGTGGAATGTTTTGTAACTTTCTTTGTACACTTTTTGATTTTGGATTCTTTGTTTATATTACTTTTAATTTCCAATTCTACTTGATTTGTTGAACCTTACTGTTTAAATTTAAATTTCCTTCTACTTGTAGGATGATAAAGATAAAAGAATTGCTGAACTTACCATGGAGTTGGAGCTCCAAGATGAACTGTGTGCTGCATATAGAGGAAAACTACTGAGCTTCATAAACAATGTTGAGGAGCAAACAGAAGAAATGTCCTCAACAATTCAACTCATTATTGAAAATATAAGGAAAGCTGAGTCTGAAATGCAAAAATGTTCTCACAACAGATAGCCTTGGTAGGTAGAAGGTACTGTACTTGAGTGTGTAAATGGATGAATATAGTATATAATTTCACTAATTATAGTACACCATTATACATTGGAATTTTTTTTAAACTGGTATTCTCCAAGCACAACTGCAGAGACTAATTTATCAAATTTTGTGGGATCCAAATTTGCGGCATACTTTTTCTAAGATTTTTAACGGTGTTGTATGTCCAAGCTCAGGTTCAAATCTAGACCTATATCATTTCATCTATGCAATCTTGGAATATTTTCTTTGCTCTTCTCATGAGTTCAGGAAAAGGAGATGGACACATTTTTATAAATGAATTAAGTTAAAAAACACTCGTGACATTTCATCTAAGCGCTATTGGTTAAATTTTGCAAAAAAGAATAGGGTGACAATCAAGAATAATCTCTATGATACTACCATATATATGTCACCGATACATATAATTACATATAATCATTTAATTTTCTTAAATTATTAACAATGTCCACATGTTAATTTGTGTCGTATCCGATGTGCTTTGTAGCCAAACAGTGTCCACTTTATGTTGCTACTTCCGTTCTGTTTCTACTTTGCATCTAACATTTTTTTCTTCTTCGCTTTATTTATATCATGTTTAATATTATTTTGACTATTTTCCCTTCCCTTCTCATGGATATTTGATAAAAATTCAAATTTAAAATGTACTCTGTTCCAAATCGTCCTTTTATCTTCATAGTTTTGTCTTAAAACTTTGGTTCTTTTAAGAAACATTAATGTACAATAAAAGATGTTCTGCCATTTGTACATTTACAAAAGCTAAAATATTTATTTTTGTTGGCTCTTTTTTTCCTTATATTGTTTACTCGCTCGCTTATTACTCTCACTGCAGAAAATGCCATCCCCTCCTCCTACTCATCTCTATATCTTTGCTCAGATTACCATTCAAGAATAATCATTCTCTCCCTAAAATTGCATCGCCGTCAACGCCGCGTTCCATCCTTCTACCATTATTCTTCATCTCCTTTGGTAAGTTTTATGCTTTGCTTGTTGTTTCTCTAATGTTCTTCAAATTTCAAAAATAAATTAAGAAAAGTTGGACCTATTATTATGGAAGATCTTATGGGCTTGAACAGAATGGTTTTGTTCATGGCTGTTGAGCATTTTGTTTTTCATGTAATAAAAGAAAAAGGTGAATGTAAAATAAAAGAGACAAAGTGTAAGTATGTGTTTTAAATTTGTTGTTGTTGTGCTCAAGTGTTTGTCAAATTGCTTGACTTAATATCATTAGAATGATGGTAGTTTTCAGAATAAGCTATTTAACGTGGATCATGTGCTCGATCAGATAAACCTTCATACATGGTGGTGGCTCAAGACAAAATGTCATTATGTATCTTTTGTATTTTGTCTGTGGTATTCTAATCCTTTGGCATGTCTAGGGTGGAAAGGTGTTTGATTTTATCGTAAGGTGGTTTTTGATGTATGTATTTGGAGCTCATGTACTTTGACACTCTCTTGTAATTTGCCTTTTGTTGCTTGCTAAAACACACCTTGTGCTAAGCTCGGCAATTAATCTAATAAATTCATTTTTGCTGCTTAAAAAAAAAAAAATCATTAGAGTGACCACACATCCTGTCTTTGAAAGAGACTCAAAATGTCGTTTATATTTAAATTTTATTTAAATGTTCTACATTTGTGTAGCGACTGAAAGTTATTATAGATCAATGCGATCTAAAGTCACTTTACAGGAAATCAATAAAAATTTGCTTACAACTAGATAATAACCCGCGCGTTGCGCGGGTAGAACATAATATAAGTGTGTGTTTGATGAAATTTAGCATGAATTTAAATAAATTAGAGAAATTCAATATATGATTAATTTATATCATTAGAATAGAGTATATACAATCAAAGATTCAAGGTAAAGCAAAATAATGTAGAAGGATTTTTTGCTTTTATACTTATCAACAACTTGCTACTTTTTTTTTTTTTGAAACAACTTGCTACTACTTAAAATAATACGGTTTAGAGTTTGGACTACCAATTAACGATATTTGCTGCAATTTCTTTTTAGACTGTCAAGACATAGATGCATTATGATGAAATACAAATTAATAATTGCATTCTGCCATTTGGCAACATTGAGAAGACAATTTTGTAGAAGATGTAAATCATTATACCCTTGATGTTTTTTGGTAGTTGTCTGTCTCAACTGCAAAATTTAGGCATATGATCAAACAATAAAGGTCAACAAAAGAAGAGGAATCAACTATCGAGTTAATTAAGTATGGTTCGAGACAAAGATGCAACTTAAATTAGTTCATTGCAATGTAAATTAATGAAATACGTGATGAAAAAAAAAGAGTGTCAACATCGACATGCACATATTTGACAAAGACCATTAGTGATACTCATAACAAAGCAATTTGTAGTAGAAAAGAATTTACTCAAGAAATCTTTAACAATTTGGTTTTACGCACGTATCTGAGAATGTTCAATGAGGAGAATAAAGAAGATGCAGGTATAGGGAGGAGCATACACACAAAAGAGAGTTGGGGTTTGGGAGGAGCGAGATAAAAATTCTAGCAAGTGGATTTAACATTGTGACCAATAATTAAATTCAATAAACAATATCTATAGTAGCTAAAATGTTGTGGATAATAGAGGATGAAGAAAAAGTTGCAAGAAAAATACTTTCAGAGAGAGTAATGAGAATTGTGAGAGCAAGAGAAAATGATCTAAAAATATATGTTTTATAAGATGCATCAAATCATGTTAATTATCTTTTGTAATTGATCGACCAGATGAAATAATTTTTGTAACTTACAACTAACTAAATGACATGAATGTTGTTTGTATTGCTAAAAAAAATTAAAATGTAAGAGTAGTAGTAGTAACATATATAAGGGAATAGGAAAAGAGTGTGGTAAAATAAAATCGGAATCTAGAACATTAGCAAATATAGAGCGCCACATTAGAATTTTAATGATTTGGTGCAAATGAGATTACATGGTAAAAGATTGTTGATATCTCAACAAAATAATTTGGCATTCTAATTTTAAAAAAATGGTGAAAAGATTATCATCTATTACTTAGAAAAAAAGTATTAGTGAAAGATTGTCATCTATTACTTATGGTAATATTTCTATTTAATAAATGGAATATATAGCAACCCATTAGAACCTAATCCCGACAAATTTTAATTTTTATAGTTTGTTCCGCTATTTTTCTTTGATGTAGCTGAAGCAGAGTTATGATAAAAGTGTATTAACAAAACATATTACTAGAATGTAGCATTTTATTTTTTGGTGAAGAAAACAGAGAAAAATAGGAATGGAGGGGAAAAAAACTTGTCACGCCTTAGAGAATGTAGAATAACTATCTCTTAATGGAAAAATATGAAGATGATAGGGATGACCCAACATTCTAATAAATGTTTCATAGAAGAAAATAGTGCAAAGTGAAAATAGTGCAAACTGTCTGAGACATGTCTAAAGTAAAGAAAATACCTTTTAAAATTTAACAAAAATATTGATGGTTTGCCCATTTCGGTGACAATTATGCAGCAAATTTTTCATAAGAGCGGTGACAAAAGCAGTGTGGGTAGCACAAACAATGCTAGTAGCTCGTGAAAGGTTTGGGGAAAACAGAAAATGTATTTGTAACACTTGTAACGTTTTATAATCAATGATGAGTTGATGACACATAAAATGAGGTATTGAAGTAAAGTAACAGCAACATTAAGGAATAATAACGTTTTTTATTTGCTGATAAGTTGCCAAATAAATGTAGGTGGTGCAAATTGATGTGTGTATAATAAGAGAGCTGGGAACAATTCTAAGAGGTGACACCTAGGAATATATTTGATGTGGCAAAAATAGATTATGTGGCATACATATTGTTGATGTGTCAACAAATCAATTTGAGACTCTATATTAATATATAAAAAATAGAATAGATTAGTAATATTTTTTTTATGATTTACAGACAGAGTAAATTAAAGAGACAAATACACCGATATGTGTAAAAGACATTTCATAATCTAAATAAATTTTTTGAAGGTATCCTTGGCAACTCTCTGCACGTACTAAAAAATATTTAATTGAAGCAAAAAATACAAGGATCAATTGAGTTAATTAAAGAGACAAGCACAACACATCCATATCTTATCAATATATTCAAGAGACATTCATAATAAATCTTATTTTTGGAAGGATTTCAATTGGCAACTCTCTACTATTTATTGAAGTAAAATAGCAAAAAAATTTTACATTCTAAATTAAAGTTGCCGAAACCTTTTGTATTTGCTATGCAAAAGAGAAAATATATGGCTCAAACTCTAAAGTTTGTTAATGCTATTATTTTCTTTTTGATCCTAAGTCTTTTTGTAGCCAACGGTGAAGGTAAGAATTAAGTCCCTTTTCTTATATTTTACAAATTTTCATTTTAATTTACATGCACAATCATTCATTTCCTTTCACTAATATAGTATAATATTTCTTTATTTTTGTTTTACACTGCAGAATTTCGTTCTTGCATTTCTGAGTATGACTGTCCATATGATTATTGTAAACCCCCTAAATTTTCCAAGTGTGTTTGGGGTAGCTGTTATTGTGAAAATAATGACTAATAGTTAAGTGAAAAAAAAAACATAGTTATTTGTAAAATTGTAAGCCTATAATTGTATTTGCAGTTGTTACCTATATTTATTTATGGTAAACATCATATTGGAAACAAACATGAGAAAAGATCCAAATAAGAAAAATAACACAAGTTAAAAGTTCCTTATATTGATCACTAACTATCTACCATGCATGAAACAAAAATTGAAGAGTATAATCATAAGCCAACAAAGACATCTAATACTTAATTTGGTGTTCTCAAAGTGTCTTTGGTTGTAGATTCTTGTTTAGTTTGAAGATGTACCAAAGAGTAATAAGCACCACAAGGTCCTTTAGCCAACAAAGTTTTGTGACTTCCAATCTCAACAACTTTCCCTTTATCTAAAACTCCAATAACATCACAATTGTATATGGTACTCAACCTATGTGCCACAACCACCCTTGTCCTTCCCACCATTACCTTATTCAATGCATCTAGCACTATCTTCTCTGAATTATTCTCTAGTGCACTTGTTGCCTCATCTAGTAGCAACACCTTTGGATTTTTCAATATGGCTCTAGCTATTGCTATTCTTTGTTTTTGACCTCCTGAAAGTTGTACCCCTTTGTCACCACACCATGTCTCATACCCATCTTTCATGCTAGCTATGAAATCATGAGCATTGGCTACTCTTGCTGCCTCTATGATCTCAATTTCATCAATGTGGTCACATGTTGTGCCATATACAATGTTGTCTCTTATGGTCCCATTGATCAATGTTGGCTCTTGGCTCACAAGTGCTATGTGTTTTCTCAATGACTTTAGGTTATATGATTTTATGTCCATACCATCTATTGTCACACTTCCTTTTAGTGGGTCATAGAATCTCTCAATTAACTCTATGATGGTTGATTTTCCAGACCCACTTCGGCCCACTAATGCAGTTGATTTCCCTGCTTCGATTTTAAGTGTGAAATCTTTAAAGATACTCACATTGGGCCTAGCGGGGTATGCAAAATGCACGTCACAAAATTCTATTTGGCTCATTAAAGTTTCGGGCTTAAGCCCATCAGGGTAATCCGACTCAATTTTTGTAGGTCGAACTAGGATGGCAAAAATCGAGTTCACAACATTAACACCTTTGGCAAGGTCTCTAGTCATGCTTCCAGCATCGGCTATAA
Source organism: Trifolium dubium (assembly GCA_951804385.1). NCBI lineage: Eukaryota > Viridiplantae > Streptophyta > Magnoliopsida > Fabales > Fabaceae > Trifolium > Trifolium dubium. The sequence continues at coordinate 10,602,818 of OX638072.1, read as the reverse complement.
CACGTCCCGTACTCATCACAATCATAAAGCTCTGAAACAACGCTTTCTTCGTTAAGTACCCATCTACGATAAGCTTTCCGCCGTACCAATAATTCAAAGCCCAAGAGCAAGACATGAGAAATTGTGAAAGCCCAAGTCCAATACCCGCGAACCACGATTGTCGAAAATTCTCTTGAATTGGTTCATGTTGGGCTGTTTCAAGCATTTTGAGTATTCTATCTTGAGATGAAAAGGCAGTGATGGTTCTATGATTAGAAACAGCTTCAGCTGCTAGCTTGCTACTTTGTTGTTGGGCCTTAATGGACTTGCTTGACATGGTTTTGAGTAACACACTTCTTGTGTAAAATGAAACTATTATAATTGGTTGAATGGATATCATAACAAGATTGAGCCTCCATGAAATTACTAGACCCATAGTGTATGCTGTTACTATTACTACTGCTGAAAATGTTTGTACCAACAAAGACATTCTATCACCAACTAATGACCTCACCTAAAAAAGAAGATTTGTCACCATTAATTAATCACAGTAATGATACTCATTAGTCACTGCTAACCATACAAGGTGGACATACAAAAAAGTTGATTAAAGAAAGAAAAATATAAAAACATGATTGATTTGGGCATTAATTTATGTTGGGTTGATTTATAGCACGTGAAAAAATAAAATCGAAAACTTTCTTTAGTCATTGAATCACACCCTCATAAAAAGTCTCAAGCATTTCCAATTTAAGTGGTTAGCATAATAATATTATTATTATTTTAAGTCTCCGGTTCTTAAGAGAAAGAGCCCTAGTAATCCCGATTTCAGGGTGAGTTTTGACATTAAGTAATTCTATTTCCCTCCCAAACACAGTTGCAGGAATTAAACTGCGGTACCAACTAATGTTATTTTTTACTTTATTCTAACTACTTGTTATATATATATGCTCTTTACTTGTCATTATCAATGTATTATTACGGTCAAATTCTGAAAGGAAAATAGAAACGTACCACATTAGCATCATTAGCAAGTCGAGAACAAACAGCACCACTAGAATTTTCATCACGATCAAACCAAGCAACTTCAAAAGTGAGTATCTTTGAAAGCATGCTCTCCCTCACACGTTTAGTCAAATATTCTCCCATATAAGCAAAGTTATAATGTTGTCCAACATTAACCACCAAACTTATCACAAAGAGACCCAAAAACCAAAATGAATAAGCCTTAGTCTTCTTTTTTATCTCCTCGTGATCCGTATCAAAATAAATAAATATCATTGAACCCATTGCATATGCGTAAACTGGTTGAACCGCACCAAAAATTATCGCATTCAAACACCCAAAAACTGCTTGTTTCCATTCAGGTGCATTTAATAAAAGTAATTTCCAAAACGACACTGTTTTGTCTTCGTTGACGCTTTTATTATTAATATTGTTTTTTTCCTCTTCCTCTGAGATGGTCGGGTCCACAAACTGTGTGGCTTGTGGGTCCTTTTTCGTGGAAGTAGTTGCAACGGTTTCTTCTTCTACTTCTTTTTTGTCTGTTTGTTGGTTGTGGACAAGAGAAGAGTAGATGCCAGTGTCGTTTTGGAGAAGTTCATTGTGTGAGCCAATTTCGATGACTTTTCCACCATGCACAACGGCAACAATGTCGGCATTTTGGATTGTGGAGAGGCGGTGGGCAATTACAATGGCGGTGCAACCGGTTGTTGCATTGTCTAGTGATTGTTGAACTAGTCGTTCTGATTCAGTGTCTAACGCACTAGTTGCTTCGTCCAAAAGAAGGATTCGTGGTTTCTTGATTATTGCTCGAGCAATTGCTATCCTCTGCTTTTGTCCACCTGATAATTGAACCCCTCTTTCTCCCACCTGCACAGAGCACACATTTTTTTTTTTTTATCAATGGAGTATTTTTAAGAGTGGTGGATTCAGTGCAGCCGGATTTCCTGAAGTCAAGGTGTAGTCAGTGCATTAGCCATAAAAGATGTTATATTAAAATAAGACGACTCAATTTAAATGTTGTCTTTTAAAAATATTAAAATTAAAATTCTTATCTTTAAGTTTAACTGTTTGATCTTAATCCAACGACCTAGATCTCATTGACCGCATGCAGTCATAGGTGCTAACTGCAGTCAATCTGGATCCATTAATTAAACTCTTAAATAAGTAGTTAGAGATTCCATTCTTAATTAATTCTAATATACCTGAGTATCATAACCATGAGGAAGCAATGAAATGAAATCATGAGCATTACAAAGTTTAGCAGCCTCAACAATCTCATCCTCAGTAGCATCTTCTTTACCAAAAACTATATTCTCTTTAATACTTGTTGCAAAAAGAACAGGCTCTTGACTAACCAACCCCATAATTGATCTTAGCCACTTAATATTCAACTTATTAATAGCAACACCATCAAGAAATATCTCTCCACCAATTGGATCATAAAATCTTTGCAATAAAGCTATCAATGTTGATTTTCCTGAACCACTTTCACCAACCAATGCTACTGTTTTTCCAGCTGGAATTTTGAGACATAATTTTTTAAGGATAATTGTTTCTGGTCTTGTTGGATATGCAAATTCTATGTTGCTAAATTCCACTTCTCCTGAAAAAAATTTCCAATATTTTTCCTGTTGTATTGTTGGAATCTATGTTTGGTACTCTTTCTATTACTCTCTTGATTCTTTCACCAGCTGAACTGAGAAATTTCTTAGGCTGGATAAACTTGATCCTAATCCTCTGTTTCACATAACAAGAAACATATAATCACTCAATTAGCATATACAATTTTTGCACATATAATTTACGAATAATGTTATCGTGTGTTATCGTGATAAGATTTGATTAGATGTTTGTGTAAATATTTTTTTTACTTATCGATCCGTTTGATTTGCAAAATATATGTATTGGACAAAATAGTATAGAAGAGAACAACACTACATAGGACAAAGTTTAAGGTATTGAACAAATTTTCTCTTTTATAATGTTTGGGGGAACAAAAGGTTATTTTGCTATTTTAGATAAGTTATGCGGAGAACAAAAAGTTGTATCGTGGTTCAGTAGGTGACAATAATTTCAGTTTTTGTCCAGTCCTTTGGCCCGTTTGTCCAGTCCCAAAAACAGTTTTAAAATCAAACATAATATAGCTAAAGTTATCCTATTAATTTAATCTTAGATCAAATGAACCCTATGTTTTATTGTATATGGAGTTGTGTATTAGAGTGATTAAAAAGTTTGGTATTTTGGTAAAGATAGTGATTAAGAAAAATTATAAAAAAAAAACATAAATGAAATATTGAAATGAATGAGATAAGGGATAAGATATAATTACAATCCACCAAGTGCTATGGTTGCTCCAACAGCAAAAACTGTCCCTCCTTTAGCACCATGATACATGACCAATTTGCTGCCATAAAAGACCAAATTGTAAACACAAAACCATTGCTTCCAATAGCTAAACCTTTAGCAAATCCTTGTTTTAATCCCAAATTAACAGTCCCTTGTAGAGCATTAGAGAAAGCATTCATGGATTTGTTTTCTCCTACAAATGAATAAACAGTTCTTATTGAAGATATTGTTTGTTCTGCTATTGTGCCTGCTTGATTATACTCTTCCCTTATCTTGCTTGATAAACTCATTAATGTCTTGCCATAGATTAATCCAGGGATTACTAGAAGAATTAAAAATGGAAATACTATAATGGCCAATCTCCATAGCATTGCAAATGCCACTATGTAGCTCCCTATGAACAATGAAATGTTCATCACCAAACTTGGAACCTGTTTTATGTTTTTTTGTTTAAGAGAGAATTAATTATATGTTAAGATATGAAATAATCATGAGCAAAATTGCATGTATGTGAAGAAATAGTATTTAAATAGTGGGAAATCTCATTCTCAAGATGATTATGATCAAAGCGTATAATATGAGTATGATAGACTACTTAACCGCTCATATAGATCATATGATTGAGATGAGTAACATGTGTCATAAAATTACTATGGAGAATTTGTTTCTTTGATTTTGATAAGAAAGCTTCTTTTTTTTTGTGCGAAGGTATCTGCTCACAACTGCAGAGACTAATCCCTCGAGCCAGTATGACTGCAAAGGGTGACAAAGTTATCTCTCCTCGGAATTTAACATTGTTGTATTTTAGGACTGAATTTAAATTCAGAATATCTAATTAAGCATAAATTCTTTATCATCTTATTCAAGTGTGCTTAGATGATCAAACTCAAAAGGCTTTTGACATGACAATTGTGTGACTCAATTATTAGCTACAAAAACGCTATTTTATTATAAGGGTTTAAACTTGAATTTAGGATTCCACACTTCTCCAAATTTTACATCCGAAAGTCTAGTCATGACTAGTTGAGAAAGATAATATAATTACAGTAAAAAGTGAAATGTTAAAAAATATGCATGTCTTGTTTTTATATCTTTTCACTAAGAACATCTTGAATAATAAGAGTGTCACTAGACACACTAGTGATGATCTCTGAGGTACTTGTGACTTGCAAATCAAAGTAAGAAACTTCTTGTCTAAGAACTGCTTTCAGATACCTACATCTCATTCTTGAAGCTTGTCTCCCATTTGTCCTAGTCCAACAATAACCCTCTAAAAGTAATCAAAATCAAAAGAGAAAAATAAACCAAATTTAATACTTTTGCATGAAAAAAAAAATCATGATATTATAAAAATAAAACAAATTACAAAACTCACAAAGGAAGCAAACAACAAAAGATGCACATGCCAAATATAACCAAGCCAGTGCATTCTGCATCATCAGTCAATAAAGTCAAACCAAAGTTTCTTAGTTTTCCATGTTTAATGTATTGAGAGGGGAGACTAAAATTACTTGATGTTGAAACTCGTTCTGAACTCTTAACTACTAAAGTCTTTTTCTCTATGAACCAGAGGTGAAAACCAAAAATAAAAAATATTCGCTCCGTCCCAAATCTTTGGTCAATTATTAGCTTTTTTAATTTTGTACCAAAACTTTAGTTATTTTAAGAAACCAATATACAATTAATAATGTTTTACCATTTATAAGCTTATAAAAAGTAAAACATTCATTAGATATGAATTTTTTCTTAATAAAATAAGGGTAAAAAGGACTTAATTTATCTTGAGTGTGAGAGTTTGTGTGTGTTTGAGAGAGAGAGAGAGAGAGAGAGAGGACCTTATTGATGTTATGGATGAAAGTGTTTGGTTCCATGGTAGATGAACTCCCAATATTATTAATCATGCGACTACTAATATACAAAATCAAAGGAGAGGTGAAGCCTTCACCAATTGCTCCAATGGTACCTAAAACCATTAGGAACCAATCTTCCCCTTCAGCATGCATGAAAATGGACCAAATTGACCCATTCTTGTTCTTCTTTTCTTTCTTAAACATATCTATACTCTTTCTATGATCTCCTCCACCCATTTTATTGATACACCTCGTTTTTGTAAAACAAATTAACAACACTTTGATTTTTTAGTCTTGCTTTGGAATTCTCAGCTACCTTTAAGTTGCAACACTCTTATGAATTTATAGGAAGGATAGATCAGTGTGTATCTATCTATGATGGGGACAAAACTAATTAAATAGACCAAAATAATGTTTTGGAGAACTCATTATATGTGGTGAGATTTTTTAACGGCTAGAAATTCACTAAATAAGTGGGCATACCGAGTTCGAACTCCAGTCCCTGTATAAATGTGCAATATGCCAATATCTCTTACTAATTGAGCTAAACTCATGAGGACTGTGGTGAGATTTATTGTGTTCATTATGGAATATTGCCATTTATATAGCCAAAATGGCAGACCTAGAAAAAATTGTTTTGGTGGACCAAAAAAACTATAATATATAAATAAAATATGAAAATTATATTGCATATATATAAACGGAAAAAATAATTGTATTGTCATGCGTTATAAGTTATAAATACTAATAAGTTCATGAAAAATAAGTTCTAAGTTACAAGTATTATGAAAAATTGTTAGAAATTACTAGGGTCTTTTTCTTCAGTATGAACTTATAAGCTATGCGTCAAATATTTAAAATTTAGTATTGCCAAAATAATATCTATTTTTCATGAACTTATAACTCATAGCAATAACTTGAGTAGATCCGTACAATAACAAAAATAGTGGCAAGTAGAGTGTATTATAGAGTGTATTATCAAAACGCAAATAGTGGCGAGTAGAGCTTAAAAATAGAGACCAACATAGTGTGGCACAAGTGGTAGATGCTTGGGCCCCTTAACCATTTGGTCCTGGGTTCGGTCCCCGGCCGGTGCGTATGGAGAAGCATTTGTTGGGAGAGGTCAACCCCTTAAATGGATCTCAGTTACCTCGAGGGGATTAGTCTCTGCAGTTGCATGCGGAGGATACCTTTGGTTTACCAAAAAAAAAAAAAGAGCTTAAAAATAGAGTGTATTATATAGTGTATTACTTTTTCTTCTTCCATTCATTTATTAAAAGGGGATGATTTTGGATCAATTTTATTTTATCTAAAATCACTCATCTAATTTGTTTTTCTCATTTCTTGTTATTAGAATAAGTGAATTTCACCTACTATTTAATATTTTTCTTTGCGATTTCGCTGATCGTCTTATAGTGTGATGTTTTGTTGTTTGTGTCTTGGTGTGGCGTTGTTTTGCTTTTTCGTCTTTTGCGTCGTTGTGTTTGTTCGATTCAAATTATTAGATTATATTTATCAAGTGATTCAATATATCAATGACTCTGGCGTCGTCAACATTGCAAATATGAAAACATGATTATTTCAGACACTCTAATTCTGTCATATTTGTAGGCATTTTGTTATTGTATACTATTAACTTGGATGCTATGAATTTGTTCGTAGATTTACGATGTATATAAATTACATTAAAAAAAAATAACACCCTCCACATATCCACCTTTCTTGAGATAATCGTGCAATATTTGTGAGTAACCGTAAAATTGGTGAGAGTGTGAGACACATACGTGAATTTCATTCATTTGAATAAGCACGGATCACACATTACAAACCCTTCAACTGTAATTCTTTAAAAAAAAAAAACTCTTCAACCGTAAATAATATTAATCATTCCAACGTCCATCTTTTGTTCAATACCCCAATTTTTTCAGTTGTTAATTAACAATAACAACTAAACTTATATAATCTTCCTATTCAATTTTACATTTTTTATAGTCTCACTTTGTTCATCATATACAGTTGCAACATTATATTTGGTCTCACTTTTGTATGAATAACACAAATGAAGAAATTTGTTTAAAAGAGTCGAAAAGAGCAAGAGAATGTCACTGTCAAGTACTCCCTCCGTCCCTTTTTATAAGACCTTGTTTGATAAAATTGCACTATTTACTTATCATGTTTTGACCGTATTTTTTTAATACTAGTAACATATAAGATCTTGTTTGCATTGTTTTGATGAGTACTTTCAAAATATCAAATTTTTATAATTTTTACTATTAGATAATTAAAGATATTTGTAATCAAAATTATGTATTGGCGTACGTGCAGTGGTCAAACGAGGTCTTATATTTAGAGACAGAGAGAGTATTTGAAAGAAGGTGCTAAATAGTAAATAGAAAAAGAGAACGCACGGTCATAAAACAAGTCATATCATAGAGTTGAACAAACCAATATCAATGAATGAATGTTCACATACAATTCCTTTTTATAAGGATTGGGCATTACTCAAACAAGAAGAAGATGATAACAACAAAAAGAAATCTAATTGAGTATTTGATTAAAAATTTCACATTATCATTTTGTGATTAAAATTTTGTGCAAAATTAAATATATAAATATTATTTTAAATAATGTTCAAAAAAGTAAATAATTAAAGAATGAATTTATAACGATAAGAACATACAGGGTCAGCTCTGAGCATAGGTCTGGAGTGTGGTGGTCTAAGGCCCATGCCTATAAGGGGCCCAAGATTTTTATAGGTAAGAGTATATATAACAATACTTATTTTTTGTAAGAGATATAAATAACAAACAATATAAAAACGATCTAAATATTTATCAAATATGAGCCTAAATTAGGCTGCCTAATAATTCTTCATATTTTTATTATCATCTCAACATAATTTCATTTTTACGCTCTAAACTCAATATTTTCATTTGTTTAATATGTAAGTATAAATCATTTGCATCACAAAATTTTACTCCTGAATGGAAATAAAAAATGAATTTTCATTTCTAAATAGTCAATTTCTTACGCAAGCACGATTCATTAAATTTACCATTTAAAAATTATTAATTGAGAGAACTGTTGAATTATTTTGGTATATACCACTGATATGATTTATGTTTTTGTATTACAGAATTTGGTGGAATATATTTTTTTTTTACAGACAAGCTATAGAGATTGGAGAATATAACAAATATATTATTTATTGTTCTCATTTTCTTTTTTTCATTATTATTATTCATGGTATACGGCTACAAAAATTAATTTCTAAATCATATCTATCTTAAATAACAAATAAATCATAAATATTCTAAACAAAAAATATAAATATTCTAAATAGAAATATTAATCTTAAATCTAATATTAATTTATTTTAAATACAAATTTAAATTATATTTTAATCTAAAATCTTCAACAAATATTTAGACATTATTCTCAACAAAAACAAAAAGCTAAAAGCATGCTTAATAAACTCAAACAACATAGAATTTTTAAATAACCTCATCTAGAAGAATAGAGATGTGTGATAATGGTTTCAATGTGGCCAAATGATGTTCCATATAACCTCCCAAGTTTTCCAAATGAAAGAAAGACAATAAACACTGTGATCCATCTCTACAGGTGATTCAGAAGGAGACTCTATGAAATTATTTTCGATTTGCACTTCATCTTGGCTTTCAACATTATCAACCCTATCACATCTCTTGTGGAAGGCTTTAATTCGTTTTTTGTTGGAATAAAAAGGCTTATCTTCGTATATTGTTTGAAGCCTGCGGAATGGCCGAGTTTTGTTACGACTCATTTGAAACATTTAGGGTTTTGATATTTCAAGGTTGATTGTGATGATTTAAGGTATTATTTAGTTTAGATCAAAGAAGACAAAGAATAAAAATAGAGCAGAAAGATTATATATGCAGGAGTCAAAGTTATATATGCGGGGTCAAAGTATGATAAAGTTCAACGGAAACAAGAAAGAAAACAAATCTTGAGTTTTGACAATTGAGAAAATTTTTAAACTAAATTAATTTTATATGTCGTTACTTTTGACTTACAAAATAATTTATTAAATTATAATATTTTATAAATGACGTCAAATTTTTAATTATTAGTTTATGTTCACATTCCAATTTTAAAATTTCTTCTAGATCAATAATGTAACACCTTGTACCAAGAAAATAATAATGTAACACCTCAAAATTTAGGTTCACATGCATCATATATAACAACAACATCCTTTTAAAATAGAAGACTCTATTTTGTAATTACGAGAATAAAGTAATTTGATTGTGTATTCTATTCAACAACAATATAATTAGTATTGTTTTTATATGTTTATCCTTTATGACAAATTTTTTTTGTAGTTTACTTATTTATAACGAATTTATTATAGGTTGAAAAAAAATATTTTCTCCGTTCTATAATATAAGTTACTTTGAAAATAATATTTGTGTTAAAATATAAGTCACTTTATAATACCAATGAAACATTAATTTTTTTAATTATATCTTTAACTATTTATTATTCTCTCTTCTATTAGTTTTTCAAATTATTTTATCTATATCATATTAATGAAGTACAATTTTGTCAACTAACTAATAATTTTTCTTTTCCATATAACATTAATTATATTTATTAATTTGTGTAATACCGTCGGAACAAACTTATATTTTAATACAGAGAACATAGAGGTATTATCATGAACAAATAATTAATGTAGTTGAAAATTAGAAAAAATCTTATAAAGTTAGAAAACGTGGCTCGTCAATCATGACTTGTTAAGTTCACGTGTTTTTATCTTCTTGTAAGTTGTAATGATAAGTTGAATTTGGTAAGACTATGGATCAAAGAAAATGTGATTTATTGAGATTGAACATGATGTAGTGAAGTTAAATTTATTATTTTTATTTTGTTTAATATCTATTTTTTTTGAATTTGGTAAGACTATTTTTTTTTGTCTACATATTGATGTTTGATAAAGTTCTTTGATTTTCTTGAAACTACCAATTCTAGGATTTTGCTTGTTTGTTTTTTATAGAGAAAATAAAATAAGGTGATTTATAGACAAAATTTTAATCTAACAAACAATATAAACCGATTCATCTTAATTAGAGACAAGCATCAATTCATTTAACAAAAGTAGAACAAGAAACACAACTGAACAACTTATGGACTCGTTCATCATCTTAATGCACCGGGTTCATGTTTTATTTTTTGTCGAGACCGGGGTATTCACCGCCGAACGCAGTGACTAATCCCTCGTTAGATTGGAGGCACTTCGATGGGTGGGATAGCTGGCCCAAAGATTTAAAGTTGCGGGTTCATGTTTTATTGATGAACTGGTTCATTAACTATTGATGCACCGGTTTATTTTGGTTCTGTGAGAGCATTAACCGGTTTAAATGTGAAATGCATCGGTTTATGTTTTCAAAATTTATGGACCGGTTCATTTTTATGAATGCACAATATAATGTACCGGTTTATATAATTTGAGTGTTAGAGTACTAACTTTTTTGCAAAAATGCGATAAGACCCATATATAACTTGAGCGTTGGAGTGCTAACCTTTTTTACAAGTACCTCCTCTCTTAAGATGAGGCCGGTACGGCGTGGTACCTAAACCTCCTGCAAATCACTCACCAAGGTCTCATCTTTTTCTAACAGAGTTGTCTAATTATGCCCGTTCAGAGCAAAAATGAATGAACTATTTTCCATCATGAGATTAAAAGAGGACAAACCACCATTTTGATTTGCAGAGTGTACATTGATTTTTGAATCTATTAAAATTGTAAACACATCTTAATGCCTCTTTTGTTAGTGATTTTATGGACAAAATTGTCATGTGAAAAATACATTTAAGGATTAAATTGACCATCTAAAAACAAATTTAATGATCAAAATAACTAATAAAAAATGTATTTGAAGACATGTTTGCAACTTTAATATATTCATAAACGACTTGACAATGAATTAAACTTTTGAAGAGTAAAACAATGGTTTACCCTGTTAAAAGATATGAGTGAGATAGATTACAATGTATTGTCTTTATTTTAGACTTAAACTAGTGAGATACCCGTGCTATCGTACGGGTTCTACGTCGAGAGTTAGGTCGTGGGAGGGCGTGAGTGCGTCGAAAGTGGGCCGTACATCGTGTATTGTTTCGATTTTTTTGATATTGAATTAATTTATTTTTTCCAGTTATTTTATTCTCAAACTATGTTATTTTCCCAACATTTTGTTTAAAAATTATTATTACTTTTTTATTTGTACAGTTTAAAAATTAATTAATGTGTTGTATTATATGAAGTATATGAATTAAAAATTTATTGGGCTTAGAGAAACAATTTAATTTTGCAGGACCTAATGGTAATGGGCTTTCATTCCAAATATTCTTATTTTATGCACAAACCCAATCCATAATTATTAGGTCATATATATAAGGAAAAGTGTCATGCATCTTCTCAGAAACCTAGTTGCTGCCTCCAATTTCATGAAACTGATAAGAGATGAGTCTTCCTCCAAACAATAGGTAACCGTAGTTGCTGTTTATTATTTTGTTGCTCTTTCAACACCCATTGGAAGAATTTTATGAGATTCAATTGAGATGCATATGAATCCTATTTGTTGCCCTATATTGTTCCAATCTTGATTTATATTCTTTAATTGCTTGCTCTCAAAAATCGTGTGCATATCATAACTGCAATTGTTGTTTGCATTCAGTGGTGATAATCTTACTATTTCTTCGTCTTGTGAATTCAGTACTGGTGATATTGTGGCCGCTGATGTGATGTTACCAACTGTTGAATTGCAAAATGGGGCTGATAATGTTGACCCGACACTGGATGAAACTGCAATTCCAGAAATGTATTACTGGAAATATAAGCTTACAGAAGCTGATATTGTGGGAGAAAAAGTTTTGGTAAGTTTCATTATCATTAATCTTGTTGATTTATCTGCTTTAATGCATACTGAAATTCTCGAATGTAGGACTAATTAGTTTAAAACATTGTTTTAGCATATCCCTAAAAAGCTTGGACAAGATAAATCAATTAATATCGTTAATTGCCAAACTTATTTAAATGAAAAACAAAATCATAAGTTAAATACTCACCATTTGAGAGCTTGTAGCTGTGTAGTTTGTTAAAGTTAAATCAAAATATTTAGTCAGGTTAGGTTTAGTAGAGTGAGAATGGAACAAAGAATATTGTGCTGGCACATTCAAAACATTTCCAAGCCTAATACGAAAAGTTCCAATTCCATAATAACTCAATTCAATTTCCCTTGGTTGTACAATACCATAATGATTCATCATTTCCTCTCATCCATCAGTTAAAACGGGTATTATGTTCTCCTTCTCAAAGCGAACAACATGAACCATTCCATTTAAATCCTACGGGCGCCAATCATTAACCAACAACCTGTCAAATTGGACAAAAAACTCTTCTGGAACTTCTCCAAATATCTAGAAAAAAAATGCAGTTCAAATATTAAACCAATCTCACAGCTTGTTCGACACAGACTTGGATAAAGCATGTAACACATTATAATTGATTGTAACTACATAATAAATGGTTCAAAGTTGAATGTATAACATTTTCAAAAGTCAATTAACAGTTGCAAAACAAAGTATTAGACATATACCTTGTTTGGCAATAACACAGTGGTGAAGCTCCCTAGTGGAGAATTTTCTAAAAGTGACAGTATAGCTCCATTTTGGTGTGTGGATTGAGGAAGTAGATGCAATTCTATTGAATATTATTAGGCTTAAATAATGCTTAGGTCTCTGTAAGTTCGCGTTTTTTTGAAATAAGTCCCTGTAAGTTTTTTTCTTACAAATTAGTCCCTGTAAGTTCATTTCTTTTTTATTTGAGTCTCTGACGTCAAGTGCCGTTCCAAATAAGCTGACGTGGCTAACAGAGTGACAGATGGCATAGCTGATGTGTTAAGTAAAATTTAAATGAGAGACTAAATAATAAAAAACAGTGATATTACAGGGACCAGATTCAAAAACGCAGCATGTGAAAAATTTTCTTATGCATAAAATTCCCAAAAACACAGTAACTCAAAAACATAGTTTTAATTTGTCCCCTTCATATCTAAAATCTGAAATCTCCATTGTTTTATGCAAGTTGATGGAGTTGCATGTGGAGTTGAAGCTTGTGCATTTGAATTTGAAGCATTTGCATGTGAAGTTGAGGCTTTCAGATTTGAATTTGATGATGACATTCTTGCATAAAACAATGGAGATTTTGGATTTGAGGTATGAAGGGGACAAATTAAAACTATGTTTTTGATTTACTTTGTTTTTGATTTAGTTTGTTTTTGGGGATTTTATGCATAAGAAAATTTTACACATGTTGCGTTCTTGGATTTGGTCCATGTAATATCACTCTTTTTTGAATTTAGTCCATCATTTAACCTTCACTTAACACATCAGTTATGCCACCTGTCACTCCGTTAGCCACGTCAGCTTGTTTGGAACGACACTTGACGTCAGGGGCGTAAATCAAAAGGAAGTGAACTTACAGGGACTAATTTGTAAGAAAAAAACTTACAAGGACTTATTTCAAAAAAACACGAACTTACAAGGACTTAAACATTATTTAAGTCATATTATTATCTATTGAATATAATTTTGGTGTGTGAATTGAGAATGAAGTAGATGCAATCTATAGGACAATCCTTTTTAACCAAACATGGAAGTGGTTGAGGTATAATAAAATTTTCAAGTGTTATGCATTTATGTACATATGTCCTCTTATGTATGCACCAAAAATGGAAGTGACAGTAGCATGCATGCTTATACACGGCTAAAGAAGCATTGGTTCATAAATGCAACAACACTACATGGTCTAGTCAAATATAGCAATATGTACATTAATAAGTTGTCACCTACTTAATATCTACTTGTTTTTCTCCTACTTTAGTCTATATGCTGCTTTTGTACACGCTTCAAATTGCATTACCATGCATTGGTATCAATTCTTATCATACAAAATCAATATGTCCTTGATAATATGTGATAAAATGTGAGCACACTTAGTAAATAAGAGAAAATGTTTGATCCAAATTATAAATAGGTTTAGTGTTAATACATATGCAGTCATGATTTTTGCATGTTAAGTTTTACATATTGTTCAGCATCATAGTCTTAATAGTACAAAAAGACATAATTAAAACACATTTGTTGAGTCAGGAGAAAGACATTGTCACTTCCCAAAATAAGATGTACTAAAACATCTTAATAATCCTTAGTTTATTTGTCTTTCTTAATGTGCTTTAACACCTTAGTTGATGATGATTGAGAACGCAGGTTATCTTCAGCAGCTTGTTCTTTTGCAGATCTTTTAGCAGGAGTTTTTTTAACCACCATATTACTTGCCATGTCATTTTTACCAACAACACTTAAATTTGGCTGCAATTAAACAAAGTACTCGTAAAGCACCAGTCTCTATAAAATATATTGAGAAGGGTTGATCATAATAACACACATTATTGATTAAACAACTACAACACTTCCAGTCAACATGATATATTCATCAAGACTCTCTAAATTTTCAACATTGTTTTGCGCAGAAACCTGTGTGCATAAGTGTGGTTAGATCATCATAATTATAAACCAGACTGATATAACCACCACTGTAACTGCACTGATTTTTTTAACATTAACCAAATTGTGTGTACCTGAGAATTTTCAGCAGCCTGAATTGTAAGTTTAGCTTTGCCAGAGTCAACAGATTGTTCTCCCACATTGGATGAAGTCTGAAATTGAGTGTCAATACACATTGCATCTACACATTCTATTTAATAGTTACCTACATAGTGCATTACCTCATTAGTTGGAAATTGTTGTCGAATCTTAGCAACCAACTCTTTACTGTCCCTCACTTGCAACACATATCCGTTCTTAAAGGACCATTGCCATTTCAGACGAATTGCAAATGTCCGATTCATCATTTCTTCAAGAATATCAGGGTATTCCAATGGATCATCAATACCAATCTATAAGATAACCGCAAAATTACTTATGTGCTTCATATACTAACAGTATCCGAATTATAGAATTCTCAATCAAGTACATAAAATTAGTATACTAACTACCTCTTTCATCTGCTTTACCAGCTCAGATGCTGACATTCCAATCAATTGAGAACATGGTCCATCCCAGAACACAAACTTTGCTTTTTCATCACCATCATAAACTTCAATATCCAACTTATACCTAAACAACCATAACACAATATCATAATTTAAGATACATGTATGTAAAAAAATATGTCTAATTTTTATAGTACCTTATTACAGGTTTATATGTCATGTGGTTATCTTCACACATATAAGGTGGTTCTTTTCCTTTTGTGTCAATTTTCTTAGTGCATTCTTTGCATCCTATCAAAGCCCATCCAGAATTTGATACTTTAATATGTGAAGTTGTCACAACAGTTACACAAATAGTATCCTGCAAAATGCAATTGGCTTGTTATTCTCAATATTGAATGAAATTCTGAGGATACAATGAATGTGACTTAGTCTCCAGTGCCATACCTCTTTAGGTTTCTTCATCTCCTTCAAACTCAGTATTGGTGCATTTTTCATGAAATTGGTTTCAGGATTGTATTGTGAACCACCAGAATACTGAGACAAGTATTGTTAAGATCCAGACATTTGGCTATTTTGCGGAGTAGGAGATATAAAATGTGGATCAGCTGGCAAGCTAATAAAAAGTTCCATTCATTATTAGATGTAGTATTTTGAAACAACATCAAAAAATTAGTTTTCACTAATTTGAGGTAACAATCAATATTACCTCGATTTGAAAGCTTTAATGTCTGGTATATCTGCATCAAACAACAACTTAGTACCACTCCAAACATTGCAAAATTGTAATGGATATTGACCTAGTAGATTACAACATAAAGTCTTCAAATTAATAAACATGCACATAAGAGTGTGATTCCTTAACATCAACATAAAGTCTTCATGAAGACTTTAAACTCTATATCAATTTATCTAAATTACCTTGTGGTTCCTTAACACGAGCATATTTCAGAATCAGAACAACAGGCCTTTCATCTTTCCCAGTGTTGTAAAAGTCTAAGAATTTGGTACTTAAAGCATCCCACAAAGTACACTCCATTACATTATTCCTAAGTTTCATATCAATTTGAATCAAAACTCATATGTCAAATAATAGCAGGTAAGCAAACTTCAAACTGTAAAAAAACTTGATATACCTTAGATCTTTTAGAGTAAAACTCACATTCCCTTTCCTTGTTGCAGATGGAGTAATGCACTTGCTAATGCTATTAACAACTCCAATAACATCTGCAAACAATAATATATATGAATTAATTTAAGCATGATAAAAGAATAAAAACCCAATAAATCAATGAATATACAACATTAACATAATTATACCAACTGTTAGATCTTTCCGAAAATCCCCAGCTATAACTTCAGCAAAGTCTTTAAACTTGAACACAGTTGGTGATTTACCCAATTCTGGAATATCCCATTCATCAACCCTAGTTCCACCAACAAAAGTTAACTTGAACTTATGATCAACCATTTTTTAAGAATAATCATCATCTCCAACTCGAAAATTACGCATATAATACACATTCCCTTCTTTCAGCTTTGATTTCCAGGCAGGAACATCATCAGATAAAATATTGACTTGTATTTTGTCTCCCTTTAAAAAAACACAAGATTATAAATTAATAAGTGCAATTGATTACTAACTAACGACATATTCATTGCATGAGTCAATTCATTGCATAAGTGCAATTTATGAGTCAATTAATAAGATTATGAATCATACCTTCACATCTTTGATTACAAGCCCAATATTATCTTCCTTATCTTCCTTGTAACCAAACCACATATCTTCAAGCTTGACACCAAGTTTCCAGATTTCTTTTTTATTATTGATGTCTTTGATAGCATCAAAAGTGATAGCCATCTTTCTTTTGCTAACCTCGGTAACCTCATCTTTTACAAAAATTGACATGTTTATATTTTTGTAACAAAGCACCCACACCAGAAGAAAAAAAAAGTGATTTGATAAAACCTTATAAAACATAGAATGAAACCAGAAAAAGACACCATAAAAGAACTCACAGCTAGAACAAAGATCGTGTGAGGAAGACGAAGTTGTGACGAAGTTGTAAAGGAAGACGAAGGTTGTAAGGGCTGATACGCTCATTTGCTTTTGATGTTTCATAACTTTTCCAAAGAAAAAAACTACATAAATGTCAATAGAGCAGAGTAGAATCACATCACAACCATTTTTTCAAACCTTGGGCAGTGTACCGCGAAAAGGCTAGTTGGCTAAGTCTGAGAGTTACTTTTCCTTCATTTTACTATTATTTCCCTTAAAAGCTTCTATTGTTAACATAGTATGATATTAAATTCACAAGGCCAAATTTGACATCTTCAATTTTTCAAAATGAGGATGAATGTGAGAAGGTTTGTTAAATTTACCCAAAATTACCCTTACATTTTAGTACATTTTAGAGTATTTTGAAACAACCAGATTTTGAAAATGAAGGACAAATTGTTAATTAGTCAAGCTAAAGATTTATTATGTTAATAGTATATACCCTTTTGGTCTCTTAATTAACTTTGAGGTTTCATTTTGACATAATCCTTAATTAATAAATGTTCGGTTTTGATCTCCTAAATCATCTCTGTCAACTTAATTAATAAATGTTTGGTTTTGATCCCCTAAATCATCTCTGTCAACTAAAAAGGTCATTTCCGTCAGTTTTTAACACTAAATTTATAATGTGGACCAACTTGTATGTGGTGTACCATAGATCTCACAATTTTTTTTTTAATTTTAACCATTTAATCCTTTTGTTAGAAAAAGAATCTATTGAATTTTGCATGTCCACTATAACTAACAGTGCACATCATCACCAACTAAATTTTTTCCTTTAAAGGTCCAATCTTGGTGGAGTTTTCACTTTGAAAATCTTTCACAAAAATACTACCTTTTTGATTGGTCTTAGTTTATGTCCATCTCTTTAAAGCTCCATATTTTGCAAACATTTTAGATTTCCAAAGAAACGGTAAATCCAAACAACAGTTCTGAAAACAGCAAAGGATCTAAACTAGAGGTGTTGCAAACTTGCAAGTTAGGACTTTTATGAGTTTATTTGACGAATTCATGAACATGGTGATGAATATGAAGAACAAGTAGGGAAGAAGATGAAGAAATAGAGAAAAAATTTAGTTGGTGATGGTGCACATTTAGTTATAGTAGACATGCAAAATCCAGTTTTTTTTCTTACAAGAGGATCAAACTGTTAAAATTAAAATAATTTGTGAGATCTACGGTGGACACATACGATGTTGGTCCATATTATACATTTGGTATTAAAAAGGGACCTTTTTAGCTAATGGAGATCAACTTAAAGGACCAAAATAGTACATTTATTAATTAAGGGACCAAAATGAAACTTCAAAATTAGTTAAGGGACGTAAAGGGTATTTAAGCCTCCGTCTCACAATAGGCTTAAATACCCTTGGTGTCAAAACTAAAACACTGTTTTTGATAAAGGAATCAAACAAGCCCTTGGTGTCTATTACATTACAATCAATTAATTCATTTTCTTGTCGACGTGTCCTTATCACGTTCGATATGTCTGTGTCTATTTGTGTAACTATTTCATACATAGTATATATTGATTTTGATAGAATTTATTATAGCGGAATTGATGTTGTTTTAAAGTACGTTGAATGTAAGTGATTTGTGTTTGGACACTATTAATAAGTCCTACATTGATTACAAGATGACCTGAATATGTTTACAAGTCGGTTTTGTGAAATTGAGTTAGTCTCAATACTCAATTCTAAGAGATACCATAATAGTAAAACATTTAGGCTTTGATGTCCATCGGGTTGATTACAATTCTTGACCATTTGATTTGTTTGGTTTTTAATTATTAGTTTTTAGATTAGATAGGTGTATTCTTGTGGCTTTTAGTTTTAATCCTGGACATATGTTATGTGATTTCTTGAATTTATATGCATCCTACTGTAAAATGCATATTCTTAAAGAAGGATTCAAAGAAAAACAATTAATTCCCTAAGAATTGAGATTCAATGTTTTAGAATTTGTGCACCTTCCTTGTTTATATTTCCAGAGTTCAGTCTTCTTTTCTTTTGTTATGAAGCACAGACACTGACACGGACACCGGACACGACAAGACACTGACACGTCGTCACGGCTAATTTTATTGAAAAAGTGATATAATTCAATGTAATTGTAAGTGTCGGTGTCGTGTTGGTGTCAGACACGACACGTGTCCGATACCGGGACACGCCTAATCTAAGGAGTGTCGGAGCTTCCTAAGTTTTGTAAGGTGCGGTTGATTGTTAAAATTGCAATGATGCTTTACTACTAAATCATAATTCATAAGCCTCATGCATCAATTAATAGTCATTCTTTATCTTTAATGTCTTTGAATTCTTTGAAGGTAAGTAAAATGGACAGTTAGAAACCTATGTTGTCTGTAGCATGCTATAGTGCTGCTATAGTGGTGTAGCATGGCAGCATGGCCCTCTACTGCCATGCCATATAGGCTCGCAAAGTGGCTGCTATTAGCGGTTGAAAAGCGGCACCATTGCGGTCCAACCTCAATTGTGTTCAATTATGGTTGCTCTTCGTTCTTCTTCTCTTCATGCAGCCATCATCGTTCCATCAAGTTCAAGTTACGCCATTGTACACGCGTATTACATGAATAGTTCTCACTCTTCATGTACTACGCCCTACTATCTGATATTGACAACATACTTAGAAACTTATCTACACGTGTAGTACATGAAGAGTGCAAACTATTAGTTTACATAAAGTGTGATTACCGGATTCATTTGGAGGGAAAAACATGAAAATAAAGCAATTAGCTAGACCAGGGTGTGCACTGTAATAATTTTATTTCCCAAAACATCCACCTGCATAAGAAAAAACCAGCACAAACTGCACACTCATGCTCATTTTACAAGCCCTCACTAAAGGCCACCCCTGAGTTCTTCAACCAAACATTACCTTGGATTAACTGTGCTACTGTAAAGTTGCTAGCCTCCGTTGCGCTTGTGATGATATGATAACCAGGCCAATTCACTCTCTTGCTGGTACCGGAACCTGGTCCATTGTTCATGTACTCTCCATAGTACAACGTTTGCAAAAAGTCCTTACTCGCGGCATCCCATTCAGCCCATCCTGTTGGGTCAATGTGGCTATCCAGAAACGATTGCATCACAACAGTCCTCGAATATTTCTTCCAAGGGCGGCCTAGGTAAGTTTTGATGGAGCCCACGACGGGCGTAAGGTCTGAACTAGGTGTTAAGTCACATTGTTGAATTGAAGTTCCCGTGTTTTGACCTGGATCTTCTCGACCTTGAGCAGTGAACATGTTGTTTTGGTTGGATAGAGGCTTTCGGGCAACTAAAGTGCATTTCTGGAACACAACAGCTGCGTTTCCAAAGATGAAGTCAATTGTACCTGTAATGACGGAGTCACGGTAAAATTGTCTGTTGGAGTGTGCATATAGAGTGTCTTGAAAGGCATCGATGCGGCAACGGTTGATGACAGATTGGTCTGCACCAACGCGGAGAGCCACTGCTTGGTGCTTCTCTGGGCCCGCTGTGTTTTGAAACCAAATATCTTGTGCTATAAATCCGTCTCCAACCGCAGCTTCAAAATCAGATTATTTTGCGGTTAATGATTTGAAAAAATAGAATATAAACTGTCAATGTAAAATAATGTTACACTGCCAACTAGTAGAAACTATATATTCCGTCACTTCACCCCCACTTTACCTCATTTTCTTGATATGACATGGAAATTTAAACCACTCTTATTGGATGTCAATGTAAAATTAATTTACAATGACAGTGCGTATCCTTTAAACTATAATTATTTTGATCATTATAGACATTGAAATTGTTATCTAAACTAATTCAAGGCACAATTTTTTCTTAAATATGGATGAATATAACACTTAATTAGTCTATTGCCCCTACCTAAACCTTTCTGATCTACTGTATACATCTAGATGAAATACATGAGAAAATGTTGATTTTGTTCTGTCTAGTCCCGCATTCCTAGCTAGAAAATATTCCAATAATTTCTATATATGCTTTATATAATTTTAAGAATCATATGTACTAGAAATTAGTATGAACTTGTAAACAGTTAGAAAGATACTAGAGTTATAACCAGTTATTTGAATTCAATAAAAGAAGACAAATTTATAAATTTCGATAAAAAAAGTTGTTAGCATGAAATGGTAAAAAACTGCAGACAAAGGGAAAGGATCCATACGACCATACCAACAGTGGCACTTTTGAAGGTGGTTGTTCCATCAATGAAATTCAAGTTGCCTGTGATTATTGTTGCATCCATACCATCACCAACAAGCATCACATTGGTCTTTTTCTTACCAATTTCTATATTCTCTTTGTACGTTCCATTTTTCACATAGATAACATATATTGTCTTACCATTATCAGGCGCAGATGCCACAGCTTCGGCCACAGTCTTAAACATGCCACTCCCATCAGCAGCCACAACAACATTTGCTGTTATGTTTCCAACAAAAGACTCAAAAAGCATCCTATCCTTTCTTGTAACCCAAGATGGAAATTTTCCGTTCAATTTTTCATCAACGAATTCGTCATGACCCTTTTGAGGAAAAACTGCTAGAAACACAGCCAGAGAAGTTCTAGCTCTAGATATCAAGTCTTGAATGTCACTTTCCATAAGGGTAAGAGATTTTCCTTCTAATCCCTCCAAGCAAGTTGCATGGTTAGTGAGCACACTACTTAACCATGTATGTGCATCTTGCTCTGAGTCAACTGTACTTTTTGTCATGGCCAATACTGAGTCCCAAACTCTGTCCATGGACAAGTCCATTAGTTTCTCACAATCATTCAAAGCAATTTCTTCTCTAGGACTGTTAATTCGGCTTTTAATAGCGTTGGCCGTGTTCATTGCGTTTTGAATATGTGTAGTGGACTTGGTTAACAAGGACAAGAGTATATGCAACTTTTGGTCTTTTGTGGTGGCTAAAGTTGCACCATGAATCACTTCTGATACATGAGTTAAGCAGGATTTTGTATCAAGAGCATGTTGACAGTACACATGGGGAGAGGTGAGGTGAAAGATGGTGTTTGGTTTCTTGAGATGAGTTGCAATAAGGGCTGATGAGCTTATGATAGCAACTAATGAAAGGATTAACCAAAATGTTTTAGGAATGGATTTTCTAGGCTTGTCTAGCAAAGATTGTTGGGTAGCCATACTGATAATGTGCTGGTTACTCACTATGAATCTTTGTTTGCTTCATCGTCCTTATATTTATATAGAACAAAATACTCCCTCTGGCGTCTAACCATTATTATAAGTAGATATTCACTTTTTTCATGTATTTTGAATAACTGATGTATCTAGTTTATAATTGGTTAGAGGAGAGTATATTAAATTTTGTAGACTAGGATATGAATCCAAGGACCCATGTTATATTTTTTATAATTGTTTATATTTTTAAACTAGCATAATTGAGCTCTAGCACATGATTAATTTTATATCTCTAGCAGTGGAATTGGACTTAATGGTCTTATGGTTAATATTATTATTTTCTATAACAAGTCTACATTACATGTACTCATGTGCAAACATTTTGCTTTTATGCTTTTTCATCAATAATTAGGTTATAGGATAAAAGTTTATTAAAGAAAGATCAAGTGGAGAATATATTAATTAAGTATAGATTAAAGTAGTAAATAGCTAGTAGAGGCACAAGTGGTCAACATTATTAGTACTATTGTTTAATTAGTATATGTGCATGAAGGACTAGGAGAAAGGTTTTCATATACTAATAAATTAATCTGTTTGTTTCAAAAAAAATATGAAAGAATTATCACACTTGTACCCTTTACTCAAAATCCACTTTAATTTAACAAATGTATGTAACCTTTCATCTTAGTGATCTTCTTGGCCTTTGAATTATAATAGGACAAAGTTGAAAAGCTTTACTTTTAGTGCTAAAGTTTGCAAGTTTAAAAATGGGCATTACTGTGTTAGCCCTCTTTATATACCCAAAAAAAAAAATTGCAAGTTTTTTTTTTGACTAAATATAAAATTCATTCATTAAAAATCGTGTTACATTATTACATAATACAAATTCACAATTGCTAAAAATTAAGAAAGATAAACTTGCGAACAAACTCACAGTTGCATATGAGTTAATAGCAAATACGACAAAATGCCTACAAATACTATGAAATTATAGTGTCTGAAATACTCATATTTCCAAATCTGCAACGTTGAGAACGCAAAAACCATTGTTTGAATCTGCACTAAATCTGATATAATCCGAGAATTTGAATCAAACAAACACCAAAAAACAAAGAGAACCGCTGCACAAAAACAACGAACAATCAAACGTCGCACTGAAAGACGACGAAATCACTTATTTTAATTCGTATTAGAATTTATTTAAATTTAATTGTTTCATCCTTAATTGACGGCTTCTATAATGCACAAATGCACCAAATGGTGCACTATCATAACGAATATAAAATTATAAGAATTTATGAGATTTTCTTTGTCTTTTTCGTAAGAACTTTTTCAAATTTTTAAACACCTTAAATATCTTTTTAGCACAACATACTTTAATTAAAATGTATAAAAGCAATATTTCATCAATCCCAAAATATAAGAGAAAATTGATCATAAAAAGTTGATGTATTTAATCAAAAAATTGGTCCAGATACATTAAGTTTCTTAAACTAATTTTTTTCTCTTATATTTTGAGATAAAAAGAAGTATCAATTATCAATAAATTTAATACAACAATCAATTTTCTTAATCTCCATATTTTTCTGAAAGAGTCTTTTATATATAGAATTTATAAAAGACTAAACATTGCCCATGGGGCACTGAGGGACTAATTAGAATTTATGCATTCAATGTTCTGGCTTAAACTTGTACATTATTACTCTTATCTTTTATTTCATTTCTTAGTATGCTTAACAAACAAGTGTTAGGAGCACAGTTTAACATGACCTTTATTTTTAAATCGACTTTTAAATCCAGTAACAACAGTACTTCCGTCACCGTAATCTCCTACTCATACTCATGTGCACCGTTATCTCCTATCGTCACACTCACAAACCCCTCTTTATGCTTTATGCATGCAGTGGTGTTTGGATAAAAAAGGAATCCTAAAACCATTTCCGCCGCCTTAACTGAGCTTCCCCCGTCGACTCGTCGCCGTTTTACTGTCGTCGGCCACATCTTCCGGTTTAGTTGTTATTTTTGTATTTTGAAATTGGTATATTTTATTCTAAAGCTGAAAAATACCTCTGATTGTGCTAAAATTTTCAATTATCAATTATCTTAAGCTCAAGCAAGTAAATTAATTTTTCTTTTGAAGTAATTTGTTGAATGTATATTTCTAAGTATTGATTTTACAAGTGTTACTTAAATTTGATTCTGCCATGCAATATTCTCTGATTAGGTTACTATTTTTAATATTCAGGGTTGGAATTCATCATTTTGTATATTGCTCTTAGGCATTCTAATTTGATTTGAATTTCAACTGTTGGATTTTTGGAATAATACCAACTTTCATAGACGGCTTGTCCAAGGCGAAAGACTGTGCACAAGTCGACGAAAATACTATAACGAATACGAATTTTACAAATTTCACAGTTGAAAATCATATACGGTTAATCTTGATAGGTCTCAATAACATATCAATTGTTTTATAATTTCAGTAAAATTTGACATGGATTATGTATATCATATATACTTTCAATCCAACAGTAAATTTTGTAAAATTAGTATTCGTTATAGTGTTTTCGTCAACTTGTTCACATTTTGAATTAAACAAGTCTTTAACCTTAGAATTAACCACTTTCATAATTCATAATTCAGTATTAAATATACACCAAGTTATATATTCAATACCATTCTGCTTCTGCACTTTTAATACTGAATTATTGACTAAAATTGATGTAGGTGAGCCCTGAGCATTGTTATACAACAATTGATGCACCTTCAAGATGTGGAATTCATAAATTTTGATGGAAATAAAATCAACAAGTTGTTGCTACAGGTTGCATGCTTGGTACTTTTTTTACATTCAAACAAACCATGGTTTTACAGAGCAGATATTAATATATTATCCTAAAACTTTACCAATTTACGCTTATGATTTTATTTTCATAATGCTCTCAATTTTCTACTCATATTTACTTGGTTTTTTGTAATTTTATTGGTCCTTACTGCCTTTTGAGCTCCTGTATTTAGTAATAAACATATGTCTAATGATCTATAGCACTATTGCATAGAGCAATTTGAATAAACTGCTATTGTTTGTGATACGCTATTTAGCACTGTCGAGAAGTTCCAAAAATCTCCTTCAAATTAAACATTGGAGCTTTTAAACAGCGATATTTTAGGAATGTAGGAATTAAAAAACTTCTCAACAGCATTTGGGCTTCTGCTCTCTCACCACTGCCCATTCATGCAATTTAAAACACCGTAACATCATTTAGCATTTAGATTTTATGCATGTAGTAAAAATTCTATGTACAGTTTAAAATTTCAATATAGCGCTACCTGCTATCTCACTATAGAGTTTGTGGTGTCGGCTTCTACGCGCTGCTATCCGGGATTGATGAGATTGCGAGCAAGGTACTCATACTTTTCTGTAATGGTTAAAGAAGAATACAAGAGGAATAATCCACTGCTTATTGTGCATTAGTTGCTTGACATGATTGTGGACCACGAATATATATTGTGACCTTCAAGTGATGCGTAGATAGATATGCTTTTTGCAGGTGGGCCTTTAGAGGATCATTCAATTCCCGACAATTTATGGTGCTGTTAAACTGACCGATCTTTTGTTTACTTTAAGGAAAAGGTGTAAGGAATAAGGGCTGTTTAGATTGACTTATTTGAGCTTATCTACCGGCATAATTAGTTTTGTGAGATTGTTTGGCAGAACTTATAAAAACAGCTTATGACATATTTCTTAAGTTTTTTTCAACTTATTTTTATAAGTCCTCCAAAATAGCTTATGAAAACAATAGCATATAGAAAAACCATTTCATTTTATTTGATGCTATAAAAATAGCTTATGTTAGCTTATCCGTAAGCGCTTATCATGATAGAGTATGTACTATAAGTTGCAAATAAGTTGTTTATCCAAGCAGAGTCTAAGAATGGCGAGCATGCAACAAAATAGATATTTAGACTTATACTTTCAAAATTTAATATTAGTTTATTTTTTGCATGATCAATATTTTGTATTATTTTCAGGTTATTACCAACTATAAAGGCAGTCAATTTTCTCCATGGTTTGGAAAATATGCATGCACACATGGCTATAGTTTCAAATGATGCTTTGTCTTTACAGGTTCGATTTTTATTACCCAAATTGATTGGGTACATAGTATGTAGATGTAGCATTAGCAATGCTAACATGGCTCCTATCATTTTTTTCTAGTTGCCACATTTAGGTCTTGAAATTATTTATTAAATACTTTGGTGTTTTTATAATTCATTCATGAAATAAAGTGAAAGTTGGTTAGGATACTAGAATCTTGAATCTTGATAACAATGTTTCATGCATAAGATTTTCTTCTTTAAATGTAAGATAATTTGTCTGTAAGATCTTTGTTGTAATGAACTTCAACTGCACCAAAAATGAGATGACTGACTCTTATGAGAATTATCCAATATTATACTTTATTACTTGGTGATTATCTTTGAAAGCATATAATTAAAGTGGGAAGCACTTGGGTAAAGTAAGGACAAATTTATTTTCGACATGAGGCATTCATTACAACAATAGAAGACTATTGTAACATCCTGCCATTAAGCATAACTTTTCTGTTTTATTTCCTGCAAAACGTCTGAAACATATCAGTACACGCTTGCGAAAGGCCATTTCTACAGGCCTGCAATGAAGGCCACCCCTGTGTTCTTCAGCCAAACATTACCTTGGATGAGCTGTGTTACAGTAAACTTGCTTGCCTCTGCAGCATTTATGACATGAAAACCAGGCCATTTTACTCTCTTGGCGGTACCAGCACCGGGTCCACTGTTACTGTACTCTCCGTAATACAATGTTTGCAGAAAGTCCTTACTCGCGGCATCCCATTCAGCCCATCCAATTGGGTCAATGTGGTTTCCTATCAAGGATTGCAACACAACAGTCCTGGAGTATTTCTTCCATGGGCGGCCTAAGTAAGTTTTGATGGAGCCTATCACAGGTTTGAGGTCCGTGCTTGGTATTATGTCACATTGCTGAATTGAAGTGGCAGTGTTCTGGTTTGGGTCTAGTCGACCTTGGGCTGTGACCATGTTTTTCTGGTTGCTCATAGGCTTTCGGGCCACGAGTTTGCACTTCTGGAACACAGCAGCTGCGTTTCCAAAGATAAAGTCAATGGTACCGGTAATGAAGGAGTCACGGTAAAATTGCCGGTTGGAGTGTGCGTAGAGAGTGTCTTGAAATGCATCAATTTTGCAGCGATTGATGACAGATTGATCAGAGCCAACGCGAAGAGCAACTGCCTGGTGTTTCTGTGGGCCTGCCGTGTTTTGGAACCCAATATCCTGGGCTATAAACCCGTCTCCAACAGCAGCTACAAAACCATATTATACATGAATAAAATTTGATGATACAGAAAATGGAAATGGTAAATATAGAAGGTGAAAAATCCATACCAACAGTTGCACTTTGGAAGGTGCCTGTGCCGTCGATGAAATTTAAGCTGCCTGTGATAATTGTTGCATCCATACCATCCCCCACGAGCATCACATTCTTCTTTTTCTTACCGATTTCTACATTCTCTTTGTAGATTCCCTTTTTCACGTAGATAACATACCTCGTCTTACCATTGTCCGGTGCAGATGCCACACCCTCAGCCACAGTCTTGAATTTGCCGCTCCCGTCCTTTGCCACCACAACATTAGCGTTTATGTTTGCAGCTGAAGACTCCAAAAGCCTTCTATCCTTACTTGTTACCCAAGACGGGAAGTTTCCGTTCAAAGATTCATCAATGAATTCGTCGTGATCCTTTGGAGGTAAAACGGAAACAAGCACAGCCAGAGAAGATCTAGCTCTGGATATCAACTCTTGAAGATCACTCTCCATAACGACCCGAGATGTACCTTCTAAACCATCCAAGCAAGTTGCATGGTTAGTTAGTACACTACTTAGCCATGTGTGTGCATCTTGCTGTGAGTCAGTGTTATCTTTTGTTAGAGTCAACACTGAGTCCCAAACTCTGTCCATGGACAAGTCCATTAGTTGTTCACAGTTACTCAAAGCAATTTCCTCTTTGGGGCTGTTAATTCGGCGTTTGATAACATTTGCCATGTCCATAGCTTTTTGAATGTGTGTGGTGGATTTGGTTAATAAGGATATGAGAGTACTCAATTTTTTATCTTTAATGCTGTCCAAGGTTGAACCTTGAACTACCTCTGATACATGAGTTAAGCAGGATTTTGTATCAAATGCATGTTCGCACACATTTGGAGCTGAGGAGAGGTGTAAGAAGGAGATGGGTTTGTTAAGATGAGAAACAATAAGGGCTGATGAGCTTATGATTGCTGCTAAAGAGAGGATTAACCAAAATGTTTTGGGAATGTATTTTCTAGGCTTGTCTAGCAAACTTTCTTGGGTAGCCATACTGATATGGTAGTAGTGCTGACTGCTCACTATAATATTTGTTTACTTCATCAAACTTATATATAGACTTTTGAAGATAAGGATTACAAATCCAATGGCGCATGTGTTTTTCATTTTTCCATGCAATTGTATGTGCCTTGAAGTCGTTTATCTACTATAGGTGTGTGATACAAGTAGTAGATATGCTTTGGTCCCTTTACTATTTGGTCAAGTATTTGATTCTTAGACGGTGCGTAGGAGAAATTATATATTTGTAGGACTCAATCCCTTTAAATGTATCTCAGTTACTTCGAAAGATTAGTCTTCATTGTTGCAGAGAGGGATGCTTTAGCTTACAAAAAAAGACTAAATTATGCATTTGATACTTTACCTTTTTTTGTTGTCTATCAATTAACTAACATAAAGTGTGTTATTGTTGACATGTAGGTTGGAGTTATTGTTTTGGCCTGATAACTAACAAAAAATACTAATGCGATCAATTAAAGTGAAGTTAAAGGATCAAAGTAAACAGAAAATTGTTGAGACCAAAGTAGTTTATCATATTCTTCGAGAGGGCAACACTTGTGCTGATTATTTAGTCAAATTTGGTGCTCGTAACCTTGAGCCTTACACAACTGTTGCTACTTCACATGCTGGAATTAGTCTATTATCAATATAAGAAAATGGATTACTTATAACATTACTTTATTAGCCTTCTTTCAATTGAATAAAATCAATTTTTTAAGGACAAAAAGGTCATTTTGAATCTTACTTTCATTTTTTTATTATATTTTCTTTTTCATACACTTTTGACCTTTTCTCTTTCTACACATTCTCTCTCTTATTTTTAATTATTTATTGTGTTTTTTTTCTTTCTTTTATCTTTCTTATTTTCTATTTTTTTTTCTCTTTCAACTTTTATTCTTAATCATCTTTTATAATTAAATTCTCTTTTAACTTTTATAATAATCTAAATTTGACTTTTTCTTTTTCCATTAATTAATAATTATAAAGGATTCGTTGACTCAAAGAGTAACCGTGAGATGAGTAACTCCGTTTAATGTATCATTATTCACGATGAATTTCACCAATTCAACCGTCTAATTAAAATTCTTATTGAATAAATCAACTCTACAAGTTTTTATGAAATTTTAAAATCATTTGATAATTCATTAAAAAATTTCAAATGAACGTATAATAAACTTTAAAAAAACACAAATAATATTGATATTTAGATTACATAGCCACGAATTTCAAATTTATATAAAAATGTATGTACTTGATCATTGATATAATAATAATAATAATAATAATAATAATAATAATAATAATAATCAACATTGAATCGATGAAATTCATCATAAATAATAAGATATTAAGCAGAGTAACACATCTCATAATCTACTATTTATTAATATAAGAAAAGTAATTACATATAAAATTACTTTTATATCATCATTTCTTCAATTAATTAAAATCATTTATTTTAAGAATAATTTAGTTATTTTAAAATTTCATTTTTTATGTTTTATTATTTTTAACTTCCTCTTTCTTACATTTTTTTTTTATTTTTTCTCTTTCTACTTCTCTTCTCTTCTCTCACTTACTTTTTCATTTTTTATTATTTTCTCCTTCCATTTCTTATTCCTCTTAGTTTTTCATTATATTGTTTAAAAAGATTTATGATTTTATTAAACTGTCAAATTGGTTCATATGTTTAATCACTTACTATCAATTAAGTCCCTATATTTTAGAACTTACTGCTAAGGATCTTTTTGAAATATTCGCTAATATAAGTACATAAAATTCACAACGGATGTGATACATATTTTATGCATCTCATTATGGTACATAAGACCCACAACAGGCACGGTGGTAACATATAACTGTGTTTTGCGTATAAAATAGTGAAATAATTAATAGTATAAACAATATATTAATGTTGATATTTTGAAAATATAATAATGAGTTTTTAAAATTTTATTATATTGGCATTTTCAAATCAGTCCATATTTTTAAGCGTTTCAAACAAGTACATATATTATTGATTTCACAAACACAAGTAAATAAAATATGCAACGGGCACATTATTAACATTTAACAAATTTTTACTTATTAATTAATATAATAAAAATTTATATTAATATAATATTTTACAATATTATTAATATAATTTATTTTTGTATAATTACGCGACCTGTGCGTTTCGCACGGGTCTTTTACTAGTTTTCTCTTACAAGCAGATGCTAGTGGGACCTTATTTTGTAGATAGTTTCTTTTTTTGTCTTTTTCTTTTTCCCTCTATGTACTAAAAAAAAAGTAAAACCACAAAATAGACAAAAATGATTTGATTATGTAAAATCATAGAATATAATAAAGCAAAAGTAGTTTTTTGGCAAGTTTGCCATTTGTCGACTAATGAAAGTACTTGCTATTTTAAAAGTTGTTATTAATAGTAATATTTCCTTAACTATTTTTTTAATTATTTAATTCAATATATATTAATCATACTTTTAATTTATATGCACATGTTATTGGTATGTAGTATAGAATAAAAATGCATGGTTTCAATGTGAAACATGGAATAGCAAAGAAAAAAACCCCCCGCGCTTTGTTTCAATCAATAGTCAATACACAATTCTCCACAATTTTTCAATTTTCTTCTCCATCGGTTCACTTCTCCATGTTCTTTAAATACTATTTTGATTACCTATGTTTATTCCAACTAATGAGAGTGTTCCTTTTTAATTTTAATTCTGATTTATCCCTTTTAATTAAGAATATTTAGGTATAAATAAGACATATTTGTTCTTTGTTGATTCACATATTTCTCTGTTTTTTCAATTGACATATTCTTTTTCTCTTATTATTATGAATAAGAAGAAAATAAGAAGCTAATAGGAGGCCAATATTGGAATGTGAGTCTATGTAGAGTTGTTTGATTTGCAAAGGTTGTGCAGAGAAAGAGAAGTAAGAAGTAGTAAGTCAGTAACAAGGGACAATTGATGACATTTTTCTCATAGTGTATTAGTTATGCACTTATGCTCACTTGCTCACAAGGATTAACATTCTAATGTTTGTCTCAACATTCTTTAATTACTTTGTTTTTTATTTTCTTTATTTGAAGATATATATCATGTCATGCTGAGTCCAACTTAGTGTTTGTAAACATCAATTGTTTTACTTCTTCAATCATATTGATTAATTTATCTTAGTTTATTAGTTATATTTCTTCTTTTTTTTTTTGAATAATAGTTGTATTTCTTACTATTGTGCTCAACTAATTGGTTGTTTGAGTTTTGTTATTTTAAAGAGTTTTCTCTTCCTAGAACGGAGAGAGAGAGTATGCTATTTAAAGGTTTCATCTCATAATTAAAAAATTAATTGTATAGTTTAAGTGATTATATTTTGATTTGTCCTCATGAGTTAGCTCAATTGGTAAAGGACATTGCACATTTGTGCAGGGACCGGCGTTCGAACACGGTATGCCCACTTATTCACCTTTAAATGGTTAATTTATAGCCGCTAGGCTACCTGACAAAAAAAAAATGTAACCCAATCTACACATGATAAAAAATTTCATTATAATTTTAAGATGTTTTAAAAAAAAACTTCAAGGTGTCGAGTTTAAATTTCATCATAAGCAATTGTAAAATAGTTATTAGCGTCAAATATTAATAAATTTTCCACTTTTCCTATTTTTTATTTATTTAAAACTTACCCAATCTAGTATGATAAGAATCATTTGTTGATAATCAAAATGATTATTAACAATTTTTGATACTTTTTGTTTTTTAATATCCCTAAAATCTAAATATGATTGATGGGTTCTTCTTTTAAGTTTTCTTTTATTTTTCTTCCGATTGATCTGGACTTTTTAGTGAAGAGTTGGGTAGCAAAAATGCTTATATTTACCTTTTTATTTAGTAATTGCTTCGCCTATATATATATGATATTATTTTTCTACTGGAAAAATTCACCTTTATTGTTTATATATTAGTAATATTTTTTTTACAAATTAGTATATTAGTAATTGAAATCTTATGTTGACATGTACCAAAAAAAAAACTTATGTTCACCAGAAAAAAAGTAATTGAAATCTTATTACATTTCAATTTAAAATGTTAAACATTAATAATAGTTTATCTCATGCCATACGGTTATACACACTAGAGGAACAAAATTCTATTTGAGTAACTAAAACGGCATATAGGCAATGCTAATCAATTAATGCTAAGTGAGATATTCAATCCATTCACCATTTCATGATATATGTTTTGATGAATGGCAAAGTATTTTATAAAGATAATTTTTAAAATTCCATTTTTCAATTAATGCATGTACAGATAAGATTGATTTCATTTTATTTTTTTTGAACATGAAGCACAAATTTTATTTATATATCAAAGATTTGGAAAATGTGTAATCCAAATTTTGAACAACAAGTACAAATTGATTTCATTTATTGTGATGAACGCTGCCATTCGTTGTGATGCACTGTTCTTCCTCTCCATTTCTCTGATCAATGGCATTTTATATTCTTAAAATTTTTACACTAAATTTTTCAATAGATCAATTTTTTTGCTGTTAAAATAATGTTAAATTTAAAATATAAAGTATTTTATTTTTAATTTAATTCAAAAAAATATTCTCCCGTGCATCGCACGGGTATAGACACTAGTTGAGTTGAAAGTAAAGTAATTTATGTTTGAATATGTTCATATAAAAGTGAGTCAGACAAAAAATAAAAGTATAAAATTTAATTCTAAAACACAAATTACAATTTCTAACTTCAAATAAAATTAATTTTTGAGGTAGAATCAATTATATTTTATTAAAATCAAACGTGTCAAAATCAATTCTATGGATTATAAAAGTAATTTTAATGCCTCTAAAAACAACTATGTACGAACTCATATCATATTCAACATGTGACTAAATTGCCTTGAAAAAAATAATATTATTAATTACATATCACTTCTATGGTGCGATTCACAGTAAGCTTTAAAGTATGCCTGCTGGTGGAGTACCATTCATCGCATGTTTGATTCTTTAAAGTAAAATTATAGCAGGTTGGGTATGTAATCATATTCATACTTTTGCAATTGCTTGTATTATTGTATGTATGTAACATACCAATCATTACAAACACCTGATAAATGTTTTCTTGTAAAATGAAAGTTGAAGACATTATTGCTATGTTAGTGCATACATTTTAATTTTTCACTTTTATAGATTGAGCAGGCAGTGATTAATGAGCTTTAGCAAATGACGAATTTTTAAAATAAACTGAGTTTGATTTTTGAATTGAACAATTCTTTGCTAGACTTTATTTATCTCGTGACCAAACTCTAGACTACTAGAGTTCCTTCCTTAAGAACCAGAAAATTATAAATCAAAAAAGAAAGATAGGTTTTTTTTAACAGCAAATGTAATATTAATAATAATTAGGTCTTTGCACAAGATGAACAAAGACCGGTAAAAGAAAAAATTACTCCCTCCGTCCCTAATTATAAGACATTTTTTGACCACTGCACGTACGTCAATGCACAATTTTGATCGCTAATATCTTTAATTATCTAGCAGTAAAAATTATAAAAATTTAATATCTTGAAAATACTCATCAAAACAAATCAAACAAGATCTTATATGCTAATATTTACATATGTATATTATTAGAAAAATATGGTCAAAACATGATAGATGAATAGTAAAATTTAGTCAAAAAGAGTCTTATATTAAGGGACGGAGGGAGTACAAGACAAAGACCCCGTATATAAGCGGAACACCAATGAAAAATATCAAAACATACAACACCTAATAAAGATACATTTTTAATCTCATTCTTAAAAAGTCATTTATCAGCTTACAAATTACTAAAGAAGACATCAATCCGACTCAAAAAAATACTACTAGACGCTAACTTCCGATCTCAAATAAAAAATGATCAGCTCATCAGATAGTGACTGCAAGTGAATATGTTTAATTTATTTAATAGTCTTTAATCTATATAGTTTGATTTTAATGTAATGCTTTGTAATGCTGATTGCACAATTTTCTATCTGTAGGGAATCCTGATCCTACTACCACCATGACAAATGTTGTAACATATTAGAAAGAAATTTGAAGACATTTATTACACAACTTAAGCTCTAGTGTGCATAGCTAACTTGTTTGCTTATGTGCTTAGAAAAAATATTATAGTTAGCTTTTACCGGATATTTTGTAATGATAAATGTAAGATTATGAATGAAAGAGTTATTTGATAATACTAGTTTAAAAATTGTTTATAATGTTCTTTTTACTTGTTACCGTATAATTTTTTATTTTTTTCTAATGATATTTGAAATTAATTTTCTTGACCAAATAAGCCGTGCAATTTTTTAAGTTAGATGCTTTTAACATCTTAATCTTTTGGCTTTTTTTTACAAAATTAATCAGTTTAATTTGGCAAACTTTACATCCTTAACCTCTTGGCCACAATTTGTTACAAACGTGTTTTATATGTTTGTTAAATGTTAAAGATGTATTCGTAAAAAAAAAAAAAAGTTAAAGATGTGATATGATGTGACGTGACAAGTTCCATTATGCTTTCGGTACGTAAATATTCCTTCAGTTTCTTTTTAATTGTTATTTCAATACAAAAATTTTGTTTCTTTTTAAGTGTCATTTTGATAAATAAATAAATAAATAAATAAATAGGGAAATTTTATGGTACATTTGAATTTTTCAATTGTACCGGTACATTAGATAATGAATTCAATAATTAAATTAGTATTTTGAAAGAATTTTTTTATTTATCATTAAAAATATTATAATAATTAACTATTATTAATTGAAACTATTAAAAACATAAATTTGATTTTGTTTATAACTTTTATTCTTAATAATGGTGAATATTGAAATTTCTTATGAAAAATTGTAGAAACTTATTGTAATGCTTAACAATAAGATTGTTTTTCTTATGAAATATATTATCTCTAAAACATAATAATCGGTAAATAATTCTTTAATTGATAAATTTTTTTGTTATTTTATGAATTTATTAACTTAATATATCGGTATATTTGAAATTTTCAAATGTACCGTAGAAGCAGGGACGGATCTACTCACAGCTAATTGGGGGCAACTGACCCCACTAGTCTTTTATATTTTGAACCAGTAATGATATATTTTCATACTTTGACCCCACATTAATTATGGTGATGACCCATATGGTTCAACTATTTACACTTAAGACAAACTAATAATATTACATTAATAATATATAATGAATTACTTCATTTGTACTAAAATATAAGGCAGTTTACAGTACCAATAAAGTATTTAATGCTATTGTTTTATTATATTATTAACAATTTATTATTCTATCTTTTTTACTTCTTCATTTCATATTTTTCATACCATTAATGAAAGATAATTTAAAAACTAATTCATAATTTTTCATTTTTATACAACGATTACATTTTTTAATTTGTGTAATATAGTCAAAACGACTTATATTTTAATGAAAATAATAATAATAATAATAATAATAATAATAATAATAATAGTCTCTTTTGAATATTAAATGTTTACTATCAGAGTTTCAGGAACTATGGAGTAGTATATTTTTTTTCTTTTTTTCTTTAAGAACAAGTGTAAATTACTGTGTAAAAAAGAAAAACTTTTTCCACTTTTTTTTAAGGGAAAACACTTCTTCTATTCACACCCTCAAAAATATTTTATATTTAAGGATTTAAATAAAAGAATAAGAGAGAACTTTATTGATAATATATATGCATTTGGTTCTACAACTTTTAAAATCGTGTGGGATTCTATACATTTTTATGGTAATATCATCAATATAATTCTCATATTTTCTTTTCATGAGATATGATACAAATCCGCATGTAAAAATAAGTATAGAATCATCTCATTAGTTAGTGTTATATTCTTTTATAAAAGAAGATCAAAATTTGAGTCTTAATAGGTTAACAAAATGGAAGAAACATCAACTTAAAATTGAGAACTTTAGAGGTTAATTGAAATTTTTTATTCAAAATTGAAATAAACAGAAATTTTTATGTGTTAATTTAAGGTAAAACTAAGATAAATTGGTATTTTTAGGAGTTAGTTTAAGACAAAACTAAGATTTTTTGTTAGACTAAAATATTGCCAATATTCAAAAAATATTCTGGCTCCGCCACTAATATTAATGATATTTTAAGTAGTGTTGAGAAAATATATATAAATATTTGTAGTAAATAATTTTGACCCCACTTATACAAATTTTTGGATACGTCCCTACGTAGAAGCTCCCAAATAAATATTATAAATTGTCAAATATATTTGTTTTTTCTCTTATTAATGAAATGGTAGATAGTAAATGTTTTGCATAAAAAAATAGAGAATTAATTATTAAGGAGAGATTGATGAGTGTGATTTAAATAAGAGTAGAATGAAAGAAAGAAGTAACTTACAAAACTCACTATTTTGGTTGAACTTTGAAGATTTTTTATTTTATTTTTGTTGCTAAATATTGACAA
This sequence comes from Trifolium dubium, assembly GCA_951804385.1. Lineage (NCBI taxonomy): Eukaryota > Viridiplantae > Streptophyta > Magnoliopsida > Fabales > Fabaceae > Trifolium > Trifolium dubium. The sequence goes on along the minus strand of OX638072.1, from coordinate 10,565,421 downwards.
TCAAAAATAACTTTATAAGAACGGAGGGAGTAGCACCGTGGTTTATAATTTTATATTTTTTACAAAACCGTGGTTTATAGTTACAACGTACTCCTCATTAATTGAAATATTTTAATCCAAATGGTCAGTGAAAAATCTTTTTTTATTTTGATTCAAATTAGAGAAAATTTCCCCTTGTTTCAACACAATAATTTAATGTGTATAAGGTTCTTTGCGACGATGAGGCGAAGAGGGGAAGATGGAAGGAATGATAAGAAGAAGTTCCTCTACATTTTTTTAGGAAAATGCTAATTGGTGTTTTCGGGGTACTAGTTAAGGAACAAAATATAGAAATTTGATATTGGAAATTGTGCAGTCAACTCATCAAAAGTATAAAAATAATATTTTTATTTTAAAAATTTCTCTTTTTAGGTTCTTTAACTAGTGCCCTAAGGGCACCGGTTAGCATGACCTTTTTTTTATTTTTCTACTTCGAATCACAGCCTTTGCTTTATTTTTTACCACTTGTCATCCATCTATGCAAAAACAGGGATAAAAGAGTAAAACCCCACTAGCTTATAGGGTTAAATATGTAATCGAGATTAAGTGTCCATTTGCAGGGATGGATCCATGTACATCTATGTATGAACAACTGTCTGCACAAAGTTTTTAAATTTTTTTTATTATGTATAATATAAATTGATATTTTGACTATTTGACCGACATACATCACACAACATTTCTTTTTAAGCTGACACTACTGTTATCACAAGTGACACAATAATTTCACAACCTTCTTACTTTCAAATATAAAAAATGAAATAATCATTTTCAAAACGAAGAAAATAAACAAAAATTAACAATATATTTCTCTATTTATATTTCAATTTTGGTTTGTGATATTATAGCGGGTATTTGTGTTGCCTCTTTATTGTATATATTTTATGGACCTTTATTTCTTTTATGTTCCCTACATTAGCATGTTGTCATTTTAGCTTTTTTTTTTTTTTTTGTATTCTTTATAATTGAACTTGATTTTTATAATAAAATAATAATAACAATATTAACTTATTTTAAAAAAATATATATATAATGCATATAATTAATACTGCAAATTTACTTATGTGCGCCCCCACTATTCAAAAATTTTGGATCCGTCTGTTTGGCCTGAGTTTATTTTTGTTTTACTTCTCTTTTAAGTCATAAGTAGGGTCAAATACATATTTTATAAAGTTCTTATTAAAAAAAGGGTTTTAATACTAATGAAAAAAAATATAGAGATTTGTCTTGATAAAAGAAAAATATCAAAATACACTATATATATATGTAAAAATAAAAGATAAGTACAAAATATAAACTATATTAAATATTTTAGTTTAAAATACAAAAAAGAAATAAGTACTTTTAAATATAAAAAAATTACCAAACAACTTTTACTTTATTTGTAAAGCTCTTTTATTATTTTTAAGCTTAAAGCAGTTTTTATTCTTAAAAAAAGTTGGGTCAAACGAAGACTAAGATCTCAACTCCAAATAAAATACAAGGTTAAATATGTTTTTGGTTTTTATCAAATTACAACTATTTTTAGTCTCTAAAAAAAATGGCATGTTAATGTTTTGGTCTCTATAAAATATTTATTAATGCAATTTTAATCCCCGCTATTTTTCAACATTTTAGAAATTGTTTAATCATCTTTAAATTTTTAAATTTTTTTTGCATAAATGTTTGGAGTACTACAAACGTTTTTTTTAACAAAAATGTAGAAGTTTTTAGAATAAAAATAATGAAATATTAATTTTTAAAATTTTAAAAGTTAAGAATAAAAGTAATAGAAATCTTGACTCTATAAATCAAAATTTGAAATTCCTTTTTTCCGAGAAACTTTTTACAAATATGTAAAACATGTTTACAAAAAAAATATTCAAATTTACACATTGATTTAACAGTAGGCAGTGACTTTATTTTTTGGTGGAATTATAGATATTTTGTCTCTTAAGAAGAGAGACTTTAAGCCAACTGAAGGACAACGCTAATGAGATTAGGAGTAGAGTGGGCAGCCTCTTTAACGATAAAGTCAGCACATTTATTTTGTTCTCTCAGAATGTGAACTAAGCTTAGAGTCCCATGATGTATGACATCTGAGATTTCTAGTAACACAGAGGCATACACATGCAAACTTGTGCTTTCCAAATTATTGTGGATAAGGTTTACCGCTTCTAAACAATCACTCTCACAAATGATGTTTGTATATCCAAGATTATAACAAGACTCAATCCCAAGTTGAATAGCACGAAGTGTTGAGGCAAAATCCTTATTTGATGTTTTAATTATGACAAACATATTTAATTATATTTTAAGTGAATTCTGATCTCTTTGCGATCTAACAAGTGCTTTTGAGTGATTAATATAAGACAGGAACAAAAGCTTATTCTTTAAATATCACTATCTTTTGTTATGTTGAAACTGACACTCTATGAGAATGGTCTAAGAACATTCTCATGTTTGGCAAGTCTGCGCGTGCAACAAGAAGTTCAACATAAGAACTTTTTAATGGCTTCTGATCACAAGACAAATATGAACTTTATGCAAGAGAATTTTAATGCACAAGATCTCAACAGTGCATAAGTCGTTTTAGGCAAGAAGCTAATAGTGACAAGATAAGTTTTCTCTTTTAGTCATGTTTGAGGAATAAAACATGAATTTAATATTCAATGTCACAAGGAGCCTTTGCTAGAGCATCGCAAGCTGTCACTATTGGAAGACATTTTATGGGCCAATAAGATTTAAACAACATACTCTTTACTATGAGTTGTGTTGTACTTTCAAGGACTTGTTTTATATTTTATCCTATGTCCTTTTCCTACATCTATGGAGGCTATGTGTACTTTGAATTGTACACTTTTGATAGCAATAGGATAAGAAGACCAGCTGGCTCACAAACATTCTCCCATGATCTTCTGATGTGCTACCTTGTCCAGCAAGCAAACGTCTTCCTTTATATGAAGACTTTCATCAACAAATGAACTAGAGAACGATGTGAGAACATTCTCATTTATGGACAGCTTTTTGCACAATCTTTGATATATTCTTTTTAGCTGTCTACATGTGTTGGTATTTGAATTTAAACAGCTATCTTGCAACGTATAGCCTTGTGGAACAAGCAACCAACACGCTCCTGATTTCAAGAGCTTTAAATCTCACTCTCCATGTCCAGAACGTGAAGAACATGCTGAGAACGTTTTGGCAGATTTATTATCTTTCATCAAGTACAATGAGCTGTTATCTTATGGACTTAAACGACTAGTTTTTGGCTCCTCTAAAGCAACTTGATGACCAAGGGATGAAGCCCTCACACCAGATATAAATAGCATCCTTGGGAGCCTTTGAAGAGCAAGAGCTTTCAATACAATCAATCATCTTTCTACTTGTCTTTATCGCACAAATTTTTTAAGCTCTTCTTTGATCACATTCACTCTCAGATCTCATCAGCATATACTTGGATCAATATATCTTTAAAGTGAACTAAGTGTTTTTGTAACTTTAGCTTCTCAACGTAATTGAGTTTATTTGTAAGTTTGTGATCCAACAAACTCTTTGTAAACAAGAAAGGAAACATCAGTCAATACGTAACTATTGATTGAGTGTTTAGGTGTTGTATCCTTCCAACCTGAAGGGGTGGAATAGGTTTAAGCTTGGAGGACTTAAAAGCTATTGATCTTGGTCTAGATCAAGAAGGTTTGTGTATTTGAGATCGGTAGTATCTCAAAATCTTAGTGGATTAATCTCACAAAGAGTGAGGACTGGACTAGCCCTACATTGGGGTGAACCAGAATAAATTATTTGTGTTATTCTCTCTTTACTTCTCTTTATTTAAAGCAAAACACTACACACACACTTCACTTCTACGTTAAATTTTATATATTAACCTGATTGATCTCATATCAATCTCTTCTGTTTGTTTTGAAGTGAAATTTTTAATAGGTTATTTTAAATGTTCACAATTCAAACCTCTCTTTTTTGTAAAAAACTTTGCTATTCACGAAGTTTCACCAAAAGTGCTTCTAAACAATTGCTCTCATAGTAGGTAGTAACTAATACTTCATGCATAATACTTTTATAAGACCAAAAATACAAAAAATATTTAAAAAGATTAAATGTAAAAAGTTCAAATCTATTTTTTTTTACTGCGAAGTTCAAATCTATTTTATATAATAAAATAGAGTTCTAAATTTTTTATTTCACACATCATCATTATTTATTTGCATCTTTCATAGATATGAGAACTCTAATGGATCCATTGAGCCACGTGAATTGAAAACTTTCATACAAAGATCCGCAATTTCATCTTCAAGAGAATGAGATTGAACTTTCTTTTAGAAAAGTTCTAAGTGTTTATAAAAAGCAAAGACTTATTTAACCCTAAAATATATTTAGACACACATTAACAACTGAAAGTAAATAAATAAATAAATAGATATGAAATAAATTTAGTTACACATTAACTTAATTAATCACATTTAATTAAAAAAAATTCCTTCACCATACCAAAAAAAAAATTTAAAAAGTTTCCTTCTATATTTTGTTTGTTCAAATATTTATCATTTGACTACCAAAATAAAAAATTTATCATTTGTGTAACGGTGGGATAACTCTAAGGGTTTGTTTGGCAACATCAAAAAATGAGCTTATAGCTTATAAGCTCATTATGAAAAATATACTCTATTTGATAACCTTTTCCCTACGTGAACTTATAGTTTATTTTGACCAGCTTTTAGCTTATTTTGATAAGTTAATTCAAGTAGCTTATTAGCTTACTACCTTTTCTTTTAACTATATCCCTATCATCTTACTTAAAAATAATTAAATATTAATTTTATATATATTTTTTATGTTATTTTAACCGCTAATTTTATCAAACACTACAAATTCAACCAGCTAGCTTATCAACTATCAGCTATAAGCTTATCCTCTATAAGTTAGCTTATAAACTATCCGCTAATTTTTATCAAACATAGCCTAAGAGTTGGGAGGCATGTGGATTGGATATAGAAAAATTCAGGATTGAATCTAGAAACAATTTATATTTCCGATATAAAAAAATAAAACAAAAAAATAATATTTATCATTTGTGGTTGTATGTAACTAACTAAGTCTTCACCGTATGATTATGCATGCCGTGTCTGAAAAAGTGTTTGGATATCATAAACCCTAGAAATCAAAGTGTGAAGATAACATCACCAACAATTGTTATTTATGTATGAGGTCAGAGTCAGACACATTCTTTATTTTATGAACTTCATTAATGGTTGAATGCTCTCGAGAACTAGGGTGAAGATGGACGTATGCAACTTGCAATATAGTACTGTGTCCTAAGTCCCTGACGAACTCGGGGGCTTTAATTTTCCCTGTTCAGTACATGTTTAAGAGAGCAGAACTAGCAGATTTTCGATAATTGGACCTGTCGTTACTTTAAGTATTAATATCTGTTTACTCCCTAGAAAGTCTTTTGATCTAGGATTTAACATTTAAAACTGTTATGTGGTGGCTCTCTTGTACTTTATATTACTTCTCTTTAAGGAAGTGAAAGTCAAAAGAAACTCTGTGATAAGTTAGATCAAATAGTTTGACTGATCTTCACTTCTACGGTACAATGCGAACAAGCAATGCTGTCAATAGCATGCTGCAGCGGCGCTACAATTGTTGTAGCAGAGCCCTTGGTTGCTTCAAGACATGCAGTATGGGAGGACTTTGTGTAGCAGCATTGTGGTCAAAATAGTGACTGTTGTGGCCTCAATTGTGCCGCACCTCATAATGAGACTGAGTTCAGAAAACTCCTTAAAATTAAACAATTGAGGTTTTTGATTAAGGTATTTTAGGAATTTTGCAATTGAAAAACATCATGACTCGTGAGTATTTGGGCTTTTCCTCATACCCTGTCCCATTCATGCTGCGTATCTAACCCTCTCACTGGTTAGTCATAGGTAATTGTCGAGTTTTTATGTATGTTGTAAAACTACTATAGACTGTACTGTATAAAAGTTTCGAAATAGTGGTCATCCTCCTATCTGCTATCTCGCTAGTTGTCCTCAGCCACTTTGATCAATCTGTTGTAAATTGACTGACAGATTTGTAGTTTGGACATTTATTTGTGTTTATTTTTATATGAAAGGATTAATAAACTGCTTTTGATTAGTAGCCAAACTTGAAGTTTTGTCTTCAGTCATATATAGGTTATGCATTAGTTGCTTGACAATGGTTGGTGCACAAGTTTACTTCATTTGAAACTTTTAATGCAGCAATGTCAATAGAGGATCGCCGGAAATAGCAGTTCGTTTGCGTTCCTCTTTGCTAAAATGCTGTAGAGCTGCTATAGCTTCTACTCAACAACACTTTGTACTAAATTGTGTATTGTGGAACAATTATGATTTGCTTAAATTCCACTATGCTATAGACTATAACACTGGTATTTGACAACCCTGAATTCATAAATATATACTCTTTGGAAGTGAGCCTTTAGAGGACCATTCAATCTCAACAATTTGTGGTGCTGTTAAACCAATATGTGATGAATAAGAATCATGAACATGTACAAAATAGATATTTGGACCTTTATTTTCAGAATATTATATTAGTTTTTTCTTGCATGATTAACATTTTTGTATATCCAGGTTACTACTGACTACAAAGTTTATCAATTAGCTGGATGCTTTGGAAAGAATGCATGCACACTTAGCTGTTGTTTCAAATGATCTTTATTTTTACAGGTTAGATTTCATTGCTCTAACTAACTGGGTGTGTACATCTATATAGCAATGTTTTTTTTGTTTTGAAAACTCAGTATCCGGTCTAAGGACCGATTAATCCGAGAGATCCAATCCCACCGTTTACTTGTGGGGGCTCCATTGAAAACCAAACTTTTTGCTTTGAATGGACTAGCCTACCGAAATTGGCACCATTAGAAAACAAATCTGAGACCTTGTGAGGAGCACACTCCAAAATCCCAAGCCAACACCACTAGACCAAATCCAAGTGGGTTTGTATATAGCAATGTTAACATGGCTCCTATCATCTTTTCTAGTTGCACATTTTGGTCTTCGAAATATTTATTTAACACTTTGGTGTTAGCATATTTCATTCATGAAACAAAGTTACAGTTGGTGTGGATGTTAGAGTCTAGATAATAATGTGTGTAATAATTTGTTCTTTACGTGTAAGATAAATCGTCTATAACATTTTTCTTGTAACTACGTAATGTACTTCAACCACTCTGTAATTGAGATTACCAACTCTTACCTAATATCCTACATAGTGGTTATTTTTGAAAGCATCAAGTTAAATATATATACGTCTTCAATTGTCCATGAGATGTCAGTTTAGTGGTAAGAGTCGGACCTTAGAATCTCGAGGGACGGAGTTCAAATCATTTGGAATGGTTGAAAAATGACCATTAGGATCACTTTAATTAATAATAGTTTCACCCCATTTCCCAATTATTTTTATGAAATTGTTAGAGAAATTATATAAGATTTCCCATATGCTTCAAAAGCATTGGGAAATTCCTGCATCAATCTGAAAACTCTTATTAATGAGACTTAAAACTAGGAAGTGAGAAGTGCTTAGGTAAAGTTAAGACAATATTATTTTCCAGACATGAGTCATTCATTACAACACCAGAAATGAGGAAATTTTACTAATTAACTTCATTCTGCCATAAAGCATAATGTTTTTGTTTTATTTCCTGCTAATTCCACTCATATAAGAAACATAACATAACACGCTTGCGAAAGCCCGCTTCTACAGACCTTCGATGAAGGCCACTCCTGTGTTCTTCAACCAAACATTTCCTTGGATGAGGTTTGTTACTGTAAACTTGCTAGCCTCTGCAGCACTTTTGATGATATGATAACCGGGCCAAGTAACTCTCTTGCTGGTACCAGCACCTGCTCCACTGTTCGAGTACTCACCGTAATACAATGTTTGGAGAAAGTCCTTGCTCGCCGCATCCCATTCAGCCCATCCTGCTGGGTCAATGTGGCTGTCAATAACGGACTGCAGCACAACAGTCCTGGAGTATTTCTTCCATGGGCGGCCTAGGTATGTTTTGATGGACCCTTGCACAGGCTTGAGGTCTGAGCTTGGTATTATGTCACATTGCTGAATTGAAGTTGCAGTGTTCTGGTTTGGGTCTTCTCGACCTTGTGCCGTGACCATGTTTTTTTGGTTGCTCATTGGCTTTCTGGCCACGATTTTGCTCTTCTGTAACACAACAGCTGCGTTTCCAAATATAAAGTCAACAGTACCAGTGATATAGGAGTCACGGTAAAATTGTCGGTTGGAGTGTGCGTAAAGAGTGTCCTGAAATGCGTCAATTTTACAGCGGTTGATGACGGATAGATCAGCTCCGACGCGAAGAGCAACTGCTTGGTGCTTCTCTGGGCCTGCCGTGTTTTGGAACCTAATGTCCTGAGCTATGAACCCATCTCCAACAGCAGCTACAAAACTCAAATCATACACGAATAAAAATCACTACGTCATAGAGAAATCGAAATGATAAATACAGAAAAGGGAAAAAATTCCATACCAACAGTTGCACTTTGGAAGGTGCCTGTGCCGTCGATGAAATTTAAGCTGCCTGTGATAATTGTTGCATCCATACCATCCCCAACGAGCATCACATTCGTCTTTTTCTTACCGATTTCAACATTCTCTTTGTAGATTCCCTTTTTCACGTAGATAACATACCTCGTCTTACCATTGTCCGGTGCAGATGCCACACCCTCAGCCACAGTCTTGAATTTGCCGCTCCCGTCCTTTGCCACCACAACATTAGCGTTTATATTCGCAGCTGAAGACTCCAAAAGCCTTCTATCCTTACTTGTAACCCAAGACGGGAAGTTTCCATTCAATGATTCATCAATGAATTCGTCGTGATCCTTTGGAGGTAAAACGGAAACAAGCACAGCCAGAGAAGATCTAGCTCTGGATATCAACTCTTGAAGATCACTCTCCATAACGACCCGAGATGTACCTTCTAAACCATCCAAGCAAGTTGCATGGTTAGTTAGTACACTACTTAGCCATGTGTGTGCATTTTTTTGTGAGTCAGTGTTATCTTTTGTTAGAGTCAACACTGAGTCCCAAACTCTGTCCATGGACAAATCCATTAGTTGCTCACAGGCTTTCAAAGCCATTTCCTCTCTACGGTTGTTTATCTTGCTTTTGATAACATTGGCTGTTTCCATGGCTTTTTGGATGTGTGTGGTTGACTTGGTTAATAAGGATATGAGTGTGCTCAATTTTTGGTCTTTTGTGTTGGCCAATGTTGAACCTTGAACTGCTTCTGATACATGAGTTAAGCATGATTTTGTATCAAGAGCATGATCACACAGATTGGGAGCTGAGGTGAGGTTGATGAAGGAGATGGGTTTGTTGAGATGAATAACAATAAGGGCTGATGAGCTTATGATAGCAATTAAAGATATGATTAACCAAAATGTTTTGGGAATTGATTTTGTAGGTTTTTCTATCAAAGATTGATTAGTAGCCATTCTGATATAAGCTAGCTAGTTAGTACTGACTAATGGTTTTGCTCACTATGATCTTTGTTTACTTCATCATTCTTATATAGACAAAATAATATTTCATTTTGAAGATAAGGATTACAAATTCAATGACACATGTGATTTTCATTTTTTTAATACAACTTTTATGTACCTTTTGATCTAATAAAAATAATGATATGACAGGACAACTTCAATTATATTATGTTTGATTTTAAAATTGTTTATGAGATATTATAAATTGGGGGCAAGGGATAAGATAAATTGAAATTCTTGTTCATCACTGAATCATAATATAACTTTTTGTCTCAAGTGTAAGTTGTCTAAAATATTAAAATAATACTTTTTCTAGTCCTAAATATAAAAGAAATTTTTTTATTTTGATTCATCGAGAATGTAATGTATCTAGTCTATATTATAGAGCAAATACATTATATTTCCAATGAATATAAAAAGTAGTTTTTTTTATATATTTTGTAAATTCCATTGAACAAATTTTAAATGTGTTATAGAACATAGATCTAAGATTTGATTAATTTGTCTGGTGTAATTAAATATAAATTTAAAGTATGGCCGCTGGTGGTATTTGACTGCTTGTCATATGTTTGAATTTTTACACATAAAGTATACCAACTGGGCTGTGTTGTCACGTTCATACCATTTATCTTATCAAAATTAATGTTTTTTTATTAGATTAGATTAGATTAGATGAAAGTGGTAAGTGGAAGACATTATTATACAGAGATCCCTGTATACACATATCGTCCTTTCATATGCATGAATGATCACGACAAAAGTTCCAATATAACACAGAAAGTAGTGGAAGACATTATTACGCAGGTTTTTTCAGTAGTCTAATAGATAAAATGTTATATTTTAAAAATGCATGAACTTTACTCTATTTAAAAGATCTTCAATATCTCTGTATATTTTATACAATGTTTTTATCAATTAAGTATAAAAGTTTGAATTTTAGTGTCTGCATATTTTATATAATATTATTATCAACTGAATTAAATTCATGAAACATTACCAACATTTTTAACTTGACTCTATTTAATATAGCTAAACTCTTAACTTATACTCTTCTTGTTCTTGGTACGTGTAATTCTTTCAAATTGTTTCTTATATCTCATGTTAATAAGAAACAATTTGAAAGAATTACACATACTAAGGTAGCTAATTTTTCTTATTAACAATTCTAAAATTTTATATTTTATTCCAAAAAAAACTCTAAACTAGCATTGCAAATAGATCTCTCTAATTAGTACACTAGTATTGACATGAATTATTTGATTTTAATTAATAATGGTACAAATGAAATTTTGTACCATTGTTTCTTATAAAATGACAAATTTTTGTTTTAAAGTATTCCTTATAATAAAGACAGGAGACAGTAGTAGATAGGTTATACTCTCTTTGGTTATTTTTTAAAAATTAAAGTATATATTTTTTCTTTTATGAATTTTTTTTGACTTTTATTAAATACTTTTTTTGACTAGATATATTAAATATTAGTAAATATATTTATTAGAGATAATATTAAAAGTAAGTGAATTGGTATAATTATGAGTAATTAAAAAGAATTGGTATAGAACCCAAGGGGTGTGGTTGAGCAGGCTCATCCTCCCTTAACCAAGGGTCGAGGGTTCGATCCTCACCTTAGGTATGGAGCAACTTTAAATCCTTGGGCCAGCTATCCCACCCTTCGAGGTGCCTCTAATCTAGCGAGGGATTAGTCACTGTGTTCGGCGGTGGATACCTTGGTCTCGACCAAAAAAAAAGAAAAAAGAATTGGTATAGATAATTATGAGTAATTAATATTAATATAGTTTGTCAAAAAAAAAGAGTAATTAATATAGATGTATTTATTTTTTTGATAATTAATATAGATGTATTCATGAAATAAACTAATATTTATAATAATATTAAATGAAATTAATTATTTTTGAGATATTTTCTTGGTCTAATGAAATTATAATTTTTATGTCATAATTATCAACAACAAAAAATTATGTCATAGGTTTGATCCTTGATTTTGGGTATGCAATAGTGTTAAAACTCGTAAGAAGAGTTTGCGTCCATATGAATTCTTTATAAGAATTGAAGGATTAATTTTTGTAGTTTTTTGGTTGAGACTAAGATATATATCCACCGTCGAACGCAATGACTATTTCCCTCGTTAGATTAGATGCATTTGAAAAGGTGAGATAACTGACCTAAAGATTTAAAGTTGCTCCGTACTCAAGGTGATGATTGAATCCTCAACCCTTAGTGAAGGGTGGATGAACTAGGGGTGGGAAAACGAGCATTCCCGCCCTGTTTAGGCCTGTCCCGCTTAAAAATGAGACAAGACGAACCAAGGCAATTTAGATGGGCAAGTCTAAAATCCAACCCTACCCTGTTTATTGGCGGACATGCGAGTTAGCGGGCCGGTCCGCGGCCCGCCAATTTGTTTGTTTTTTTTGCGCTGCTTACATTACAAAAATTATATTGAATATTGATGTTTTTTTATTTTTTTTAAGAAACAACTAAATTTGTGAGAAACTCAAATTTATAAGACAAATACGTTGTTAACAAATCTAACAACATAATTAACAAATTCGACATAATTAATATAAAAATGATATAGAACAGCAGCGAAAACAATCATAAAGTTGGATCATATCAGGCCACTTATAGGGAGGTGGCGAAAACAATCCTAGTATGGATAAATAAATAAAAAATCTAAGTTTTTTAAATAAGTGTTCTTATTGGATTATATCAAACTACTTATTTTTTTTAATAAATCTATTAAAATAAAAATAAAAAGCGAGTTAAATGGACCGGTTCGCCTCGCCTTCCTAGCCTGTTTTTTTGGCGAGCCGAGCAGGACAAGCCTCATAGAAAAACTGAGTTAAAATTTTTTACTCAACCCATAAAAACTAGCGAGTTAAACGGATGAGTCTGACGTCAGACCCGTTTTGCAAATAGAATGCTTGATTTATGCAACAACAAAAAAATTGCTACTTATAAAAGGTGTAAAAAAAAACTAATACTTTCGTCAAAGAGAGTTTTTATTTTTGACCAACATTTATTTTAATTAAATTCGTTTTTCTTCTTTTGTTTTTGTCATAGAGAACTTTAATCCATGTGACCTATCGTTTTCATAGACAATTGTTATAGCATTTCATTTTATTTTTTTGACGAATGTTATAGCATAGCACTAGCTCATGCAACTCTTTTAAATTATTCCACTTGTATGAGGATTTGTTTCATCTTCATCATGAGGATACACATTTAAGAACAACCTATAGCAGTTTCACCATCAATAGAATCATATGAGTCTTTGGTGTATAACAAGTCTTCCATGACAGATTTCCGAAATGTGTAATTAGTAAAGTTGAGCTTAATTATATGCAGCTCTTGATTTTTCTCCATTTAAAATGCACAAATAGAACCACTTTGTTGGGGGGAAAAATTCAGACTTAATACTAGCATATAATATTTTTCCCACACATGTGCAATTAAGTAGGCAAGCACAAAAATTCAATTCTAGAGCAGAATATCAATAATGACTAATGAGTACAAAATAATTTTCCTAGGAAATACTAGGAATTAACAACAATCATCAAAGGTGGAAAACACATACTCAAGTTATAGACAAAATAATATTAGTGAGGTATGCACTGATTCCATGTGATTCAGTTATAACTATTGCTATTGTTGGTTAGGAGATGGTATCACTGTTGGTTAGGACTAAATTGCCTCTGATTTTGTATCATCAATTATGATCCCTTCATTGTAGGGCTTCTTCTATGCTTATGACTTCCATTGAATTGAATAATATACATATTTCATCAATTAGTTTATGTGAACTGTCTCAAGACCTTTCAATTCGGATAATTTACAGCGCTTTAAACCGACTGCTATTAGTTTTTTTTTTTTTTTTTGACAAGGCTATTAGTTTTTATTATATGATTAATAATTTGTTTATTTTCAGGTTATTACCCGTGACCACAACTTAGTTGGTAAGGACATTGCATGTAATATGCAGAGATCGAAATTTGAACTCTGGTACACCCATTTAACCATTTTATAAGATGAAATTCTAGTACTATTTAACAAAAAGAAAAACAGTCAATTATTAATTAAAATTAGAAAATGGGAAGCACTTGATTAAAGTAGTGACAAGTTTATTTTGCAGACATGAGGCATTTCATTAAAACATCAATAGAAGACTATTGTTGAAATATAGAAGTACACGCTTTCCATTTCTACAGGCCTTCGATGAAGGCGACCCCTGTGTTTTTCAACCAAACATTACCTTGGATTAGTTGTGTTACTGTAAACTTGCTAGCCTCTGCAGCTGTTGTGATGATATGATAACCAGGCCAAGTCACTCTCTTGCTAGTGCCAGCACCTGCTCCGGTGTTCAAGTACTCTCCGTAATACAATGTTTGCAGAAAGTCCTTACTCGCGGCATCCCATTCAGCCCATCCTGTTGGGTCAATGTGGCTGTCCACGACGGACTGCAGCACAACAGTCCTGGAGTATTTCTTCCACGGGCGGCCTAGGTAAGTTTTGATGGAGCCTACCACCGGCTTGAGGTCTGAGCTTGGTATTATCTCACATTGCTGAATTGAAGTGGCGGTGTTCTGGTTTGGGTCTAGTCGACCTTGGGCTGTGACCATGTTATTTTGGTTGCTCAGAGGCTTTCGGGCCACGAGTTTGCACTTCTGGAACACAACAGCCGCGTTTCCAAAGATAAAGTCAACGGTACCGGTAATGAAGGAGTCACGGTAAAATTGCCGGTTGGAGTGTGCATAGAGAGTGTCTTGAAATGCATCAATTTTGCAGCGGTTGATGACAGATTGATCAGAGCCAACGCGAAGAGCAACTGCCTGGTGTTTCTGTGGCCCTGCCGTGTTTTGGAACCCAATATCTTGGGCTATAAACCCGTCTCCAACAGCAGCTACAAAACAATATCATACATAAATAAAATTCAATGATAAAGAAAATGGAAATGGTAAATATAGAAGGTGAAAAATCCATACCAACTGTTGCAGTGTCGAAGGTGCCTGTTCCATCGACGAAATTTAAGCTGCCTGTGATTATCGTTGCATCCATACCATCACCCAAGAGCATCACATTCGTCTTTTGACTACTGATTTCTACTTTCTCTTTGTAGGTTCCCTTTTTCACATAGATAACATACCTTGTCTTACCTTTGTTCGGCGCGGATGCCACAGCTTCAGCAATAGTCTTGAACTTGCCGCTCCCGTCCTGTGCCACCACAACATTAGCGTCTATGTTCGCAGCTGAAGACTCCAAAAGCCTTCTATCCTTACTTGTTACCCAAGACGGAAAGTTCCCGTTCAACGATTCATCAATGAATTCATTGTGATCCATTGGAGGTAAAACCGAAACAAGCACAGCAAGAGAAGATCTAGCTCTGGATATCAAATCATGAAGATCACTTTCCATAACGGCCCTAGATGTACCTTCTAATCCATCCAAACAAGTTGCATGGTTAGTGAGCACACTACTTAGCCATGTGTGTGCATCTTGCTGCGAGTCAATGTTAGTTTTTGTTAAAGCCAACACTGAGTCCCAAACTCTTTCTATGGACAAGTCCATTAGTTGCTCACAGTTGTTCAAAGCCATTTCCTCTCTGCGGTTGTTAATCCGGCTTTTGATAACATTGGCCGTATCCATCGCGTTTTGAATGCGTGCCGTGGACTTTGTTAATAAGGATATGAGTGTACTCAATTTGTGGTCTTTTGTGTTGTCCAAGGTTAAACCTTGAACTACTTCTGATACATGAGTTAAGCATGATTTTACATCAAGTGCATGTTCACACACATTAGGAGCTGATGAGAGGTTAAAGACGGAGTTTGGTTTGTTGAGATTAGAAACAATTAGGGCTGATGAGCTTATGATTACAACTAAAGAGAGGATTAACCAAAATGTTTTAGGAATCGATTTTTTTGGCTTGTCTAGCAAAGATTGATTGGAAGCCATACTGATAAGCATAAGCTAGCTAGTTACTACTGATTCCTGGTTTTGCTTACTTTGATCTTTGTTTACTTTATCATTCTTATATATAGACAAAATCATATTCTGTAACATCCCAGACTGCTTTCCGGATGACTGACTGACCCCACAAACTAACACGAGTCTTTTCAGCATGTTTTGTCCTCACTCATATGCATTCTAACAAACTTCCCAAAAGGTCACACATCCAAACACTACTCCAAGTCAAGTAGGCTTAAATATGGAGTTCTTATTTGTTGGGCTCCCGTAAAGAAGCACCTTGTTGGTATAGGTAGTACATATCAATCCTTATAAACCATCCTTCAACCATGCAGACCCATACCTGCACAGCCTCAGAATCCCTCTCATTCTAATGTGAATTTGAGCTATTGCTTAGAAGCTGTCAGGAGCCGCACATTATCATGCCTTGTGCACCGGCGTTCACTCCCCGTCCTCGTCAGCCTCGAGTATTACATATTCCATTTTGAAGATAAGGATTACATATTCAATTATACATGTGATTTTCATTTTTTTATACAATTCCTAGTAACATGTGATTAATTTTATATCTCTTTGTCTTGTACAATTCATAGTAAAATATAAAGTATGGTTGCTGGTGGAACTGGACTATTCATAGAAAGTTTGATTTATATATTTTTTAAGAACAAGTTGGATTATGGAGTCACTTTCAATTTCATATCATACTTTTGTCTCCCTTATATTATATTTTTGTTTATGTATGAATCATTTCAATGACAGCTAATGTTTTCTTATAAAATGGATGAAAGTTGAAGATATTATTGCAGAGTAACGTGCATAAATTGTTTCATATTCTTATATATGCACGATGGATCAAGACAAATGTTATATAGTTTAAAACAAAGAAAGAGGAAAACGTTGTAAATATAATATTAAATTGTGTAATTATTTATATAGATTTTGTTCCGAACTGGATTAAAGCCTTAAACCGATATACATCTTTGGATCGAATGTGACTCTACATGGTCACAGTGAAGAAGCCATCCTCACAATATGTGACAAACCATAAATAAAAGACGCTTGCATGGATTGTACTATTCTCGATTTTACTCATACATCGGAATCTATAACGTGGTAAAATCACTCATTATGCGCATTATTCTCATAGTTTAGGCAACGTTATAAAGACATTTCTTTTCTTGATAACTCTCATTTAATTATTAGTTTCAGCCTTATTTGTTTTATTTTTTGACAAAAGAAAGCTCAATTTATTTCATTATATTAATACAAGTTGGTATCAACTCAAAGACATAGCGACGAGACCAAAAAAAGACCACTCTAGCTATAGAATGGGCGACCCTTCGCATGACGCCGAATGAGCTTCAACTCAAAGTCGGGACTTAAATCTAAAATACAATTAATCTTATGAATAATAGAACTAAATTCAGAGGCACCATTGCGCTGGTTTCGAATTGCATACACAACATTATGAGCATCTGTATCGAAAATAACATCATTGAAACCTCTTTGTTGTAATACCGTCATTGCCTATTTTAGATTCACCCTCCCATTTCACCATGCTATATAAGTACAACCTCTTTTGTCATTGAGTATGTTAATTATTAGAATTAGAATTCTCCAAAGTTCTATTGTATACCACAATCAAAATCCTCTCTAATGTCATTGTTCAACCAACATTTTTCACTAACCCTCCTAAGCCCTAATTTATTGTAATTGTCCTGCCACTATGAAAATATCAACTTCTCAAACCTAATAATTCACATATTTTGAGGGTGCAATCTACTATCTAGCTATGTCATTTGAGTTTATTTGTGATTTGAAGTTTGAGTAGTTTTCAATGGAAACATTTTTTGATGAGTCTGTAATTGGCGGTGATTGTGAGTTGCAAGTTAGACGTTAAATCATTTTTGTCCAACACTGTAAATGTTTGCTATACTAATACTCGTTTTGTATGTGTATTCCAATTTCATTCCATTGTTGACGATATTTGATCAATTTATAGTTTTCACCCTATGGTTTTTAAGGGAAGAGCTAGAGTTCGAAGCGAATTCTAACATCAAGTAGTTCTAATCTCCTTTAATATATATATATATATATGAAAAAGATATTATCAAATTCTCTTAAACTTATTCACCTTTAAAATTAAATTAACATCTCATTCATTTGGATATTTATTATATAACTATGGCTTAAACATACTTTTAGTCCCTGTATGCACACCAAATTTTGCTTTTAGTTCCTGTATGTGATTTTATTTCAAAATAGTCTCCGTATCGACCAAATTTTTTGTTTCTGGTCCCTAAAGTTAAAATCTGCAGGAAAATTCTCAAGTTTCCTACAGATTTTCTTATGAATTTTCCTGCAGATTTTTGCTTTAGGGACCAGAAACAAAAAGTTTGGTCGATACGTGGACTATTTTGGAATAAAATCACATACAGAGACTAAAACCAAAATTTCGCGTACATACAAGGACTAAAATGACATTTAAGCCTATAACTATTGTATGCCTGCGCAATGCGCGGGTCTCATTCTACTATTCATTATTTAAGAAGCCTTTGAAAACATTGTACTACACGCAAAAGACAGTGTTTATATTTTACATGAAGGGTTACATAGTAAAATTCCATATTACATTACACATACAACAAACAAATCAAAACAAAACTAATATGTAAGACATACAACCTCAGATGTAATACATTTCTAAAAAAACTTGCATAAATTGTCCTCAATGAAGTAGTAGCAATTCATACCCACCAATCCTATATAGTAAAACCATGCTCTTCTCCAATAAGG
This sequence comes from Trifolium dubium, assembly GCA_951804385.1. Taxonomy (NCBI): domain Eukaryota; kingdom Viridiplantae; phylum Streptophyta; class Magnoliopsida; order Fabales; family Fabaceae; genus Trifolium; species Trifolium dubium. The sequence goes on along the minus strand of OX638072.1, from coordinate 10,547,071 downwards.
ATTGATGTAAAAATAAATTGGAATTACCAACAATATTGATATGTATGCCACAGAAAAGCTCACACGGAAGACATACATATCCATCCAACTATCATCATCATCTCCATACTTGTTCAATCCATTTGGTAATGTAGCAGGTGCTTGGCCACTTGAACAGCAACTTTTTGGCAGTGGAGGTCCACAAAGAAATTGATTACCCTCATAGCTACTTTCATCAAATGTAATGAATTGTCCTTTCCTATCAGGTGTTGCACCTGATAAATTGTTGTGTGCTACACTGAATACTTCAAGGGATGTCAATCCACTTAGTTGAGGAGGAATTTGGCCACTCAACATGTTGAAAGAAAGATCTAAACTCTCTACTTGTACCAAATTGGAGAATGTAGCTGGAATTTTTCCGATGAAAAAATTGTTGGACAAGTTCAACGATTTAATTTTAGTCAAGTTTCCAAGTTCATATGGGATAGTTCCATTTAACTTATTATGAGACAAGTCAATTCCAGACATATAAATAAGGATACTTGTTGTATAACTTTCTGATCTTTCCTTTGAAGTAAAGTTAGCTTGCTCTTTCCCAAACCTATTATATGTATATCCTCTATCATAAATGTATTCATTGAATTCATTCCTTGATAGAATGGGATCCTTATTCTCAAAAGGCATTTTTCCCAAACAATTAGGTATTTCACCAACAAAATTGTTATAGGAAAGGTCTAGTATCTTTAAATCTGTTGTCACATAATTGCTTTGGTATATTCCCAGTAAAGTGATTACCTTTCAAAAGGAGGATGTTTACTCCTGTATGACGAATATCATGTATTAAGTCATGAATTCCGTTTGTTATTTCGTTGTTGCTAAGGTCTAGTGTCATTAAGGATGACATTTCTCTGAACTGGTATTTTTCTCCATATACATCTCTGAACATATTTTTGGACAAGCAACTAAAATTGTTGTTGCTCAAATGGATAAAAGTGGCAAAAGAATTTACAAAAGAAGGAACACAACCTGACAAATTATTTTGCGAAAGATCTAGATAAGTAATCGAATCATGTCCTATCAATTGTGATGGGATAGATCCTTCAAAATGATTATTGGACATCGAAAGCTCAATCAACCTTGAATAATATTGTATTTGTCTTGGAATTTTTCCAATGAAATTATTATTACTTATGTCTAAACATTCAATGTTAGATAAGTTAAAAAGGTTACTTGGAATGTTACCAGAAAGGCTATTTCCATCCAACAACAAGTACTTCAAAGAACTGAGTTGAGTTCCATCCCCAAGAAAGTTATATGGTATTTCTCCAAAAAGTTGATTATCCGACAGATCCAAAGCATATAAAGAGCTTAAGTGGCTTAACTTGTAAGGAAGTGAACCGTGGATTGCATTTCTTGACATATTTAGATGAACCAGATTTGGAAAAATTGAACTGATGTTATTGCTCCACATTTGACCGGATATTGCATTGTCGGATACATCAATGTTTACCATGTTGAGATGGGGACGCGATGGAAGTTGGAAATCACCTATAATGGAACAATTCACAAGAATAAGAGCTTCCATTTTTGTGTTGTTTTCTATTAACCAATTTGGGAAGTCTCCTCTTAGTTTACAACCGGTAAGGTCCACGTAAGTCAAATTGTATTGATAAAGATGAAAGTTTGGAAGTGAAATGGAATTGGCCTGAGTTATTGAAGACAATCGAAGAACTTGCAATTGAAATTTCGGAACCCATGTTTTCAAAGATGAGTGTGAGTCAAGGATGACGACTTTATTCCCATTACCATAGATGAACATAAGGTTCGAATGATTTGAAAATGGTGTGAATGAAATAGGGAATTCAAATTGGTTTCCTTCGAAATTCACATATTCAAGTGAAGTAAAACTTGCAAGGTTAGGACCGATATTACCAATAAAGTGATTATCCATAAGTGACAAGTTTCGAAGTGATGTCATGTTGAAAAAAGATGAGGGGAGCTTTGACACAAAATTATTTTGGGATAGATCTAACACTTCTAACTTCTTAAGCTTAGACCATCCTGAAAAATGAAAAAGGAAAAAAACACTTTAGATTTGATGATGGATATTGTAAAAGGTGATCTAATCCAATAATTGTAATAATAGAAATGATAAATACAATTACCTCCATCTGGAAGGGTACCATTTATCTCACATTTAAACACAGACAAAACTTTCAAAGAAGATAAGTCCCCAATACTTTTGAAAACCTCATTTTCTAGATTAGAATTGTAGTCCAATGTCAAATGTTCCAAATTACTTAAGCCACGAAATTCTACACACAAAATGATACAGGGATATATTAATAATTTATTATCATTATACATCAGATTAAGACTCTAATAGAAGAGAAAGTTGTTAACCATGATGATCACAGACAAAAGATGAGTTTTAAATGTAATCAAAATAGCAATATACATACTCACCAGAAATGTTTAGCGATCCTTTTAAGTTGGTTTGACTCAAGTCGAGAGATTTGAGACGTAGAAGACCATTTAAAGATGAAAGAATATTATTACTCAAATTGTTGAAACTCAAGTCAAGGATCTCCAATGAACTCAGTTTTGATATATCTAGCAATATTATTGTATAAAAACATAAGTACATGATCACAGGTTCATATGTTTTTCGGATTAATATGCAATGTACTATAACATACTGTGAATTGATTTCGGATTTATTCCAGAGCCTTGTAAATATAAACTCTTGAGGGAAGAAAGCCCACTGAGAGCAGATGCAATATCAGTGTCATTGAAATTGCTGTTGGAAATGTCAAGGATCTCAAGATTCTTCAATATGGCGCATAATCCTACATGTACGTTACATTAATAAATATATTGCGATACAGTGATACTGCAATGGTTAGCTATGTTTCTTAATAAAATGGAAAGTGTTAACTAATGAGTGCTATCTATAATGCTTACCTTGTATATGAAGATCTGAGTCCAATCCAATCTCACTTAAATACAATTCCTTCAAAGATGTGAATCTCCCGAGTGATGGCAGGATTTCATTATTCAAACTGTTGACACTTATGTCAAGCACCTCCAGATGCATCAATTTCGATGAAATTGTCTCCAAAACTATCTGACCATCTATGGTACGTACAAATATGTATCATCAGTGCTGCTAGTTATAATGAATTTGCTGAAGCATTTAAAAAACGAGTCATGCGATATATAGTGAACCAACTTTGTCGTGAATTTGAGGAAATCAATTTTAGCGTATATATGGTTTCCATCATTGTTAAACGCTAAAGAACATTGAACAAAAGAGGAGTAAGAAATAAGAACCATCGATTCCCTAAGCTTCAATTTCTTATGCTTCTATAATCAAAGAATATACAATTCTTTCAAAGAAGTAGCTAGAAAGAGAACTAAATATGGGAACATGATATGAAGGACTGGAGAAAAATCCGAAAAGAAAAACTGAATTAAGTAAATTAAACAATGAAAGTGGGGTACCAGATCAATCCCGAGACAGCCGCAATGAAAAATTCGCACTAATAAGCATTTCTCTTAAAAAATACTGTGTTAAATTTATTTGATTTTGTAAGGAAGTAAACTATAGACTAGCAAAAAAACTGTAATTTTGGCCTCACCGTGTAATGAAATCCCGTTTTTAGCTAAAGATAGAGACTTTAGAGATGAAAATCCATCCAAACAAGACAGATAGTCGGTAGCATTATTCAAATAATTTTCATTGAAGTCAAGAGCTTCCAAAAGTTTCAATCCTGCATCATAATAATAATTCATTTTTTACATTAGTAATTAATTGTGATAACCAATGATGAGAGAATTAATTAATTAATATAGAATTTGTATGAGAATTAATAAACATAAACCTTGATCAGTAGTACTTGTACAACCAGATAAGAGAGTAGATGACAGGTCGAGAGTCTTCAAATCTTTGAAGACTATTAAATCGGAAAGGTTAAGTCGTCCAATGATCGACTGAAGTTTAAGTTTACTGACTCTTCGAGTGATGATATCGCATTCAACTCCTTTCCATTTACAACAATCAGTAGTGTTGTCTACCCAATACAGCGCGCTCTTTGTGAAGCCTAAAGTGGGATCATATATATAGGTCAAATGGGAGTTAAGAGCTATAAGAGCTTCTCTCTCTTGCTTCAAACACCCTTCACAACACTTGAGTACCAAAACCAACAAAAACAGACATACTAAGAACCTCTTCATTTTCTTCTTCCAATTTTGTAACAGAATGAGATTAATTATTGAACAAAAAACAACTTCAACTTATAGAGGGGGGAACGTTGTTTGGTCTAGCAATAATGAATACAACATGGATAGTACAATAAATGCATGCATATGGAACTTCCAAGAAACAACAATAGATCAAGTCAGTCAACTCTAGTCTATCAAGTCAGTCAACTCAGTTTTTTTTTTGATAAATTATAAGTCATTAGAAAGTAGAAATTGATCACACACACAATGTGGAGGGATCAGGGTTCAAATTCCGGTCATGAACATTCGACCTAGCAATTTCAGCATTGTCTGCCAGTTAAACTAGGAGTTCTAAACTCAAGCCAGTGAACTCTAGTCTAGTCATTCCATTGGCTAACTTTTTTCAATACTTCTTGGGTTCTTAATTATAGAATTTTTTTAATAAAAAAATTGTTTCTGTTTTGTCAGTAGTCTAGTGTCTAGAATTCCACCTTATAAAAGTAAATAAGAGGGCGTACCAAATCATTAAAGCTGTTGAAAAAAAAAGAACTGTGCACATCAGTATGAAAGAGGCATACTTTCTTATCACGTAAATTGATTGTTTTGTATTTGATTTTTATAGATAATTAATCTTCTCAAGTTATCCATACTCTCATAGACTCCTTTGACTGACTTGATATATAAAAATTATAGTTTGAACCCTAGAAACCAATCTGAGGTTGAGATTTGAGATGTATCAACCTATAATGCTAGACAAATGAATGTGAAAGTACATGTGAGAAAATCCACAAGAGTGGTTTCTATGCAGAAGCTGAGGAAGATTTTGCTGACTTTCTTGGAGGAATATGCCAAAGGACCATCAATGTTCATGGTGACAGACAACTTGGTCTTGACTTCAATGTCTTCTGTTTCTGCTCTTTCATATCTAATAAGATCAAATGTCCCTCTATTCGACTTCGAGTAAATTGTTATCAGAATTGGTGTAACGAGTTTAATCCTTGTTATTCAAGGTAATGTGCTTTCATTAGCTATCATGTTAACTAATGCTTTCGAGACACTAGTTAAGAAAATTAAAAAGGTAAATTTTATATAGATTTTTTTTCATATATTTTTGAAAAAATTATGGTATTATCATATTATAGGTAGGTTTCTTTACCAAAAAAATATTATAGGTGGGTTTGAATTTTTAACTATTTATTTAATTCATCCCACGTGTGACCTTTCCTGTTCATGGATGAGATTTGATTTTTGGTTAAATGCATTTGAATTTTTAACTGATATAATTGTTATACTACTTACTGTACTTGTCTCGTTTTTTTTTTAATCTCCCATTATTTAATCTTTGATTAGGTAAACAATCATAAATTGTTAATAAAATACAAATAGTAAAATAAAGACTTAAATATGTAAAGTGTCCTTGTATTTTGAGATCACTTAAGTTTTAGTCTTGTATTTTAAAAAACTTTTAAATTGACTCTGTACTTTCATTTTACTTTTAAAAATGTCCCTGAATCCATTTTTTGATATGTCATCAAAAAATGGGTTAAGAAACCTTTTTAAAAATAAAATGAAAGTACAAGGCCAATTTAAAAGTTTTTTAAAGTACACTGACTAAAACTTAAGTAACTCCAAAGTACAAGATCTTTTACATATTTTATAACCTAAAATAAATGATGAAATTAGATGAAAAATAATTGTTATATACCAGTCAAAAATTGGTATCGCCTTAATTTCTCTTCTTTTTCTTATAAAGATCCCTTCAATTATTCAATTGGAAAAATAATATAAAAAGTTAAAAACCTATAAATATGAATATGACAGCTTTTATTTTAAGCTTATTTGCACTTTTGATCACATAAAATACATAATTATGTGATTTTGGTCCCTCAAATTTAAAATGAACAATTTTGACCCTTCAAGTTTGCCCCTTTTTGCATTTATCAACCCCTATACATATATTGACCAATTTTGACTTTAAAAACGTTGACATTTCTTTCTTTAATTACAAGGCACCTCCATATATTTTGTATTTTTAAAAAAAATCTTAATTTCCATATTGGTAAATTTTACACCATTAAGAAAAGTCATGCTAGCGTTTTTGAGTCAAAATTGGTCAAAATGTGTATGGAGCAAAGTTAAGAGTCAAAATTGCTCATTTTAAACTTGGGAACCAAAACCGCACAATTATAAAACTTTTAAGGTTAAAAATGCAATTAAGCCTTTATTTTATAAGCTAATAAATTATTATTTTTTGGTATAGAAGCTAATAAATTATTTAAGAAAAATAAATTGAGACAAACTTAATCCAAAAAAAATAAATTAATATCACATAAGTTTTCTACTTTGAGCGGATATTATGATCTAAAATCTTTTTGAAATATCCTTTTTTTGCCTTCAAAATCACTTCAATAATTAGACTTTATTTTATCATCAGTAACAATAACATTCGAGTGTGCGCTACTCCAACATGTGGGATCTCAAATATAATTCTTATTTGTCACTGCATCACTTCAAGAGCCAACAATACGCATATCAGAATATGTATTATCTGGTTCCTGTGTTTGTTTTCTGACTCAATTCTCCTCCAAATCTATAGTACGTACATGTACCGATACCTACACATAATCTGTTTGAATTGTGATACTTTGTAATATTACTTCCTCGTGAACGTTTTCAACATGTAGATCATTATTAATCTAAGGACTAAGTGATTCTAGTTGAATATTTTCAACTACCATAACCTTTGGAATGACTTAGTTGAAAATATATTAATAATTTGTCAAGAACCTTTTTAAAGATTGTTTAATTTGTCGTGCAGGCCATCCAAAGTAGGAGGAATATCCCATGTCTTCAACATTAATCTTGATTCTTGCAACTGTTAACCCCCAACAACAAGTTCAGAAATTTTAAAGACAACCGCATCATTCTTGAAACATGGTGTAGATAACTAGTTCAAAGGTATATCATATGGGTTCTTTAAGACTTGCTTAATATTTTGTTTTGATGACAAGATATACCAATAGTTCCATTGGCTAATTGCTACATACTTTGGATATTTGGGATTTGAATTACACGCAGTAACTACATCGACACAGTTACTGCTCCTAACCTTCCGATCTACAATTGAAGTCTGAGAACGTTTATAGATGATTTTATTACTGTGTAATTTAAACCATCCAATTTTAAATCAATGGTCAGAATTTAGAATTTATTCCAGGTGAAATTGCGTGCTGTGAATATTTGCTACACTGAATTTACCAACCGAAGCACCACTCAAACCAAGGAAGGACCTATCACGTTTTCCTTGATTTTGCATATTTGTTGCATCAAATTTATCAACCATAACAACACAATCATCATGAGAGTGGCATGAAGATGCTCTACTAGGGTTCCTAAGGGTTCTGCCGTGGTGGAAATTACACAATTTTTTGGTCTAATTTAAATATGATAGCTAAAACTACACAAAAAGAAAAAAGTTACACTAAAAGTTGATACTATTTCCTTTTTATATAGGCATGAAGGATGAAATACCTTCAACCTATGTAAGAGACATAATTGCATAAGGGATGTCTAGTTTGCATAATTGCATAAGGGATGAAATACCTGTGTCATGTTCTTCAAGATTTTCACATTCAAATAGAAGCGGGAGAGGGGAACAACTCATATGTACATGAAGAATGCCATAAATATTGAAATGCTTACATCCGAGGCCAAGCTTGACCATAATCATCTTTCTTAAAATATCGCCGGTCCCAAGACCAGGGCACATCTGCAGAGGATAAATGATAATTAGAAAACAATAACATGGGTCAGCTTGCTTAGAACAGGTGAGTACCACCTTCAGAAGTGTAAGGCAATGGAGGGAGTTCATAAGGCACAGGTAACTGGATTTTAATTTCAGATGATGAATATGTAGTATCCCTTGTCGGCGCAGTCAGGGTCACTAGTTTTGTTTTCTTCATTTCAGACGTTTCTTGTACTGGGCATTTATCCTGTAATTCATTGTTTGTTAGCACCGTTGTCCTCATCCCTTTCTCATTTCAATGGTCAGAAAGGTGATCAGAAGATCTCTTCTTTTTTGGTCAAAGAAGATATAATCTCTCTAACCAGTTGATGATTAATCATATCAAGCATAAAACATCATGAAAGAGTAAAAGGATGTGTATGCTACCTTTGATAGTTTAACATTACTTGTACAAGAAAATCCACATCCGGGTTTCAATACTGACGGTAGAAAGAGCACACCCAACTGTAAGGAAATATGCATTAAACATTTAGTACATCCTCTGGAGAACTGGATAAAATGTATTTGACTGATCCTCCAAGCATACGAAACAATAATTAGAGAAAGCACTCTTCTTTACAACTTAAGATTATTGTATGTGTTTTTATGCAAGCTTTTAAGATAATGAAGCTGATCAATTTTCTTGGGTCTGAATTGCCAATAAGTAACAGCAAAAGTCTGACAAAAAACAACATACCTCGTACGAACGAATCATCAACTGACTATTATTCTTCTGAAGAGCTCCCCAGGCAGCTTTGCTCAGATTTGAAGAAGTTAAACAGAACCAACTATTTGGAAACATGGTGTTTCACAGTTAACTGTCTATAGCATGACTTAGAAGTGCACTAAATGACAAAATTCAACATTAGAAGTCGAAGTGCAGAGAATAAGTGTGATAAAGCTCTTACGCGAGATTCTGATTGTTGTAACGAGCAAAAGTCTTTATATGTGGCATTGCACGGCTGAAACAGCAAAAAAATAGGTGTGATTGGCGGAATTTTTTTCATTAACTTCCAAAAAAATTGGGTGACATATTCAGTGTTTCCATGTAGGTGTATAATTGGATCAGAACAATGCAACAAACCAATCTTCATTGCAGAAAGCCCAGCTCTGATTCATATCAAATGGATACTAAAGCAGTGATGAGGGATTGCAGAAAACTCTCTGCTATTATGATAATTATAGTTTCTTTTTATAGTCACTGGTTCTGACCATCTCCTTCTACATTTCCACCAAATTCGAGACTAAGTATCGTATATCAGCGTGCCAAATGTTCCAGTTTTACTTCTAGGGGTCAGATGAATCAATGTTGTGGACCCAAGGCACAGAATCATCAAAATTTATGTGAAAAGGCCCAAGAAAGGGATGGCATCTGATGACAGTACTGTGAGATGTGATGCACCTGATAGGCAGATAGTGACTAAGATGGAGAATGCCCTAACTAACAGCCTCACGGCAGTAATGATGGGGAATGGAGTATAGGTGCGATACAAGGACTGTGTGTAACTAGAGAGGTAATATATGCCATAATCAACGGGTGGAAACTGGGAAGTAGCTGAGGCTGGAAATTAATTGGAACTTAGCCCCAAAAATCTACCATGTGGGTTATCTTGAGTGAAGTAGGAAACCACTAGTCTCCCCTGTAAATCGTCCTTTGACATTTACTGTTACAACTTCAATTAGATGGTAGATTTACTTACGTGCGACCAGTATGGTTTGCTTTCCATTTTGCCCAATACTTTTTAAAAAATGCTTTCTCCACATTCTTCATGGGACTTGGAATTGCATTTCCAGCACCATAGCCCTACAGAATAATAAATGACAAAGACGTTGTTTGAAAAGCTGCGCTTAAAAATTGAACTTTGAAAAAACCAACAAATAAATACAACTTTGCACATCTTTATGTACAAGAGAAAAAAGGTATTAAGCATATAGAAATAACAATAAATCCAATTCCAAAATGATCGATCATGCCATTAAATTATATTTATTGCAGATCATTTCTATTATTTATCAAGTTATTGTCAAAAACCACATATGAAAGTAGAATAAGGATGGAAATTGGACCCAAATGCAGTGGGTAACCCAAGAATATTAACTAATACTAGGATCTAATAGGGATATAGCTAAGTGGCTGTGGGATATTCTCGTGAGGATCGGAAAGGATATATGTATCACCCTATATTACAAATTTCCTATACTGTAACACAACTTCTAATAATTATAAATTTTGAGTTCCTCTTTATATATTTCTACCTCTGGAACACCAAACTTACTATTACAAGTTTCAAAATTTTGATCTACATAAATGCAGACTCATAAAATAGTCCAGGTCAAGCTAAGTGAAAAAATAAGCAGGTAAACCTAGGGCTTCAATATATTACCAGTTCGGCATTGATCTGAACACTTATACACAGTATAACTATAACAGCACTTTTAAAATTATCAACTGTTACAGCCATAATTTTAGACAATACATAGGAATTTATTTATACCGTCCAGTGAATCCAATGATTAAAGTTATGGATGCATAGATGGTCCACCTTTTTTTTTTTTGATAAAACATAGATGGTCCACTTTAAAAGTTCTGTGCACCATAAGTGTCATTGGAATATGATTCAGAATCCATTTAATTTACAAAAAAGGGACTAGACACTACAAAAGTAATAGTTCCATATTTGACATAAAAAATGTTTAAATATGTTTTTACTCCCTATAAATATATCAACTTTCATTTTTAGTCCCTCTAAAAAATTCCTTCGAACTTTAGTCCCTCTAAATTTCCAATAATTCACATATCATGTTTTAAATGATCTTTTTGGATGACATCAGTATTAAGACTTAAAAATATCATTACTTTAATAATTTAACTGTTTAATCTAATGATATTTTAAGTTCTTAATAATGATGGCATAAAATAAAAGTCATTCGGAACATGTTACGCAGACTTTATAAGAAAAACAGGGACCAAAATTGAAAATTGGAAATTTAAAGGGACCAAAGTTCGAAGAAGGTAGATGGACTAAAAACATATTTAACCCTACAAAAAATCTTTCATAAAAAACATACAAAACAAGAGATGAGTAACAATACAAACACCCAAGGAGTAGTTCTGATCCCCCTCTCTAGTATTAAGTCTAATTTAATTCAAAATAATACTCATTCTTCTTTAAAGAGTTTACGAAAATAACTCTTCCGTCTTTCCTTTATATCTTGTTTAGTGATCAATTTTTTCTCTCATCATTCTCTATGGATCTCACCTGGTTCAAGCCTCTTTTCCTACCCTATTTTTATCAAGTTTGTATATATCTCGTTCAACCCTTTTAGGGTTAGTGCTCTTAGCTTCGCAAGACACCTTCTTAGTGTCATGCTTAGCCACCTTATAATTATTCTATTTTTTTATTTTTTACACGAATAAAATTTTATCCTATAACATTCTACTAAAAAAAATTTATCCTATAACACACCTTTTTAAGCTTAATCTTTTGATGTATGTTCTTATCCCATCAACAAGAATCTTTACCCTTTTGACCAAAACCTCTTGAATCTCCATGTGGTGTTTTGGATATCTTCCCAAATTCCTTTAGTCATCTCGTTCTTAAAAACTCCTCTAATACTTGTTGTCTCATAGTATTGATTTTCACCCTTTAATTACCACCATTTATCCTACAAATATAAACTTTGCTACTCATGTTTACTCTACTCTTGTTGGCACATCCATAATCAAATCCCAAGTTAGGTGATTAGACTCACTCCTGGTATGCTTAATGGAAAAAGAAAGAAAAAAAATCACTCCTGGTACAACTTTGCAGTATATGCTAGATTTCAATCTTATTTTCTTGTAAAAAAATTCAATTTAAGAGAGTATCTATATTAAAATTTTACTTACTTCTATAGAGCATCTAACATCTTCTACAGTAGGCCATATAATTTGAGGCTCCCCCATACCAAGGGGTGCTTTATCTTCAGAGAGACCTGCTGACATTGATGATGCCAGTTCAACCATCCATTTTTCATCTAAAGAGCCAAGCGAGGAGAACTACAATAGGTATAGGCCAAGTATATCATCAAAACTAAACATTAATACTGCAGTTTTCTAAACAAAAAGCTGCATTATAGTCGGAACTTACTACCATAGAAGACAATAAAATTGACAAAAATATGAGCGAAGTATGATACTTTGACATTGATTTCTTCATCAAACATAAGAGTAATGAGTTAAATTAAACATGAACTAACTGAAACTGAAAGAAGAAAAAAAATGTAACATGGCCTACAGCCTGACAGTACCTGATAAACAAGGGGGGATTTCTTAAACTCTTCATCAAATGTACACCCTTGGAGAACTGAACGAAGCTTCATATGGCCCCATTTTTTCAAACCATTACCAGAATGATATCCAGGTACAGATGCAATTAATCTAACCTGTACGTACATAATGCGAAAAGCATCATATCTCCTGATGTACAAGTACAAAGTATCCAAGAATGTAACCAATTATCAAATAAATAATAACTAATAAGCAATAACCTTTAACTAACAAGGGTATCAATTTAAAATCAGTGAATGAAAAACATACCATTGCATCAGTATAGTCAAACTTCTTGAAAAATGATGGACATATACTGAAGTTTCCAAGGGATGGAAGATTAACAGAGAATTCGGGCCACTGAATCACCAAATAAGTCATGATATTAATAATATGAATAGTCATAATAGCAATCCTAATAACAACACACGATCAATCAACGAGATTAATGTCAAATCCTGTTGCTAATTGAAAATGCTATAAATTGATTCAATCAAACGAAAAGCATTTTCAGAAGAGAAACTAGAAATGATATGGGACATAATAGCATCCTCCTTATTTCACGTAGTTGGCCACACTTAGTTAGAAAAGGATCTTGCTTAAGTATTATATATTAATTAATTTTTATTTTGCCACGTCAATTTAGTTGAAGCACCATTAAGTCATTGACGTATAAAAAAACAGTGTATATCAGTACCTTCAACGCACTGAGATATTCAACCAAATCATTTTCAAATCCAGATTCCTTGCTAAGACTATTTTGATCTTTCCATGGAAAATCTTGCATCCATAGACCTTGGCTTTTATTGTTCCAATCAACATAAATTAAGTTTGCCGTATGTACAATGATTCTTACTCCTCGAGGATATACAAGAAACATGGCCTTCGAATGGTGTGTCCCAAATGAAATTGGCAGTGGCGGTTTGTGCAAAATCCAATTTTTAGGTTTGCTTCTCTAAGAACCATAGCAGTAGCAAGTTAACAATCGTTTAACAAATCTTATATATTTAATCTAGCAAAGCAGGTTGCCAAATAAAGTAGAACTGAGATAAACCTTAATGCAAGCCACCCTCTCATCACTCTCCCCATGAAGAACAAGCACATTGGGAACTTTTGAAAGTGCTGGACATGCTACACCAAGAAAATAATGGAAGAGATAAATTGGCTAAAATTAGATAAGAAAAACAAAAAGAACTTTGATTAAAATGCACATATATATGCCCAAATTTTACAGCACTACCAACAGCTAGCAGCACTACATCATGGACAGATTGATTATTAGCCCCTTTGTTTATGTTATTATGCAAAACTACCCTAATATAAATTCCTAATAAAAATTGTTAGACACGGGATGTGCTATATCCTTGATGCATACAAACTATGCTACAGAGACATGGAATTGGGGCTTTTTAATATATTATAGCATATTATATGATATATTAGTAATGAATGAGGGAGGGAGGGAGGGAGGGAGGGAGGGAGGGAGGGAAAGAGAAATGTATCCAGCAATTTCAAAAAACAATGAAAAACAACTAACTTCTGAATTTAAATAAATTAGTGCAGCATCTCAGAGCTGAATGAAATAGAATGCAAGAAGGGAAAATCAGGGACAGAAGAGAATGGACCAAATAAAGAGGAATTAATTGGAAAACCAGAACAACAATAAAAAAACTCACCAGGAAGCAACCAGTCAATGTCTACCATGTAGTTCGAAAGAATAGCAACTTGAATGTCCCCCTACCAACAATAACCATTTAAATAGGTCAACAAATAGTTCGAAAATCTGCCAATATCAAATTCCACATGTGCTTTTATGAAAAATAATTGCCAAGCCAATCATGAAACAGTGCAAGTTTTCTCTTGAAGCACTGCATGCTTATTTTTAACAAATGGTTGAAAGTTTAATAATACAATTCAAGATGTCGCAGCAACCAGAGTACAGCAAAATCAAATATAACTAAAAAGAATACTGGTTTCACACTCTTTTGGACTCTTTTCAACACTCTCTCCATAATTGAGTGAAATTCATGTCGATCCTATTAAATTATGCGAGTCACATCTCCTATTTAGCAAGACTCGTTCCTAAAGTGGCAAAACCCACATGAATTTCTCCCAATTGTGGAGAAAGCATTAAAAACCATGTTACACATGGTGTTAATAGACAACTTCTCATAACATAATATATTTAATCATTTACTACCTGTATAACGTCATTTATTGAAACACACGAAGTATTTGCCCAAGGCGGTAACCCTTGCACACGCAAAAGTCTAAAGGTGCATGGTATTTGATCATCAGCAACATGGAAATCACGAATAGCCTCTTCAGATGACCGGGAATAACCTTGCTTCTGTATCACTGCAGTTTTATCACGCTTTTGTGTCACAGCATTTCTTCCCCGTTCCTGCACATTTCACATAAAACAATAAAATTATTCATTTCAAGTCCACACATAGCTGCATTAATACAAAAACACAACAAAACACACATACACGAGCTTCATTGTCTGCTGCACCACTTGAAGATCTTTTCGACACTTGATATTTAAAAAGATGGTGACCAGGAATGAGCTCAATTACATCTCCATCAGAAATGGTAACCGTTTCTTTGGAATTAAGCTTCCTTCTCTTATTCCCAGAATTAACAACAACTGGATTTGTCCCTTCCTAACATTCACAAAGCAAAAATTGCTAATCAAATGAAAAGAAACACATCAGGTAACATAATGTTAACTTGGTTGTTAAGTTGCGGGAGTTAAAAAATGAGCAAGGGTGTATTCGCATTGATTTATTTGAGTTTATCTACTAGTATAAGCACGTGTAACAATGTTTGGGAAAGCTTATGGAAACAACTTATGACATGTCCATAATTTTCAGCTTATTTTCACGAGCCTTCCAGCATATCTTATAAAAGCAACTTATATAGCTAATATGAAATCAATTTGATTTGATTTTATCTTTTTTAATAGATACAGTATAGTTTATACATCATCACTTATCACTTATATAATACATATTCTATAAGCACATAATTAAGCTGTTTATCCAAACATAGTCTAAATAACCCACATTTTTATCAACTTAGTCCATCACATTACTTATATTTCAATATAATCCCTAAAATTGAAAAGTTTAATCAAGCTCGTTCTTCTATTCGTATCCGTATCACATCTAATCACTAACATTATCAACCTAGTTTCAAACGTATTACCAACATTACTAACTTAATATCATCATAGTCCCTGCAAACACCAAATAACATTTTAATTTTACAATATTGATAACATGAGAACTAAAGTGAAACAATTCTACAATTTCAGATCAAATTCGTCGAAAAATAGAGTTTAATGATTCCATCTATGTCACATTATGTAATACGAAGCTCAGACACTTCTCGGAATAGGCGTGTCCGCACCAGGACACACGTCACCAACACAACACCTACACTTACGTTTAAATTGAAATATATCATTTTCTCAAAAAAAAAAATATACGTATCCATGTGTCAGTGTCCCGTGTCTGTGTCCGTGCTTCATAATACAAATTATACTAACAATTTATGTTATAAGAAAAAAGGAGAATGAAATAATCAATACCACATGCAAATTTGCAGTGCCATCGGTAGAAGCGGTAATTGTGAGGTGTTTGCGGCTAAGCCTCTTGTCGGTGACGGCGAGGTTGTTCCGTCCGATGAGATTGGCGCCGTCGGAGATAGGTAATTTAGGGATTGAAGGTTTTTGTTCTTCGAAATTTGGATTGAGTGGAATCAAATAACCAACTTGAGAGTCAGAGAAAGACATGAATGAATGAATATAACTTAGAATTAGTTGCAGGTTCTTCTGATAAATGGAAAACTATTTTATTGCTATAGTGAAGAAAACTATTTTACAGCTATAACTATAAGTTAGAAAACTATTTTTATTTAGAAAAAAATAAAAGGGAAATTCTATTTTTTTTTCTTTTCTTTTTTATACATCAGAAGGATAAATACTCTCGTTAGAATTTGAATTTTGGACTTTCCTCTATCCAACATATAACTCTACAAATTTACTATTTTTCGCACACGTGACACTGATGTCTCACAATTTTTTTCCGCATACGCGACATTGATGTCTCACAAAATTTTAGATGGATAGATAAAAATGCTTTTACAACTTACAATTTAGGACAATATTACCAACTTGCATTCAATATCACGCAATAAATTGGTAATTTTGCGTCCGACATGTAAGTAATAAGGACATTTTTTTCATTCATCTAAAATTATTTAAGTCATTAGTGTCATGTGTACACAAATGTGACACATCATCAAAGACGGATTCAATGAGCTTTTTAAAAATAAAATAAAAGTATTGCGTCAATTTAAAAGTTTTTTGAAGTACAGAGGACTAAAACTCAATTGACTCTAAACTCCAGAGACTTTTTGCATATTTAAGCCTTTTTTTTTTGTTGTGACTGATGAAAAGGTATAAATAACATATAACTTGGCCACAAATCTTAACTCTACTGAAATTATTAGATCTCGGTTCAATCTTTTGCAACATCATTCAAGAGGATTAGAACAACTTGATGTTACAACCGACCCCTATAACTATATTAAACTGTTGGTGAAAACTAAATTTTTTTTCTTAAATTTGAAAAGTTAAATAAAACTATACTTAAACTTTTTTAACCGGTTTTCCATATAAAATTTTAAAAAATTAAGTTTTGAAAACTTAAATTGAGTTTGGTATATAAATCTGTGCAATCTCAAGAAATTTAATTGATTATTTTTTTAAAAAAAATGTGATTATTAAAAAGTTTGATATTTTATGACAAAAAATGTTGGATATTAGTTATCTTAAAAATGAGAAAAAAATTAAAAATATGTAAAAAAAAATTAATTATTCAAATTTGTCTTTATTTTTCTGTTGAACTATATAGATTATATGTAATTAAAATTTGAGCTTTTCTTAATTTCTATATATTTATTTATTAAAATTTGTCTTTATTTTTTATTTAAATTATATATAAATAAATAATTATGAAAATATGTAGTACAATTTAGATGATACAAAAAACTATATAAAAAGTAATCATGGGAGGTAATTTTTGTATAATTTTTTTTTCGGAATAAAGAAAAAATAAGATAGTAAAATTCAAATAAACACAAATAAACACAAAATATTGATCCCCTTTGCATGTTTAGTTTTGTTTATTATTACAATGGATTTGATTTTGGTTTTACAACAATATAATTTAAGATTTTTAATTGTGAGTGCGGACGTGTGTGCGTGACTGTGTATGGGTACGACTTGTTTTTGGTTTTTTTTTTATAAGCACGACTTGTCTTTGGTGATTTGGATGGTAAGACTTGATATAAAATTAATGTTGCTCATGGTTACTTTCAATTATTGATTATGATGTGATAAAATAGTTCTACGGTACCCCTTATATATAAGGATTGTGATGTGATAAAATCCTTTCAAGTAAACTTTGTTTTTCCCATAGTTTTTAGAGTTTATTTTTTTTTTTTTTTTTGATATTATTAGAGTTTACTTTCAATGTCAATTTGTTTCCAAAAAAGTTGGAGAAAAAAAATAAAGATATAGTGTAAATATTTTGAGCTACTTAACATTGTTTTGCTTGCATCAGTTAAAATTCAGATAGTTGTAACAGATGGTCATTTAGATGAATGAGCTACACATCTCAAAAGCAAACTCTCATATCTTGGGTGAGACTAATATCTGTATCAAAAACTTGGTAAACCACAACAGAAAGAAAAAAAAACAATGCCTAAAAAACTACTCATATCACGGGTGAGACTAATATCTGTATCAAAATTATGGTAGTCAAAAATCATATCCTATTTGAAACAATCTTGGACAGAAAAGTTGAAGATACCATATTAGGTTGAAGAAAAGGAAATGAGGTTAAGATTGAGCCGTTGAGGAGAGAGTAAAGAGAGGTCAAATGGAATTATTTAATTTCCTGCATTAAGATCCTCCCTCTGAGTTTTTTGGAATCGGAAAATTTTCTACGCCTGTTAAAAGAACACCAGTCCATCATCGGTATCAACATTTCTCACGTAATATACTAGAAAAGAAAATGAAGTTTCAAAACTAGCGGTCACACTTTTTCAAATGGGCACTAGAGTTGAATATTCGGCACGCCCTACTTCATGTGTTCCGAGATCAGTTATTGATAAGCACCCATCGGGATTGGGGACAATCATGGCACCCCTAAAGAGGTTAAATCTAGAATCACCCCTCTAGGGAACATGTTCAAGTCGAACGAAACTATTTTTTTGTGATGAGTTCATTGGTTTTGATATTAGTGAGAGAAACAAAAGATGTGAAGATGATTAAAACAATGAAAAATAGTTTATGAGATTCAAGATTTGAGCAAGGAGAGAAAGCCATGGCAATGGCACTGTCAACTTTTGGTGTTCTTTTGGCAGCAAGAGTTGTGAATAAGGCTTGTATAGATGTATGTTTGTCTCACACACACACACATGTGTGTGTGTGGGTCAAACTTAGCAATGTTGACCCACATGAAATCACTTAGCGCGCTCTTTATTGTTTTTGTGCGTCCCCACACAGTTTTGCCTAAAAAGTAGGTAGTACACGAGAGGGTCAACATTTCTTAACTTTGCCTAAAGAATTATTAGATATATATATCGAACTATGATGGGTGCAATGTAGAAAGAGAATACTTCACAATATTTGTAGTGTTTGTTTGTTGTTAGTAGTATAACTTGTGACTGATATTAAGTGATACTTTGTATGGTACATTGTTTGAATGTCTTATGTAGTGTTTGATTTTATGATTAATGAAACTTGTATAGCATTTTTTTTATGAGTATTGAGTAGTATAGCCTAATAAAAAATGAGTGAATAAAAACATAATTTTTTTTAATTGGAAAAATCTATAATAGCACTTTTTCAAGAAGATCTATTAAAAGTAAACCTATAAGAGTGTAATATATAATACGAAAAACACTATAATAGCGGTTTCATTGCATGTGTTATTCAAACATACTTAACTAGAGATTCTATTTTCGGCAGATAAGACATTACTTGTTAACAAAAATGTTATACATTACTGAACTAGGCGAGACCCAATTAGATTTGACCCGCACCATTGGTCAAAAGACCCACTAAATGAGGTTGGACTAAGTAGAGCATGTGGCAACAAAAATATAGGAACACATGGGTGGGATGACTTTTTCTCCCCATGATCTCCACTCTTCCTATATTCCCTCCACTATCCTAACCAACTAATCTATCCTACTCTATATATGAGGGAATAATAACAGTAAACAAAACACATTTTTTTTTCTTTGGCAAAACACTGTCTTCTTCCCCAAAAACACAGAAAGAACTACGTAGCTCTGATTCTTTAATTTCTTAGGGATACGTAGGACCAGGGTCTCCCTGTCGAGCTATAATCAAAACACAGCTTTGGTACTCTACCAAAAATCACCGGAACAATTACTTTCCAATTAAACATGTTTTTTATATTTATTATAATTTTTTTGTCTAAGCATATATTATGTTAGTTTTTGTAATAAATAATTATTTAGTATCCTAATTTTTTTTTTGATTTTTTTTTTTGAATACAAGCAGGGGAGGACGTAGGTAGAGACCAACTGTGGCCAATGCCACAGTGGAATTTTCATTTTTAACTAGGTATGTATCTATACTAGTGTCCAACCCGTCCGTTGGACGGGTCTAATATAGTAGTCGGCGTACAATTAATAGCTAGTACTCAATCAACTATGATTCACCGATATATCAAATAAGTTATCGTTCATAGTAGATACACACATAAATATAATTAAGTACCAGAGGAGGATTATTAAGGAAACTTCTTCCTGCTTCCTCGTCCCGGTGGAGGAAAAAATATGCGATTTTGACATCCTTGTGTATAAAATACAACAAAATTAATATTCATGTTGATGTGATCTCTAGCTTTTTGTTTGTGTTACTTTGTTTCACAAATTTAGTTATATATTGTACTGAGTATATTTTTGCCTAAAATAGTAAGAGCTTTTGCGTTTTGATTATGGTTCAACCAATGAACTAAGCATGTTTTGGATAATCTTTTGTAACCTTGCTTGAATCAAGCTTTTTATAGAAGAAAACTTGGTTTTCTATAAAAGAACTTGTTTGCAATAGGTTTTGGATAAATTTTGAATTTGGATTGAAAACCAGCTAGATTCATGTTTTGGATAATTTTTGAATTATGTCTCTTTTTACTTTTTGGTTGAGGACCTTTGCAATTTTGCCTTCAAAATCAAGCAAGGGAGGGTTACTTTTGCAAACTCATAAGTTGATTCAAACTTAAATCAGAATTGTGCAGTCTTATATCAAATTTACTATTGGAAAATAAACTTTCAAACATTGTATACACTTAATTTCAAACTCAGTTTTTAAGAAATTAATTTTGTAATGAATAAAGGCTAATCCAAAATTTTATGGTTATGCAGGAGAGGTATTTCAAACTATTATAATGGAAAATCTAAGTCATTCACAAGCCTAGCTGATGTTGTGACAACGCCATCTGTAAAAGACATTGTAAAACCAGAAAATGCATACACACGAAGACGTTGAAATTTGATGGCTTTCAGTCATGTTTGGGACAAGAATAAAAATCCCCCTTTGAGAAGCAATGGTGGTGGAATTTCCAAGATAACAATGAGCTTAAGTAGAAGTGTTTTAGCTCTTGCAGTTGCATTAACCAATTCTGATAGTAACTCTAGTACTTCAAGTGATGATTCAACATCTTCAAGCTCAAATTCTTCATCACCTTCGTCATGGCTTCCACCGTTTCATCCGCGAAATAGAGTGTCTTCTTTAGCATCTCCTTTGCAGAGGAATTTCTTTTCCTTGGCTGATTTGCATCATCATTGTGGCATTGCTGCAACAATAAAGATGTCAAGTTCTTCACTTGGAAATGATACAGCTCATCATCCATCTTAGTGTACAAAACCTTATGATATTTAACTCATATTGTGTTTATTAACTTTTAAAAAATAATAATTTGGATGAGTATATCTTGCTCTGGTTCTATTTGTATGAGCAAGGAAGAGGTTGTAGAATAATAATCATAGATAAGTCTTATTTATTTTTTTGCATATGATCTCTTTGCCTTAACTATATATAGTAGATGATATATATATAATGGTTGTACATAATTCAATGTGTTTATAACTTTCTTGAGTTTACTTAATACTTAATTGATAATTCCCTTCCATGAATTGAGAGAATTTGTATAGTGTGTGTCAATGAATGGCCAGCTAGCTACCTGTTTCCAGATAAAACAAAAAGAGTACATATATGATACATCATTGTATCAAAGGACTCTTGTGTTGTCATCCCATTTTAGGTTAGACTTTTGTAATAATGAACAAACTGATTAATATGTACGTAAATATTTACGTGTTTTAGAAACCAAATTATATCTGCAAATTACTCTATTAGGTCAGTTTTAGGAAAAAAACTGCAACATTTACACAACATCACAGAAAACATTTACTTGCTTTAATAACCATTTACTTGCTTTAATAACAATTAGAAAAAATCTTTCCCCCTCGCCTCATCTTTGCTTCTCAATATGTGGTACATGGGATACATGAACTGCTATCCTCTGCTATTGTTTCCTGATAACTTTCGTTCCTTGTCACTGAAGTTTCCCCACCCCCGTTCTTTTAATGAATATCTCCCAGTAGAAAACTCAACCATTTGATCCATTTATGAATCTTCAATATAAAAGTAATGCACCCTTTTTGTAACCTTTTCCCCTCCTCAACTGTTTGGCACTTTTTTTGTTCATATTTTAAAGAAATGTATTACATATCTCACCAATTTAGACTAACAAAATAAATAACATAAGTGTAGTACACCACACAAACAGATACATAAACCATAATATAGTCATATATATATATATATATATATAGATTGCAACAACCATATCATTACAACTTAATAAGCATTTTCAACATTACACACTAACTGCATACATAAAATCAACCATTAACAATTCTCAACAGCATAACCTCTTACAAATTTATACACTTGTTATAATTAATAAGGAACCAACTAACCTATTGTCGCTCAGCTCAAGCACCATCACGAATATATTCCCTCACCGAGGAAATACCGGTCATCAACCCAATCACATCTATACATTACATTTCCCAGTATAAAATCATCCACATACTTTAAAAGACATTTAAATTCAAAAACTACAACCAAATAAAGATCCATATTTGATTAAAAGAAGCACAAGTTGTTTTCAGGTGAAGCACACAATAAAGTAGACTACATGCAAAACCATAAGCTTGTTTAGTAGCAAGTCTCCATCCTTATCCTGTGCATCACAAATTGAGTGTGACCTGAGTGGTCCAATATTTATAAACCGATGGCAGGTGGAATAAAACATATTGAATAGTCACTGATATCATATTAGAATTTGGCTTAAGTTTGTTCACGTCATAATTCATCTAATGTGAAACTCTTAATAGTGTTCAAAACCGATTAATATGTCAAAATTGTTTAATCTTATTTTACTTTGTTGTGGTTAGTCGTCTGGTCTACTCTCTATAAGTGCTTATCTAACTACATAGTCTTTGCTTACATTGGATATATGATTAACTTTAATTGTAACATTCATATCACGTCCATTTATTTAGTGAAACGTTGTTTGGTACATGTTGGTTGAGACTGAATAAAAAAATTCTTAGTATCCTAAATCATTTCAAGATTGTGACTCTAAGCTAGTTTGCTCTAAACCTGTTGACTTGTCATTGTATATGTTTGATGCTTTGCAAAACAAATTATTTGAAGTTCTTCAGCAACATACTACATATTATAAAAAACATCCACATACTTTAAAAGACATTTTAAATTCAAAAACTACAACCAAATAAAGATCCATCATATAAACACCCTACATATGTTAAATTCACCTGCATAAAGAACAGTAATTTTTACCTACTAAGAACTCATGATCTGAACCATGAGAAGAAATAACATCCAAACTGCTAAGGGACAATCCAAAGTGACCAATTGCATCAAAAGCACAAGGCTGAACCTTGGTCTTCAACTGAAAAAGTAGCTTATAAGGATGCGAGGTAGTGCGATAGTATTCACTTTAGGGCTGCACAGAGAAATTGCACATCTTGTAAACATTTCCCTAACAATTTTAGCATGGAACAAATAGAGAAGCTGACGACGAACAGATGCTTGAATCTTGCATCCCTGAAACAATATAACTTCTATTAACCATACAATATAAACACCCTTATAAATCAAACTCACCAAGCACAGTCAAATTATCCATACCTTCTCATCAATAAGCACCATCTCAACTTAATTCACCTACTGGGGGTTGAGATACAAAGGCACATACCACAAACGAAGCACACGAACCTTAATCCTCCAGGTCTCCCTACCAATTCTGATAGAACGAACAGAATCGAAAGCATTATCCATGGAGACGACTTTCTGACCTCCCCCAATATACTGATAGCGATTTCGATTTGGAAACAATTATAGCCTTCAATGTTTTTGAATGGTTGTGTTGGATGTGGTTTCAAGGACCAATTTTTCCAATTTATAGAAAAAAAAATTGAGGGCAGAATAGAAACAAACAAATACAATTAACACATTATGTCTGTTGCACATAAGTTAAAGTATATCAACAGTGCTTGCAGGTACAACAGGACAAATAACCTTTAATGTTCATTTAATGCATTTGAAATTCAATTTTCATTCCTTCGTCTGTTGCTACGAAAACTAAACAACCTAGCATACTCAAATCCAATTGAACATATGAGGCTTGCAATTTGAAATTTTAGTAAACAACTTAATGCATAGTAGACAACTTAATCATCTTACAGTCAACTTACTCTTTTATTATCACATTTTCTTCACTATTGAAACATATGAAAAATGCATGACATGTGCAAGTGTAAAACATAAAAATAAAAAAACAAATTCTAAGATCTTTATCCAAAATTCCTACACCAAGCATAAACAAATGAAGGCAAGACTCCATTTCTAAAGATGAAAACAAACAAAAGATAATGAAGCATTAATCATGTAAAATCATTCCCTCATTGAAATAATCACTTCAAAATACAAAATGAAACTAAAAGTATTTGATAAGAAGATTCAAATGATTTTGAACTTGGAGGGAAGAGGAAATTCTTCTACCAACAACTCAAACAAAGAATAGAGGTGGAAAAGGTAATAGTGCATACCATGCAGTCCATGCTTAAACATTCAGACTATGCACCCAATGACCGAATCATATTCAACTCTTCAATAAAATTACTCCTACAGAAAAACAAAATTTTATTTGGTCTACAATGAAATTGCGATAAATGTCATCTATAATAAAAACCTATGACTATCTTTGATGAAAGAAAAATAGGAAATAACAGAGAATAAATAACAATGGCATATTGAAAATGCAGTCAAATTACTAACTATCATGGAGTATCAATAACACTTTTATTGAACCTAAAAGAGCAAGAAATTGCCACATTTACTATCTTAACAATAGCCAAGACAAATAGAGTTCAGTATAGTATCTTGAGTCTTGACTATTTTGCAATGAAAGAAAAACGAAAGTAGGATATTATGGAGAAAAATATATCAAAATGAACTTAAATAGCTTGTGTAGAAAATGAATAGAAAATGCTAGTCCTGTCAAATAGCTTGTGTAGAGAAGGACACACATAACCTATAAATTCTTATCATAACATTCTTCCAGTACATAACATAGTGAACAAATCTACATGCAATGGGACAATTTTAAAAGCCTAAATCTATAAAACGCAGAATTGTAATCCAAAAAGAACTTCAATAGTTTCAAAGAAATTTCACAATAAAAGAAAAGAAGTCAATGAAGAATGTATCAATTTTTAAAATCGGAAAGAGGAATAGAAATGAAATTAGAACTAATGATTTTGATAGCAAAGCTGTCAATCTATTAGTATTTCAATTGAACTAACAAAAAAAAACTAATTGGGTGAAAACAAAGATATTTCTTACCAATAGCCACACCTTTTGTTATAAGAAATGGCAAGATTAAGGAAAATCATATCAAACCTTACAACAACAATAAAAATACAACTTGAATCAGGACATGCATTGCAACTTGCAAAACTATAAGAAACAATACACTAAACCATGAAAGTACTGTCATCTCTAAGGCGTATTTACAACAAAAGTAAAGCAAGGGATTAGGTACCAAAGTGGCTATTTTACCTTCGATAATGAACTCAGATAAATTTTTCATTGGAAACTATTTTACCAAACTCAAAAACATAATAACCTTAAATCATCAAAAAATAAAAAATTGGGTCCAAACAAAAATAAAACATAAAGAAAGATTAAATTTGAAGAATGTGAGTTGTGTAACTAATATTTTCTTGTTAAGAGAAATAGAACCTTAAAATATTCACCTCCTTGTATCAGAAAGGTTATGTTATTTGTTTTCATCACTTTTCTAGCCGCATAGCTTGTTCCGGCGAAGCAAATCTATACATGAAAGAAAACTACGAAATAAGAAAGAAAGATTAAAGATTAGAAAATTGAGAGAAAGACATTGAAACATATCAGGAATTGCAGAACCAAATATCTTAATCATAGCACATAAAAGGAGAAACCCTACAAAGAAATTCTAAGAGATTAAAAAGAAGTCATAACAAATGAAACCTAGAAAAAGACAGCTATATGTCTATGGTAGAAATTATAACAGATTAACACATGCAAAAACACCAAAATTGAAAACCTATGTCTATGGGAGAAGGATTGATTCAGCCAACAAAGGGAAAATGAAAGAGAGATGAGATCATTCAAGCTACATGAGTTTATTGACATCTAAAAGCCCAATTTCACGTGGGTGATGATTTTCAGCACAGTTGAGAGGAAGAAGAACACGGTTCTGGTGGTGCCGTGGTGGTTGCGTCACCGGAAGTGAAGAGAAATGCTTTTCAGAGAAAGGTGGATCCGGCGGAGGAAGAGGCAATTATGATCCAGAAACTGATTGTAGATTAACATCATTTATAGTCTAATATCGTATAAGGTTAAAAGAACCTTTTGATTGTAGATAAACACCATTACAAAGCAAACTTAATACACCCTAAAATCAGCCATACCTTCTCATCAATTAGAACCATCTCAACTGAATTCACCTGCGCAGGATTGAGAAACGACGGCACAGTCCACAACAATTCTGATCTTTAAGTCTCCCTACCAATTCTGATCGAACAAACTGAGTGGAAAGCACTATCCATAGCAAAAATTGAATAGAACAAATTGAAATGCTTGTGTTGGATGTGGTTTCAACAACCCATTCTTCCAATTTATAGGAAAATGTTGACGATGGAATTGAAAAAAGTTAAACCTAATTATAATTTTTTGTCTCTTGTCCATTATATAAAGTGAATCCACAGTGTTTGCCAGCATAAGAGGACAATTACAATTCAATGTTCAAATAGTTACTGCATTAAATGATTTTCAATTCCTTTCTCCCAAACGATGCAATTCCAATTCCAATTTTTCCAAATTAACGTAGAAAGCTTGCAAGTTGAAAATTTTGCGAAACCATGAACAACCACGCACCCACGTGTCACAGCAAAGGCGCAAACAGTAGTTTGAAGTTCTCCACTAACCATCTCAATTGTAAAGATTATAGATAGATGTATGCATAGTTTTATTAATTATTTTGATATATATGATTGTTCGTTAATGTTAATACTGTAATATTGTTTCACATGTCATATAGTGGTTGTATGGTGTTGCATGCAATATAATTTGCGTGTGTTCGATTCCCACTACCTCCAGATTTATTTTTCATCAAATCGCCTGCTTGCTCCATATTTTCTTTTAGTTGATTTGTTTAAAAAAAATTTCTATTTTGCCACCACAAAGAATAATAATAAATTAAAAATAATAGTTGCAGTCAATTTTTATAAAGGAAATAGTCAATACATACATAATATTAGATAAATTTTATCGGTGTCGTTTTGACCAATATCATATAAATAAAATACGTGTAAAATTTTACATAAGTTTTCCAAAATTAAGGATTTATATATTTTTATTGAACACCATTAACTTTAATGAAGCTTAATATAACATATGAAATTATTTTTTATTTCTTTAAAAAATTTCATGGATGTCTATGAATTTAAACGTTATTGAATGTTAATGGTCTATGAATTTTCAAATTAAATTTATCTTTTTCAATAATTTTTTTTTTCAAATTAATAACCACAGAACTAAATTTAACAAATTAATGGTTTGTGCATTTTTAACCACCATAAAAAAACTAAGTTGTAGCTCTTTAGTATTTGGCCACACTAATATTAAAAGTATGCATCCGTCCTGGATAGAATTCGCACATATATTAGCTTCTTTCTTCATTTATTTTATGAACAAGATATTAGCTTAAATGATTTGGTGTGTCTATTTTCTCGTGTATTGATTTATCATCGAGAAAAATAAGTTGTAGTCTAGAGAATTGTACAATATTAGTCTAAAATTTTTTTTTACTTCAGTGTGACAATGGGACAATATGTTGGCACTGTGCAAGTCTTGCTCATACATACGTTTCAACTTCATTATATGTAATCCGTAGTAGTGCAATCAATATCAACTGTCGGGGAACAACAAATATAATGCAAAAGGGTAAGATGCTTAGATCAAACTAGAACTCTTACCCATGCGTCGCACAGGTCATATAAATTATCAATAAGTAACAATGATAAATTATTTCATGTAAAATGTATAATATTATTATAAATCTCTAAGATTTTAATAAATAAAAAAATCATAGTCAATAAATCAAACAAAACGTATATTGATATTATGTCAATTAAGTATATGATAGTAAAATAATTAAAATAACATATTCACTAATATGCTTGAAATATTAGATGTTACAAATTATGAAAGACTTTCTTTATACATTATATTAGATATGCTTATGCACCGACTCCCTGAAAATTGTTCAATTGACATGGTTACCTTTAGTTAATATCATGGAGCTCCACATTATTGGTTAGACTACATGCTTTCATAGAATAACACATTTTTATAGTTAAAAACTTGTGAGGATGCTTTGCATGATTTTATTGCACATTTGCAAGTATAAATATGGGTGGAAGAATGAGGATGCAAATTTTGTTGGATAATTATATATGTGATTGGTTGATTGTTCTTGATCGATATTCAATAATAATACAATAGCTTTAGTTTTTATTTTTTGACGAAAACAATAGCTTTAGTTGACAGTCTAGTAGTACACATGACATAAATAAGGAAAGAGTTGTGGAACAATGTGTCATTTGACATCCCTTCTCCTTTACTATTATTTTGGTTGGACCCGAGGTAGTATACTAAAAGGACCACCGGAAGAGACCTGCACAATCCAAGTATATATGGTAGTACAATATACAAATCTTACACGTAAAAATGTACTTCGATTTTTTTTATAAATATGGACATGGTTATATTATTCTCAAACAGAACAATTAGCAAATTAATTGGATTTATTTTGCATAAAATCAATCATGCTATATAAGATCGATCACTTTCCACATAAAAATTCATATTGAAGGAAAAGAAACAAATAAAAGGAGAGCTCAACATATGCTGAAAATTAAATCTCACTAAATTATTTGAAACAACTTACAAATCTGGATACTTGTACATATTGTACTTAGTTTCCTACAAACGAAAAACCAAGTATTCTGCTTCTACACTATACTGTCCAAAAAATTACAAATAAAAATAAAAATAAAGAAACACCTACATAGAAGTAAATTTAAAGATACTATTTATCAAATCATACCTCTCAAGTTTGAGATTTTATTTGCTCCGATGCTTCTTCATCATTTGAAGATTTTCCTTGTGTTTTCACCTTCCAAACACGTGATTCTAAAAGATTCTTCAATTTAAATAATTCAAACCAATATATAATTACTATAAAAAAAGACTATGACCTTTCATTACATTTCTACTGTCTTGTAACATGATAGAATATTTGACAACCACAAAAAATAGTTGAGTGCAATGGATCAGCTCTCATGTACAATAAATCCTAAATACAATTAACTAATTTTGGTCAGGATAAAAATTAAATTAGCTCCATATAATTTGATAAGGGTAATTTTTTTGAAAAGTATATATCAAAGCAACAAAATGCAAAGTTCATATTAAATTGCACCCAAAATGAATCTTATAACAAAGACAAAATCAACTTACATTTATACATATGGTTGAAGCTTGTAGTTAACCATTTATATGTGTTTTCAGCAATTGATAGCAGTGTAATTAAAATATAGATGTGATCTGAGGAGGGATGAAAAAGAGAATAGATGAATTTTATGTACAAATTGTAAAGGTGCTGGAAAAATCTTTTTATTATTGCAGTAGTTACGATGCAGAGAGAGAAGCATTGGAAAAATCAGAGAGAGAAAGGAGAGATGGAAGAGAAGGATTTCACATTTTTCATGATAGTGGTTCATATTTTTTTCTTAGAAAGATTAATATAATTTTTTTTTTATTGACTCATTTAATAATGACATTTGAGAGGGAAAAATTAGGTTAAGTTGATGCTTGAGTTTTAAGCATCGTAACAAACATGTAGAATAAAAGATATTGAATATAAATTAAATCAACACATTCGGAGAAGCTTTTGATTTTCACCCTCTGCTTCTTAATTAGAGGAAAGGGGTCTAGTAGCCAAGAGTTCATGGGATTAATTCTGACATTAATTAAGTGATTCTTGTCCTTGCCAAATGTAGTTGCAAGAATCGAACTGTGGTCATCTCTATTAAATCCAGCGTCAATCACCATTGAACCAAATACGTTTAGTTCACATACGGAGTAGCTAATTAAACTAATGAATTAAGGTATTATAACTATTTATTTACTGATCAAGGATTAACAAAACATAATCTATTTGAAGATTTTGAAAGAAAAACATGCTTTAACCATATCAGAAAAGACTTTATTATAACTATTTAGTTACATTAAAAAATGACTTATATGTATATCAAAAATTTTTTTTTATTTTAAAATTTATCTCTTTTTCTATAAAAAAAAATTGATGATGTATTCAATAACATATTTATGTTTATATGTATATGTATCTCTCTTCTATTTTTTTCTCACTCTTTACTCATATTTCAAAAATATACACAAAAAACATCAAACACTAAAATTTCAACATTCAAACATCATTTGTAATTGAAACATAAAGTATATTCATTGTCATAGTGAGACAAAAAATATATGTACATGTATTATTATTTTCCATAAGTTCACCAAAAAAGCTAAAGTATTTTTCATAAAACACATTGTGTGAAAAACATAAGGAATTATGAATTTTGATATGAAATAATCAACCAAAACCACTACTATATAGTCCAATTTTCAGAAATATTATTTTAGCCTTTTCAAAAATAAAAACATAAATATTTAGAGAAAAGTATTCCATTAAATAAAATATAACATAGATATTCAATGGTCAAAGGTCTCAAGTTCAATTCATTGTAATAAACAACAAACACTACGCCAAAAAAAGTTTTAGAAAGCACCCCTTAGACAGCGCTTATTAGAATAAGCGCTACCTAAGAGACATGCGCGCCCTTAGACAGCGTTTGTTGAAGGAAGCGCTGCCTAAGGGTCTAACATAAGCCAACGCTTTTTCTCAACAAGCGCTTCCTAACGTCTTAAAAAAATTAAAATAATAAAAAATAAACGAATTTCACCTTAGATAGCGCTTATCCTAATAAGTGCTTTCTCATGGATGATCTAAAAGCGCTGTCTATTAGGCTAACATTAGACATCGCTTATGTAGTAATAAAAAGCACTTTCTATTGGTAACCTTAGACAGCGCTTATGAGTTAAAAAAAAGCGCTATCTTATATGGTACCATTAGACAGCGCTTACGATTGAAAGAAAAGCGCTGCCTATTAGGGTTATATTAGGCAATGCTTATTGGTGAACAAAAGTGCTGTCTTTTGATTATTTTTTTTAAATTCATTAAAACAAAAATTAAATTAGAGATATTTGATTCATTAAATTTTTTATTTGGATTCATTGTAGTTCCTTTTACTTATTAATTGTTATATCTATTGGTTTATATATGAGCCACATTTTTTTACAGTTGGTGTAGGTGTAGATTGCTTATTATGTAGGGTTCTGTGAGCTGATGGAAATCAGTGCAAAACTTAACTGCTGCTACTGGTTTGACCGATTACGTATTTCATTGTTATATTTTGTAAGTGATTACTGGCGAGATTTCTACCCGCCGCTACGCTATTGTGTATTTTATTATTTTGTTTAATTTTTTTAATGTTTAACGATACTAGTTCAACTGCTTGCATTTTTTTATTTTAATGTTTTGACTACAAGTTTTTTGTAAATTAATGAGGCAAAAATTTGTGATCAACGTTTTGTGCCGAACAAGCATCCGATCAAGCTTTTGCGTTGAAAACAATATCTATAATTTCAAATGCCTTAAAACCACCGTTTATAGAAGGAAAACAAAATATGTAGTAATTCATGTAAATTAACGAAGTTCTAGACACAATTCTCAATTCAAATTCAAGTTGCAATCATTGATTTCAAAATAAAAAGTAAAAAAAAATTAAAAGTTTAATAAAATTTAGGAAGGTATATATGTAACATCTCTTTAATCTCTTGTTGAATCTCAATATGTTGGACAATTTCTTCTTCTTCTTCTCCTCCTCCTCCTAATTCTTCTTCTTCTTGATCTTCTTCTATATACTCAAATCCTCCTCCTCCTCCTAATTCTTCTTCTTCTTGATCTTCTTCTATATTGTCAAATCCTCCTCCTCCTCCTCCTTCTTCTTCTTGTATATTGTCAAATCCTCCTCCTCCTCCTCCTCCTTCTTCTTCTTCTGGTATATTGTCGAATGAATCTTCAACTATTTCTTCCATCAATAGTTCCAACGAGTCTTCTACTCTTTCTTCCTATTGAATATTAATGTATACCCTTGATTTTGTTTTTTGACGAAAAATAGATACCCTCGATGAAACTTCTCCATCTTCAGCGCCATATAGTTCTTGTAGTTTTTCAAACGAGTCTTCAACTATTTCTCCCATCAACGGTTCTATTGAGTCTTCGACTCTTTCTTCCTTTTGAATATTCATGAGTATTTTATTTATTTGTTCTCTCAGATCCTTTATTTTACTTTGCACTTGAAATTTGAAACAATTTGCACTCATCTTATTTATAGATTTTTAACTCTCGTCATAGTATTTTTGTTTTATCAAAGAACCATTATCATATTTGTAACAAATTTTATTGTTTAAATTTGAATTTTTTTTTTTTGGTATAGGTTTAAATTTGAATGTATATCAACAAACAAATTTTGTTTTAAAAACAAAAAATTGTTTAAAAAAAACTTTAGTTGTTCAAATATATATTTGTTTTGACATAAATCTTTTTAAAAAATAAAAAATTTATTTATTTTCACAAAACAGATCAGAACCTGAAAACGCAAACAAATCAGAACGTACTCAAACGCAAAGCAGAGCAGTCACCACCTAGCTCCTCCTCACGAAGACGACGAAGAGATTCCGACCACCACCGTTCCTCTGTCACCACCTAGCTCCTCCTCAACCCAGGTTTTACAGCTAGCTCTCTCTCCCTCTCTCTCTGATTACAGTTTAATTGTTAGGGTTTTGATAGTTTAATTGTTACAGTCATTGAGACAATCCATAGTAGAGATTTGAATTTGAACATTACTGTATATATTATCAGGTTATTCATCTTCTCCAATTCCATTATTGCCTCTAAATATCCTTCTTTCTTAACCTCACTTTTTCACTTCTCAATATGCAATTTTACATTGAAATTATGATCACCCTTGAAAACCCATTTGAACCTAGTAACAAGTTTTATCCAAATAATTTGACATTTGTTGTATATATGGCTTTACCATGAATGCCCTTTAACTGTTTGTTGAAATGTTTCTTAGAACTGTTTGTATATATATATTCGAATACTCTGGTTATTTTGTGCTTTACTTATTGGAAGTGAGATTGTAGAAATGTCTATAGGGTACTGCAAGCTCCCACAATTCAATTTCTAAATGTATAGAGTGTTGAGACTTGAGAGTCACACATTGGATAGTAATATGGTATATATATAAGTGGTGAGCATCTCTGACCTTACAATTTGAGAGGAATGCAAGACTTCCTAACACAAATAAGCACAGATAAGCACAATTTATATTACTACTTATATACCATATTATAAGAGCAATTTAGAAAAAGCACAAGTGCACAACAATATGTTTGTAAAAATGTCATTAACATTGCTCTCAAATTGGGACTTCCTAACACAAATAAGCACAGTTGAAATATCACAGATAAGCACAATTTGAGGAGTCAGCTAATTTTTGGATGTAGAGTCTCTTCAAGCCACCAATTATTGATGGCACAGAGGAAAGTGGAATCTGTGGAAATAAGCACCAAAATACAAGTGAAAACCCTATAAGAACATATAATGATAATTTCTAAGTGTTGGCAATAGCAAAGAAGGAAAAACACAGATTAAAGGGCCTAAAGAACATATTTACAGGATGGTCTTAGGGTACTGCCGAATTGATTTATGCCCTATCAGAAACTATATTAGATGGATAGAAGGCAAAATGAAAATTTGGTTAGCCTTGATAGTAACAACTTGAAACTAGCACATTAATATTATTCACCTAATAGTATTGGCTTCATCACTTGGGCACTTGCATAAAAACCAAGATATAATGTTAGTTTCAGGCCCCTTATAATAATATCAAACAAATTATTGGTATCGGCCTATGAAGCTCAGCCACGGACACAGACACCGGACACCGACACCGGACACGGTGAAATGTAGAAAAACAGAGGACACGGACACGACAATATATATTTTATATATTTAATAAAATAAATTAATTTATGAGTACACTTATAAAAATTCTAAACTCAACAATTTCAATCAACCAAAAAAATATATAATATAAATCAACTAAAACTTAGTATTTTGAATTAAGGAAAATATTTTAAAACAAAATGATAATCTCATATTATAGTTACTAACACTATATAAGTATAGTAGTAGATAAGCACTACACAACCACTACCACTACCACTAGTACTAGCAGTAGAAAATAATAATAATAGTAATATACTAATAAAAATTTAAACAAGCAAACAAATAGTCAGTAGAAGTAGAAGATAATAATATACTAATACTAGTATTGAGTATTACCAATCATTATGATGACGCAAAATGAACCTAGAGCATAATAAAGCTGGTAAAGAATGCCAATCAACTGTTGAAATATCACATATCATAGATAAGCACAAGTGCACAACAATATGTTTGTAAGTTTACATTGTTTTCCACGAGTTCTGTTTCTTAATGTAACAAAAGAAGAAATACAATGGCTTAAAAAACTGAGGTTATTGCAGCTAACAGCTGAGTGAGTTCCCTTCCTTTATCAAAAACTAATGGTGTCTAGATCTATGTCGTCTAGGTCCATAATAACCGTCATGAATGTTTGGTAATTGATTGCTTGGTTTTCTTGATACATTAGAAGCTTTTTTGTTCAGGTTACATGTGCATTGTTCTCGCTCATTGCAACAAATAGCTTCTTGTACATGTTTTTCTTGATTAATTGTTAATGACTTTTTTCCCAAACGTATCCCTACACAAAAATAATAAAGAAAATTAAAAATAATGTGCTAGAGAGATAATAATGTACATGTATAGGGGAATCAGTTGTGGTGTATTAACTATCTTATTGCATATGAATATGAATATGAATATGAATATGAATATGAATATGAATATGGTTGCCATTAATATATGCTTACCTCTGTTCTGTATAATCAAATTGTTGGCAGGATTTTCCGAGATTCCATTTGATTTTCTTGGGTATAAGCTAATTGAGTTTAACATCAACAATAACAGCACTAGCGGTGTAACTTCATCTGATATACCACTGTTTCCTCTATTCAGTAAGTTTTTTTGTTATAAATCGATAAACTGTTTGTTATAATATCTTTTTTGGGTTTCTTATTCATAAGATTTATTGGCCTGGTGTAATTGAAGTGTTCTTTAGTTTAGATGTCTCTTTATTGTTTTGCAGCGTTTTTTGAGTATGTGGTTAGAACAAGATTTGTGTTGTTAGCCATTCGTGTTTAATATAGTTGCTGATTTGGGGTTGTGATGTTCTGCTCTTTTGCTTTTTGGCATGTCTATAATGTTTTTTGGCTTAAACATCATTTCAGTCCTTGTATGTACGTGGAATTTTGGTTTTAGTCCCTGTATTTAATTTTGTTCAAAATAAGTCCCTGAATTAACCAATTTTTTTTATTTTAGTCCTTAAAGCGAAAATCCGCAGGAAAATTCGTAGGAAAATCTGCAGGAAACTTGCGAATTTTCTTGCAGATTTTCGCTTTAGGGACTGAAATAAAAAAATTTGGTTGATTCAGGGACTTATTTTGAACAAAATTCGATACAGGGACTAAAACCAAAATTTCACGTACATACAAGGACTAAAATGATGTTTAAGCCATGTTTTTTTAGTGGCATATGAAAATTGTTATGTACGTGTATTAGTTGGGTGGTCGGTTGCATCTTAGATTATATCATGCAGTTAGTGTTGTCTTTTTTTGGATTAGTCTATCTATTTAAGATTAGTGTCCATGTTAATTTGTTATTTTATACTATACTTTAGTTTTATTGTATCATTTGATTTCTTTTATGATATACATTGTTTGTTTAAATTTATGGGCACGACCTCATATTTGTTGAGAATAATAATTCATTTGAATGCATGAGTTGTTTAAATTTATGGGTATGACCTCATATCCATTTGTTATGTTTTTTGTATTTTCCTGTTCTCACTTGTTTGTCATCTACTTATCTATGCATTGTTAATGTCTGGTGCAGGTTAAATTAATGCAAGATGGGAGGCTGGTTTAAAGTGCTTCACTTAGTTCTATCTTTTCATTTTGAATTTCAGACTGCTGACAGAAAAGTGTCATTTAGAGAGAATATCATCTTTTTTTTTTGTATATATATATATACACTATGAATGGAAGAAGAGGAAGAAGAAAATATTATGGTAGATGCACACTACTCTTTCATCTAAAACAAAAGTTGCATAGAGAGGAGGAGGTGTTTTGCTTAAAAAAACATATTGAGTTGATTTATCTTTATCAGAAGATGCAGAATAACCAAGCCCATAACCTTTGTTTTTGCTAACACTATAGATCATGGAAGCAACCTTGCTCTTATTGACATTATGTTTCACAAATTCATGAAGAGCAACTTCATGCTTATCATGTGATTTGTTACAAGCAACACAACCTTCTTCAAGCTCTTTGATTTTCAAAAGAGATTCATTGTATTGAGTTTGAAGTAGATTAGATTTCTCTATAAGCAAGTCAACTTTAGTTTTTAAACTTTTGAAATCATTTGACTTGTTTATATATTGCTTCATAGTGTCTTTAAGTGCAATCAGAAGCTTATCATGAGGGAGTTTAGAAATTACCTCATCAATATCATCAGTATCAGATTCATCATCCATGTCTGATTCATTATCAGAAGATGTTGTAGCCATTAGAGCTATGTTAGCCTCTTCATCATCATCATCTTCATCTGATAACTTTTCCAGATCTTCAAAAGTTGCCATAAGACTTTTCTTCATTCTGTTTTTGAAACTGCCATTTTTCCCTTTATCATTTGAGCTTAACTCAGGACAATCAGCAATGAAATGACCAGTCTTTTTGCAGTTGAAACAACTATTCTTAGAGCTGTCTTTCTTGTCTTTCAAACTTGAATTTTTGTTTCCATAACTCTTTGAACCAGAACTTTTCCCAGAGGCTTTGTTGTTCTTGTATTTGTTCCATTTTCTGAACTTTGAAATTAAAGGAAAAAGTTCCTCATCTGATCCATCTTCCTGTTCATCTACAGAAGATTCCTCAGCATCATATTCAATAATTTTAGCCTTTAGAGCCTTAGGAGACTTCAAAGTTGCTGGCAAAGCCAATGACTTTGATTTCTTCTTTGGCTCATCAGAAGCTAGTTCCATCTCGTGACTTATGAGAGAGCTAGTTAACTCTTCTAGGCTCAAAGTATTGAGATCTTTTGCTTCTTGAATAGCAGTGACTTTTGGTCTCCACTTGGGTGGTAAACACCTCAGAATCTTCTTCACATGATCAGAAGTTGTATAACTCTTCTTTAAGACTCCAAGACCTGAAACCAAGATTTTAAACCTTGCATACAATTCTTCAATGTTTTCAGTGTCTTTCATCTTAAACATTTCATATTGATGGACTAGAAGATTTTCTTTTGCTTCTTTCACTTGTTGGTTCCCTTCATATGTAGCACACAAAGAGTCATAAATACCTTTAGCACTTGATCTGTTTCCAAGTTTCAAAAATTCATAATGAGTGATGCATTCAGCAAGAATAGATATAGCTCTATTATGTCTTTTCCACTCTTTCTTTTGTTCAGCTGTGAAAGTCTTCTTAACAGCAGCAGTAGTTTTGCCATCTTCATCAAGGTGTTCTTGAAAGCTAACACCTTCTTCAATGATATCCCACAACCCTTCATCTTCAGCTATAATGTGTGGATATATTTTGTATTTCCACCAACTAAAGGTTGATTGGCCACCATTGAACTCAGGTGCTTTGCTGTAAACACTTCCAGTTTTCTCTCCTTTCTCAGAGTTGTAATCATATGGAATTTCAATCTTCTTAGAACTCTCAATAGCTTCAGTCATTGTGTTTTTCAGGATCTTTTTGTTTCACTGTTAAGTGATGTGTAACAACCGGAGCTGTAGATACCAATTGAAGGTGTGAAAAACACAAGAAGGGGGGGTTGAATTGTGTTTTGGTAATTTTAAAAACTTCTTATAAGTTTAGAAAACTTATCAGAAGCACCAGCGGATAAAACAAACACAAGCAACGCACGTAAACAGAAACAGAAGCAGAAAGAGTAAGAGAGATAGAGAGAGAGACGAGACAAGCAATTTTATACTGGTTCCTCTCACAAACCGAGAGTAGTCCAGTCCCCTTGCACTTCCAAGGGATTTCACTATAATCACTTTGATTACAATTGCTCAAACACACTAGTAAGAGACTTCCTAATGCTCAAGTTCTAAACAAGAGACTTCCTAACACAAAAACAAAAGATAATTGAGTTTTGAGCAATTGATATTAAAATCAATAGCTCTTAAAAACAATACAACACAACTGTAAAGACTCTAACAATTGATTCCTAAGAAAACAAAAGTCAGAAGCACAGACAGAATAACTTCAGAAGCAGTGCTTGCAGTCTTGTATGAAAAACAGAGTAGGTGTTGTTGCTTTTTGAATTTTGCGCCACTTGATCTTCAAGAGTTGTTCTCTATTTATATGAGGTAGAAGAAAAAGAGACGTTTGATGTTACTGACCGTTGCAGAGGTCATTGTCACACCAGCTGTGTAAGGACAAAGGTAACATGAGATATTTGCCATTTCTGGTAAAGCTTATCCATTTATTCCTTTTGTATGAGAATATTCGCCGTTATGTAGTAAAATAGTACTAACGTCACTATCCTGATGATAAGGATGTAGTACTATGATTTCACAATCAATCACAGCCTTTAAATTCAAATGATTTCCAATCATTGAATCACTATCAGTTAACACTGACATTCTCTGATAGTTTAATCAGACTTTATGTTTCCAACATAACTTCTGATTCCTTAGCTTCTGAAATTTATGACCTTCAGACTCAACACATCTTCTGAGTTAACCAACTTCTGACTTTGGAGTAACTTCTGATCAATGTTGCTTCTGATGTCGTTGCCTCTGATATTGTTGCTTCTGACATCAATTTTGGCGCTTGTTTCAGAGCTTCTTATATCAATTGTGAACATAATATAATTTTAATCCTGCACACGTAGATAAAATATTAAAATACCCTATTGTTCATTAATACTTTGTTATCATCAAAACTTTAAGGACTTAGTTAGAACCACATTTGTTCCAACAATCTCCCCCTTTTTGATTGATGACAAACTTTGTATTAATTAACAATGGTTGTTATTTTAATTTTCCAAGTTTCACTTAGGTTCACAAGCTTTGCAAACTCCCCCTAAGTTTAACATTTGAATAATTAAAATAGTATAAAACATATTTTTATTTTGACTCAAATTTTTCATATTTTGACTCTCAAGGAATAGTTTTGCACGCTCTCCCCCTAAGTCTGATAATAAATGAAAAAATTGCACTCTTTTCATTTTTCATCATATGAAAAATTTAGTTCAATATAAACCTATGTTTCCCACATAATATAGGTAGAAAATAAATTAAACAAAACTGTAAAGATTTTTGATTTCATTTTTGGTTTCAGTTTTGTGCTTCGCATTGTTAGATTAATGACTCTTACTCCCCCTTTTGTTATCAAACAAAAACAGTTTTACAAAAAGAAGTAAAGACATTAATAAAAGACAGAAAACAGTCAAAGCACAACTT
The DNA here is from genome assembly GCA_951804385.1 of Trifolium dubium. Classification (NCBI taxonomy): domain Eukaryota; kingdom Viridiplantae; phylum Streptophyta; class Magnoliopsida; order Fabales; family Fabaceae; genus Trifolium; species Trifolium dubium. Next base: position 10,507,223 of record OX638072.1, on the reverse strand, counting down.
CCAAGTAGTCAAGTCAGTGGACAGTTACAACTGTATCATAAATGACATTCTTGAAAAACCACATGACTTAAACCAATTGAAGTCTATAAAAGCAATACGTTACCAAGTTCAATTTACTCAACACTTCCACACATTATTTTCAGAATAATGGATAAGGATAGAAGAGCAAACAAAGGTAAGATGCCACAAGAAGTGAAGAAAGAAGAATCAGCTTCAAAATCCAAGCCAAAAGGAAAGAAGTTGAAAGGAGAAGGTTCTTCTTCAGCTCCATTAAGAAGAAGTAATAGACTCAGATCAAAAGCAGCACCAAAAGATCCAGTGTATATAACACTTTCATCAGATTCTGATGAAACTGATTCTGATTATGCAGAATTTCTCAGAACATATGATCCATCTGTTAATGAAGGTTCAGAATCCCCTTTTGATTCTGATAAGACAGATTTTGATTATATGAGTTACTTAGAGATTCTTCAATCTCCAACAGTGAACTCAAGCTCTGCTAGTTCTCAGAAGCGCTGCTTGAGGACTACCTAAGATAGCGCTTATGAGTTAAAAGCGCTGCCTGAGGACTACCTAAGATAGCGCTTATGAGCTAAAAGGGCTGCCTGAGGACTACCTAAGATAGCACTTATGAGCTAAAAGCGCTGCCTAAGGACAATATAAGATAGCGCTTATTAGCTAAAAGCGCTGCCTAAGGACAACCTAAGATAGCGCTTATGAGCTAAAAGCGCTGTCTAAGGACTACCTAAGATAGCGCTTATGAGTTATAAGTGCTGCCTAAGGGCTACCTAAGATAGCGCTTATGAGCTAAAACCGCTGCTTAAGGACAACCTAAAATAGCGCTTATGAGCTCAAAGCGCTGCCTAAGGACTACCTAAGATAGCGCTTATGAGCTAAAAGCGTTGTCTAAGGGCTACCTAAGACAGCGCTTATGAGCTGAAAGCGCTGTCTAATGTCCACCTAAGGCAGCGCTTATGAGTAGGAGACGCTGTCTAAGGGCGACTTTAGGCAGCACTTTTACTGAATTAATAAGCGCTGTCTATACAAAAGGCACCGCCACATTAGGCATCACTCAACAAGCGCTGCCTAAGGCCCAAAATAAGCGCTTTCTAAAGCCTTTTTTGGCGTAGTGAAAACTCACTTCGAAGAGATATTTTTACCCTTCACAATGATCAACACAATTGTACAATAATGCAAAATCCTCAAATAAACTAGGTTCATGTTGTCTGCGCCAACACATGTTTGCCACATTACACAAGTTTATCTATTTTTTCTACTTCCCTCCCTCCAAAGACCTCTTATAAACTCAACAAAACAAATCTTATGTTTCATCATCTTCAATTTGATATTCTTCATAGTACAATGGATCTGTCAGCGAACAACAAATAAAATACAAAATGTTATTATCAAATGTTGAATGAGTGAAGAATGAAATGAACACATAATTAACAGAGAAACTAATTTAATCAATAAATAAAATTATTATAAAAATCTAAAATGCAACTATTAATTAACAAAAATATAATCTATTTTAAGATGACAATCCTAGATATAAAACATATCATTACATATAATATGATGAATTTATTATTATTATTATTATTATTATTATTATTGTTATTATTATTATTATTCAAACTTATCTCTAATTAACATTACCTTTTTTATTAAAAAAAATTGGGAATTGGAAAATTTTATTAATTCAAGTGGCACTATAATGAGTATTTTACAAACATCTTCAAAGAAATTCAAAGTGAGTACCTTGAAGCTACAAAGTTAAGTTCCTAACATAAGTATAAATCCAATTAGTACTTCTAATTTGTTTTAGAAGACGATAATCCAATATTAGACACATTTATATGCAAAAGACATGCAATTTAATAATCTCATACATAAAATATACACATTGGTGGTCTTGCGGTTAGTAGTCCATGAGCAGTCAGTATAATAGTAAAAGTTTAATGTTGTAATCTCAAAGAAGTTGAAGATCATGAATGTAAAATATCATAGCTTGATCCACTTAATTAATAGTTTACCACTTTAACGTATGTTTTTTATGTATGTAGACTCAATGGCAAGACATTGAAAACTCAGATACATAAAGTATATAGACTTAGATTTGAATTTCGGTCATAGATTCCGATTTAACAATTTTGACATTTTTTGTCAGTTGAACTATATATAACTTTTAAACTGTTTTATTAAAATATCGCAAAAAATAACCATATAATATATGAACCATTATTCACAAATCCCTCCTATTCAAGTTATACAACCACACTATATGGAAGACAAAAAATTGTATAATTATTTCTTTCCTTACTGTTCCATGAGCTTAGCTCAATTGGTTGGACATATTGCACGGAAGTGCAAGGACCGAGGTTCGAACCCGGTATGCCCACTTATTCACCTTTAAGGGGTGAATTTCTAGCCACTAGGCTACCTGACCAAAAAAAAAAATATACGTATAAATTACGTATCTATCAACTTTAATTAGGCCCTACTATATGGAAGACAAAAAATTGTATAATTTTTTTTCTTTCCTTACTATAGGAAAAAGAAACTCAATTCAGTTTGCATTAATATCTATAACTATTTTTTATAGGTTAAACTATTTCATTTTTTATTCATTTCTTTGTCATACATCAATACATGTAATAAGAAAATATAACAGACCAACATAAATAAAAAATATCATAGTATACTTGTAATAATATAATATGTTTAATATATAAAAGAAAAACAATGATGAAAGGTGAAAGGAGAATAGTGAAAAGAATAAAAAAATATGTATTATTACGTACCTTTATGACTAAGAATAATTCTACAGCGTCGGCGACTCATTTTAGTTAAGAATTGCAATACTTCCCATGAAAATAAAAGTGGAAAAGGTTCCATTTTCACAATCAATGATTCCATGTTATCAAAGTGAACATGTTCCATGTTTGGAAAATTAAGAATGTATGAGATAACCTAGACAATAGAAGTATGGTTTAAACAAATTCATCAGCAAAAGATTATATGTGCACGCCCACACAAATATTATCAAAGTTATGGGGATATATACCCTAGATGGAACTAAGGTCAAAAGCTATATATAATAAGAGTAAATAGGTTTTAATCTTGTATAAAATGAGCGAATTTTGATTTAGCACTGTAACTTTATTTTTATTTGAATTGCACCTCTACAAGGTGGAGATTCTATTGATTACCCTTCTATGTTAACTTTTTGCTGATGTGGGAAACAAAAGTCAATTGTCAAGTTACTCGTCAGTAAAAAGCTGATTTTTTGCTTACTACGTCAGCAAAAAATCAACAGATCGAGTAAATAATGAAATCTTCACATTGCAAGACTAACCCAAAAAAATAATTTTGCAGAAGTAAATCAAAATTTTTTCACAAGCCTATTAACCCATATATAATAATGATAGTTTACAGAAAAATTATTGCGTACCTTAATAGTTGGAGAAGCAAGTGTCATTGAGTATACATTATTGAACATTTTTAGCCAATTCAACACAGTGTTTGCAATCTCCACTGACATCTCAGGGAACCAAAATTCGAGACTCGCGTCTTCAAGAAATTTGAGATCATGATCAAATAGTTGACGAGTGCAATTTATAATACCAAGACTACCAGCAAAAGTAAATGACTTCAAATTTATAGTGTGCATTTGAATTTTGTACTGAAAGACAAAACTTTTCTCAAATCTAATGATCAATTTGGAAAGTTGATCATTTGATATAAATAATATATGTTTTTCAATTAGACTGCAACAATCAATTATTAAAGTAATTAGTTTCTTACAGTCTGAAAAAAGATTGACACAACTATTTTCATCATTTGATGAAAATGAAACATTTTTGAGATGACAATATGTCAGTTCTGGGAGGTTTAAGGTGTTTGAAAATATCATTTCTCCTCTTTTTGATGCAAATGAAATGTTGAGATATTTTATAGTATGGCATAAAAGTAGGATATTGGAAATCTTGATACTTTGACGGTAATAACCAGCACCAAAAGCATTGATTGCAATTTTCTCCACATCATGTGACATGCAATATTTGAAAAGTTTCGTCATGATTTGAAAGGAAATAAAGTCGTTATAATTGATAACTACTTTGTGCAACGCACTAAAGCGATCACGACGATTTAAGAAGTTGTTCATAAAACTTCTAAATGTCATGAGACTTGGCTTCTTGCCTTTCTCTATTGCATTCCATACTATATATAATAGCCTCAGTAATTACATGTAATTACAAATTATAATGACTAATATTCTATTGTCTGATTTATCTAACCTATTACATAAAGGTAAATAATTTACAATTAATGATAAGATCAATTCCTGATTAACATCCCCCCTCAAATTGATGCGGCTGGTCAAGGAGCATCAATTTGCTAACAAGAAACTGATGGCGTGGGCGCGGAACAGCTTTTGTAAGAATATCGGCGACTTGAAACTGAGTACTGACATGAGGAAGTGCTATAAGTTGATCATCATAGGCATCACGGATTGAATGACAATCAACTTCGATATGTTTGGTGCGTTCATGAAAGACAGGATTTGCAACAATCTGGATGGCACTTGTATTGTCGGCATAAAGTGATGTAGGCTCATTTTGAGGACATCCAAGTTCAGCCAAAAGACCGCGTAGCCAAATAATTTCCGAGCAAGCCGCAGACATTGCACGGTACTCAGATTCAGTAGAGGATTTAGAGACTCTTGCTTGCTTCTTACTTTTCCATGAGATCAATGAAGAACCAAGAAACATACACCAACCAGTGACAGATCGACGAGTGTCAGGACATCCTGCCCAATCGGCATCACTGTAAGCACTCAATGTAGGAGTTATTCCGGTGGGAAAGAATAGACCACGATGAGAGGTTCCTTTCAAATAGCAAATTATACGACGAACCGCTGCCAAATGAAGATGTCGAGGAGAATGCATGAATTGGCTTACTTGCTGAACAGCAAAAGAGATGTCAGGACGAGTAATGGTCAAGTAATTAAGGCTGCCCACCAGCTGTCGATACAATAAAGGATCAGGCAAGAGATCACCATCATCACGGTGGTACTTAACATTAACCTCAAGAGATGTATCCACGGGATTAGCTGATTCGAGACCAGCCATAGAAATCAAATCAGTGGCATACTTGTGTTGATGAAGGAAGGTTCCCTTGGACGTAGAATGAACCTCAAGACCAAGAAAATAGTGTAGATTACCAAGATCTTTCATGTGAAATGATGCTTGTAACTGTTCTTTAAGTCTTTGAATGGAAGTAAGATCAGAACCAGTAATAACCATATCATCAACATACAAAAGAAGTAAGACAATACCCGCAGATGTGCTATGAATAAATAAAGAGGAATCATATTGACTCTGAGTAAAGGAGAACCCAAGTAGAGTGGACCGAAATTTCTCATACCATGCTCTAGGTGCCTGTTTCAAACCGTATAAGGAACGTTTGAGCTTGCACACACCTTTAGATGAAGAGAATAAGCCTTGAGGAGGAGTCATATAAATATCTTCGGTCAGGTCACCATGAAGAAAAGCATTCTTCACATCCATTTGATGAAGAGACCACCCTCTAGAGGCAGCTATAGAGATTATTGTGCGAACAGTGGTCATTTTGGCAACCGGTGCAAATGTCTCATCATAATCAATTCCATATTCCTGCTTGTTTCCTAAGGCAACCAATCGAGCCTTGTAGCGGTTTAAGGACCCATCAGAATTCAATTTCACAGAATACACCCATTTGCAACCTATGGGTTTGACACCAGGAGGACAAGGGACAATATCCCATGTAAAATTTTCTTGAAGAGCCTGAAGTTCTTCATTCATGGCTTTTATCCAACGAACATCTTTAACAGCCTGCGAGTAACAAGTAGGAATAGATATGCTAGAAAGAGATGCAGTCAGAGATGTATGTGAAGAATCATACCTATCTGGTGAATATCGATCTGGTGCTCGACTTATTCGACCAGAACGTCGTGGTTCACCCGGTACAGGATCAGGAGGCGGATCAGCGTCGAGAAGGGGTGTTGGAGCCTGCTGTCTGGATTTTCTAACATATACCTGTCCTGGTTTATAACGTTCTTTAGATTGAGGCATAATGGAAAAATTAGGAAGAACAACAATATCATCCATGGCTGGAGAAACACAATGAAACATAAATTGGTCATCAAAAAATGTCACATTACGAGAAATGCGGAGGCGGCGATTAGTTACATCATAACACACAAAACCCTTATGAGAGTGACTATAACCCATAAATGCACATTGAACAGATTGTGCTCCAAGTTTATGTCTTTCAAACGGAGGTAGGTGAACAAAACATACACACCCAAAGGTATGTAAATCACTATAATCAGGCTGAGTTTTAAAAAGACGGAAAAAAGGAGAATCAAGAGCAATAACCGTAGAAGGAAGACGGTTGATTAAGAAGACAGCTGTGGACAGGGCCTCCACCCAAAATCGGGGTGGTACAGAAGCTTGAAGAAGTAAAGTGCGTGTTACATCAAGCAAATGGCGATTCTTGCGTTCTGCCATCCCATTTTGTTGGGGGGTATTGGGACAAGATCGTTGAGACAAAATGCCTTTTTGTTGAAAGAACTCCTGAAACTCACGAGACATGTACTCACCACCAGAGTCAGAACGAAAAATTTTAATACTTGCACGAAATTGAGTTTCAACATATGTTAAAAATTTCTTAAACATAGAAAACACTTCAGATTTAGAACGAAGAAAATATATCCAAGTAAAACGACTGTAATCATCAATAAATGTGACAAAATATTTATAACGAGCATGAGAAACTACTGGAGACATACCCCATACATCACTATGAATCATCTCAAAACAAGTGGAAGCACGATAAGCACCAGACGGAAAAGGAAGTGTTTTACTTTTAGCTAATTTGCAAACAGAACATGAAACAGAGGCATTAGAAACAACATTTTTATTTCCCAACAAACCATTTTTAAACAAATGAGACAAAACAACAGAGTTTGGATGACCCAATTTTCTATGCCAATTCTCATAAGAATTCAAAACATTATTACAAGCAAGAGATAAATGACTCGAAATAAACTGAACTGGAAACAGTCTTCCCACTTTAGGCCCCTTCGCGATCACTTTCCCCGACACCTGTTCCTGCACAAGACAACCATCGCGAGAGAAATTAACATTACAATTATTATCCACTAATTGACCAACAGATAATAAGTTGGAAGCAAGTCCAGGTGATACAAGCACATCCCGAAAGTCAGAGTTAAGATCACCCACATTAGTAATAGAAAGGTCATTACCATCGGCAATTTGAATTTTCTGATTACCGTTATAAGAATGCAAATTTTTCAAATATTCAGAGGAACCTGTCATGTGATTCGATGCACCAGAATCAAGAAACCACGGGCGAGAAACATGAGAAGACTTACCCTGAATTCCCAAGGCTGAAAGAGCGGAAAGTACCATCTGTTGGATTATTTCAGGTTGTATAACACTATCATTAGATGCACCAGCAATAGAAGGACCACCTGCAGAACTAGTAGTAGCATGAAAAGCTTGCACGGGGCGTTGTGTTCGTCGTGGAGGACGGATGGGACAAGCAGAGATGATATGGCCTTGCTTCTTGCAATAGTTACAAGACTTCTTACTACAATTACGGGCAATATGACCAAATTCTTTGCAATAAAAGCATTGAATCTGTTGAACATCAATACTTTTACCTCGACTCTGAGCAGCATAAGCAACCGGCACAGGCTCAGAACTGGCTGCATCATGAGACATGATCCCTTGAGTTGCAAGGCGCTGTTCCTCTCTAAGAAGTTCACCAACACATGTATCTAACGAAGGGACGGGATTCCTATTCAGCAAAGCACCTCTGACAAGCTCAAACTCTGGACGAAGCTTCATGAGAAATTGATCTCGACTACTAGTGTTATAAACTTCTTGGACAACCGGAAGAGAAGTCTTGGGAACAGCAGCATGTATAATGGCAGAATGTTCTGTCCACAAATTCAAAAAACCAGAATAATACTCTTGAATAGACATATTACCTTGTTTGTAATTGCCTATCTCTAGCTCCAATTGGAATCGTTTGGCAGCATTGTCCAAGTCGTAAATACGCTTCAAATAGTTCCACATTTCTTGAGCAGTGGAAAAAGATCTCAAATTATTGATGATGTGAGGATCAACACTACCGAGAATCCAAGTTATAATTTGAGCATCTTTGATTTCCCATTCTTTTAAATCAGTTGTCACTAACGGTGCCTGAGAAACATCATCCAAGTGATTCCATAATCCTTCTCCTTTGACAAACATTCTAAACTGAAATTCCCAAGCATGATAATTTTTGCCGGTAAAACGAATGCAAAAATTTTTCCTTTCATTTTGAGAAGTCATGACTACAATAATGGGACACGTAACAACAAGCAGTAGGTGGCTAACAGCAAATGTGCACACGTGAAAGCAATCAACACAAACAAGGTAGGTAGGTGACTTGATAAAGTGAAGATAATAAGACCAAAAACCCAAATAATATCCAATAAACACCAAACCTTCAAACAACGGATATCACAACCCAAAATTGAGGGAGCCGCAAGCTACTGGAATTGCGACGACTTACAAGAACGGCGAAGACAAAACCGATTGAAAGACTAGGAACCGCAAACAGCTGCAATCAAGAGTTCGTTTGAAACGAACAGAACCGAGAAACAGAGATTACAATCGCAAACAGCAACAATTGCAACCGGAAAGAAATTTTCGAGAACCGAGATGTGCCAAGAAGATTTCAAGAGCGACCCAGTGGGGTGTCGCTGAATAAAGCCAAGATTATCCTAAAAATCACAGGTTGGATCGAAAACCTAGTGATACCATGTCATGAGACTTGGCTTCTTGCCTTTCTCTATTGCATTCCATACTATATATAATAGCCTCAGTAATTACATGTAATTACAAATTATAATGACTAATATTCTATTGTCTGATTTATCTAACCTATTACATAAAGGTAAATAATTTACAATTAATGATAAGATCAATTCCTGATTAACACTAAAACCGGTACATGTTCGAAATTGGACGTAGTTTATCATCAGATTAGGAAGATACTTCCATAAATTCTTCCATCTTTTAGACAGCACACTTGTTTTCACAGCTTCATGTGTTGACAATAATGTCAATATATAAAGCAATATACAATTTGGTAATGCACTTATCTTATCCATCCTGCTTGGACTGCGCCTTAAAATCTTTGTGTTTGGTTCTTTCTTTTCAATATTGTTCTTCAACGGCATCTGATCAAAATAAAACTTCAGTTGTTAGTTGTAATAAATTTCTCTAGAGTGATTTTAAAATAATTAAAAATTATGTTTATTATAGTTTTTTAAAGAAATTTAAATTACACACTCTCTTTTGCTTTTCACAAAAAAAAATTACACACTCTTTTTTCTATTAAAATAAATCTAACTCTCCGAATTCTTTCAAAATTAATATGCATCACACTATATTTCATTTTAATATTATCAAGCTTTTTGTATTTGACAAAATATTATCAAGCTTATATATATTAGTAATTATCTATTTTACATTCATGATATCATTAACATGTAGTTTAATTTGGAGGTCTATCTAGTATCAAGTATTGAACAACATCTTTAACCTAGAGATGGGGTTAACCAAAATATTGGTCTAAGAAATTTTGACATGAAAAATGAGACAACAAATTTCAATAATAAGTTTGTGGGACACATACATTTATTGAATGTTAAAACTAAAATTGCTTCATATTACACATACTTATATAGAGTCTTACAATGTTAGTTCTACTAACAAACTTTACTACCTTTCCACCAAAATAAACTAACAAACTTTCTTAATTTTGGCAAAGAGGATGACTACTATTTTTAAATGTATGTATTAATTAATATTGGTATGTAGATTGTCTATTGTAACTGTTTCATATAGTTATACGGAGTGAGAGATATTGACTATTTAAAAGAGATTAGGTTATTCTGATTTATCAGTATAGTTTGAACATGATATTAGTTTTGTTTTCACCATCAGTTAAATCTGTTTCGGAAGTCAGTTCTGACATCAAGTGGTTTCAACCCCCTCTCGATCGCAGTTATGGGGGATCGAACCGTGGTCCTTCCTACCAAGTTTAGCATCAATCACCACTAAACCAACTAAGAATTGGTAGTTTGAGCATGGTTTTGATCACAATTGTTCATTTTTTTTCAGACTATGAATAATAATGACTGTGTTAATGTAATTACGGCGTGTTGTGATAGTGCAAACTTTGTTCTAGATATATTACTTTTACTTTGAGTGATTTTGGTTCCTAATATTTTAGTATTTTTTTATGCAACAAACAGATCCCCTAAATTCCCCCTTTCTACCCATACTAAGAGAGAACAGGATTTCCTGCAATTACTATAAGACGTAGTAATAGATCTAAGCCGTCTAATTTCAAACAGAAGTTGAGATTATTTTACATTATTATAAAATTGATTTTATAATTAGAACAATTTGATCTAAAATTGATGGTTTAGATTCAATATAGCAGAAAACTACGTGTAATCTTTACATCAGGGAATCCAAATCCATACTAACGAAATTTTGTTTATCTACATTTAGACCATGAATGATTATGCATAATAACAATACTTAATTAGATATTTAAACATAGGGAGTAAAGTTTTCCAATCACGGTACTTGGATAACAAAAAAGTATAGAAAATTGTGGACAAAAATTGTACAATCTTGATGTTTGGGACTAAAAGGTGAATTAAGTATATTTAAAATATTTTAGTTTAAGATTTACGCCTAAAACAATCTTTTAAAATACTGGTGTGTTTGAATGTTTTACCCCTTATATTTATTTAGGTTACACAAGTGCAAGCTGATTTTAGTTTGAATTATTAGGCATGACAATAAAAACTCATATTTGCAGGTACTCATATGCTCTGTCCCAATTTTGACGGGGAAAATCCAATTTGATTAGGTTTGAATTCGGGTTTGGATTTTCTCCGATTTTAAAAGACGGGTATGAGGCGGATAACGGAGATACCGTTACTCATCCCGAATCCGTCCCCTAACCTGTCTCGCTTATATCAAAATTAGATTTCATGCCTAGATTGAACAAAAAACTACCTTAAACAAATTATATCTAAAAACCCAAAACATACTGAAGGCATGTAATTATTCACAACAACAAAAAAAGAGCTCAAAAGATATGATTCGAAATAATTAATCTGACTTCTAAAATCACCAATAAATGATTTTCATCCTTAATTAGCTTTTAATCATAAAAACCCTAATAAAAATGTGTCATATGAAATGAATCAATAAATTCACAAAAATAAAACCAAAATTACACTATCAACGCTTGAAGAAATACATCAAAATAAAAGCGTACCTTGTACTTAGGAAAATTTCACGAATTAGGTAGTGGTCGAGAATGATTGTCACTTCACACAAAGAACCAGATCTGATATCAAACTAAAACGATTTCAAGACTTAACAAATGTTAAGATTTGATATACAAATAATATAACCAAAATGAGGTGAAGATTCGTTTACTAATAGTCGATTTGCAAAAAAATAATCCAAAAAACAAACAAAACTTTGAAGAGAAAAAATACAAATGGATCATTGTGTGTCAACATCTAAACAAATGGCTTGGGCCTTGGGCTACTTTTATAACCTAGCTTACATAAAAACACAAGGGGCCTTTTCTCACCCCTAAAATTATTTTTTATCTACACCTCTATAAAAATAAAATATTCCTCAATGTCAAAATAAGTATTGTACGTAGTTGAGCAATGCATAATTTTTACAAATAATATTTTTAATGATTTATTATTAAAAATTGTAAAATATTGATATTTTAAAATATATTTATTGAGATAAAACAAATAAAATCTTATATGTTAATATTTATTTTTAAATTTAAATAAAGTTATAGTTAAAGTAGGTTAATTATGTGAATAATGCAATAAGTCAAATAGCGATATTTATGTTAAGACAGAGGGAATAATTTTTTGCCATCTAAAAATATATTATTGGACATTATAACTTACATTTTCAAAATCACCATGCTTTTTTACAAATGTTGTTGGTCACAAAATCATGTCATTACTTGATCCATAAATTGATAGATTACAATTTACTACTATTAGAATTTGGGAGACCTATACTCAACCACAAAAGCTAGCTTGAGAGTTGAGGTTTGCACACATTTATAAAGGCGACTTCTAACATTCACCCTCACATCTAGAACTCAACAATCTGAAACGTGGAATCAACAACAACGGGTGCCCCACATATGGGAGATCTCCACAACATGTTAGACTACACGGCTACGCTCAAATGTGGCGAACTAGAGCGTTCCAATTAACAATCAACACTATTTCGTAAATTAATCGAGTAAGCGCGGAAGCTACCTAGATCGGTAGTCTATTGCACCTCGACCAAAGGAAAGGTAGTAAAAGCCGATATGGAATGAAGGTGATACAAGGAATGCAATCCAAATTAACAGGTCAAGCAATTTTATAATAACACTTATCTTTTAAAATTGCTTCACACACAAATTGCGGAATTGTAAATTTGTATAGCAAACAAAGTGGTCACACAATAATTTCGTCGAACACTTGGCGTGTGTGACGAAATTATGTATGCAAGTGAATAACAAAATGGAATGTAAAGAGATAAGGGATAGAGAGATACACAAGGGAGTGATCAGGGAGTTCCCAGCTTTCGCGTCGTCCTCGCAGTGGGCCGGTACGTCTCCCCCCAACTTATCAAACGGATAAGTTGAGACTTTACTTCAAAAATCTCTTTAACAATGCACAAATTACAACGACACAATATGTAAGATACAGACTCGATTACACGATCTTCACCATCTTCAACATAAACCCGTCTTGTAATTGCGCAAACCCCAATTCGATCTTGTCTTCAATTATCGTTCCCAACGATCAATCCTTCACGTTATCTTCAACCAAGAACCCGTGATGATCGTCCGAATAAGTCCCTCAACAAATCGAATTGTAACCTTCAAGCAAACTCTTGAACCCGGATGAGAAACCCAACCTTCAAGACTCAATCAACCCGAGCGACAAATTCTGATTCACCGCGAATTCTCCTCGAACGTTATCCTTCAAGATCTTCTAAGAAACTCCGATTGAACCCATACTCAATCTTCAATTTGATAGAAGTAATGAAGGAAGATGATGATTGCTCTTGAATGACCCTTGATGCAAAACTCTCAAACAATCTTGATCAAAGAACTCTTCAATACTGGTTTCTCATACATACAACAATAACACATAAAGCTATTTATAATGAAAATAGAATTGAGCAAATTTAGGCACAATCTAACAGACTTGTATCGATACATGCATCAGTGTGTATCGATACAAGCAGTTGACAGCAGGAGTGTTTGTGTATTTGTATCGATACAAACACGTGTATGTATCGATACATATATCAGAAAAACAGAAATTGACTGATATGTTTCGAAACACACAAGTATGTTTCGAAACAAAATGTTCTCTCTGGTTTCAAGAGAGTCTTCATGTGTTTCGAAACATAAAAGTGTGTTTCGAAACACAGAGGCTCCTCTGGACTCCAATGAGAACAATTTGTATCGATACAAAGCTGCTATGTATCGATACAAATGTGCAGTAATCAGCCTGAACAAGTTTCAGGACATGTATGTATCGATACAAAACACCTAAAATTTGAATTTTCAAAGTTTCAAAAAATGATTTTGCTGTCAAGTCACTTTCAATTGTTGCCTAAACATATTCTACTCTATTTCCATGTGTTTTGACAATTATTAAAACTCGGAGGGAAACTGGTGCATTAACACAACAAACAACAAATGGATCTATGATAGGCTCTGATACCATATTAGAATTTGAGAGGCCTAAACTCAACCACAAAACTAGCTTGAGAGTTGAGGTTTGCACACACTTATAAAGACTATCTATGTCATATCTTTAGTCAATATAAGACTTCTAACAACAACTTGTATACTTGACCAGAAGGAAATAAAAAAGAACCGAGTTTGTATAAAAATTAAGAATAGTGTAAAAAAACAATAGAAATTAGAGTTAAAAAAAAAGTTAAGCGCTTTATGAGAATTATAAAATAAGGCTAGATAAAAAAAAGGTTTCCCTATAGTAAGTAAATATGTACTAATAATATAAATTAATTGTATACAATTTTGAAGGAATAAGTGTTGCAGAGTATTGATCCTTTTTTCCAACGCAGCACCAAGGTCTTTGCAATCTCTGAAGAAATTTTGGGGAACCAAAACTCAGTTCAATTTATAAAACTAAAAGGACTAATACAGGTAAATAAATGACTTCAAATTTAGATGTGCATTTTTTTATCATGATATATATTGGTACGAAAGTTTCATTGCGACTAGTGTTGACTGATCTCCATTGAAGAACCTGAGATATATAAGATGAGTTCTTTCCTTTCAACCGAATTTTTTTTATACATATTAGTCATAAATCGAACCTAACCATATGATTAAAGCGCTTAAGATCTTACCACTTGGATCAATTAGTTTTTAGTAATTTAGATGTGCATTTCAATTTGGTATTTATAGACACAATGGTCAAATCATACGATGAATTTGGAGAGTTTGTTATTTGATACAAAAATTTCTTTGTTCCAATTAGATTGCATTAATAATTGATCAACGAGGTTAGTTTCTTAAAACTTGAAAATGTGCTAAGTTTTTGTTCGAAAACTTCTGAAATTGGCTGCCGTTCAAAATTGTGTATTACATCTCTTTATCTCTATCTTTATCTTTATCTTTATCTTTATAGAATATATTTACAGATATCTCTCTCCCGATCATCATCCTATGTGGCAAACAACGAAGTATTCATATGTCTATGCGGCAAGCTATGAGACCATCACGGTAACAAACTAAGCCTTCGATTCCCACTCATGATACTTTTTCAATTATGAGACATTTTATTTATTTTTAGGGTTCCTTAATGTACCACCTTTCGATTCCCACTCACGACATTTTTTTAATTATGAGACATTTTATTTTATTTTTTAGAGTTCTTTAATGTGTCACTCTTCGATTCTCACTCATGACACTTTTCAATTATGAGACATTTTATTTTATTTTTTTGAGATATTTTTGAGACACATTTTTTGTATAAAATTAATGAGCCACTTTTAGACAAAAACAAACAAAAATTTTAGTCAAAATCAAATAAATCAAACCAATTTCTAACAAACAACAATAATTTTTTAAGATTAAAATTTTTAATGAAAACTTTTTTAATAATTTTTTCATAACTAATTGTATATAATTAAAATTTAGTTACAATTTAGTTGATTCAAATAATGAAATACTATAATTTAAGTATATGTACCTAAACAATTATATGTATTAATTTTTTTAAAATAAAATTGTATGCATTAATATATATTACATAAATATTTTTATGATAAAAAGATTCATAATTTTTTTAAAATAAAATTATGTAGTATTAATTTAATTTTTAACTTTTGTTCACATGCAAAAGTTAACTCATTTCTATCTATCAATGAGATTGTGGAGTGGGAGATCATTCTCCAAAGTATTAACTATGTATTTTGATTTGGTAATTTACACATGGCAATATTTATACTCTTATATTAAAACAAGACCCTATTTTTTTTTTTGTAATTTATACGGGGACGAGAAACAAAACACCATATTGTTTAAAACGGGGAGCGTGATATCACTCTCCACCGTGCTCTATCCCGTTATAATCTCTAAATATATAAAAAAATTTATTTAAATAATATAAACATACAATCAATTTTGCAGTTAATTGAAAAAATAAAAATCACATGACAAAAAAAATTCATTAATTAAAAATAAATAAGATTTAAAAAATTAAAATTAAAAAATTCATATCTCAACTATTATACTTTAATTTTAATTTTAACCAGTGCCATGCACGAGTTAATTATACTAGCATTGTTAAATTAGGAACATACTTCCATAAATTCACGATGAAAACTTGTACCTACTATATAAACAAATTTTCAGAAATATTTAGAGAGAAATATTTCATCAAAGAAAATATAAACATAATCAAAACTACAGTTTAATCCCCGCAATTACATTTGAAAAGGGACTGAAAACACCTAATATCAGAATTCGCCCCGATTTAAATTAATTAATCGCCCTAGTGGGCGAGACTCAACAATGATCAATACAATTGTACAATAATGACATATAAAAAATCCTCAAACAAACTAGCTTCATGTTTGATGTTTGCCACAAGTTTATCTTCTTCTACTTCCCTCCATCTAAATATCTCTCCTCCTCTCCGAACTCAACAAAACAACTCTTATGTTTCATCTTCAATGTGATATCATCCACAGTACAATGGAATTGTCAGCAAATAACAAATAAAATGCAAAATGTTATGATATTCCAATGTTGAATGAATATATGAATTAAATGAACATATAATTAATGGAAAAACTTATTTAATGAATAAATAAAATCTTTATAAATATTTACAGAGCAAGTATATTAACAAAAACATAACCTATTTTAAAACAAGGGTTCCTAGATATAAACCTCAATGTAAATCATTATATATATATATATAGGGGTTTGCTATGGGAGGAAGTTAGCAAACCTCATCCCACTTCATATTTACTAAAAAGCCAATTATAATAAATCAAATCAGTTTAAGTTGCAAGGGTAATTTTGTAACTCACTATTAATTGGTTAAAAAACAACAAAACACAAACAAAATTCACTTTCCAGAATCAAACGCAAAACTCTTCTTCCTCTTCCTTCGTTTCATCATCGTAACACAAAACTCTTCTTTCTCTTCCTTCGTTTCATCATCGTAATCGCCGGCCGGAAACTCTCCCTAAATCGTTTCATCATCGCCGGCCGGAAACTCTCCCTAATGATCGACGATTTGTGTATCAAAAATATTTTATAATTGCAAGTGCACAGTTTCGTCGTTGAGTTTTAAAAGATATCGAACCACAGAGACCAACAGTCGAACTACCTTATTTCTGTCGCTACTGTGTAAATCTAAGGCTATTGAATATTAGGATTTGTTTAGAATTTTAGAAATTAAAGAAAATAAATTAATTAATGAAAGCGGGATATCGGTATGTAACTTAATTAACCTTCAGGAATTTAATAAATTAATAGCGCGCGGAAAAGGGTTTATTTTTCAGAAGAACTTTCTCAATTTAAAGGTTTAAACCTCACACTCTCGTTTTGTAGATAAAAACCATACTTTCTAAGCTAGGAGTTTTACTGTCACTTTTCTACCACCTTAGCTTCGAAAGTATATTTTGAAAATCAATTAGTTCTAATTAATCCTAACGTGGCTCTAGCTCGTTCAAAGATTAATATCAAATTCTTACTATCTAGTTAAAACCTCAAACTCTCGCTCTATTGATTTTAACCTTAGTTGCTTTATTTTACTCTCGTTCAAAAACTTTGAATTAAATTAGGAATTTGAATCAGAAAAATAGTTTAATAAACGCGCGCTAAATCATTATTAAATTCCCTTAGGAGAATTAATTTACATACCGATATCTAGGAATATAGCTAGACATAGCAAAAGAAACAAATAAATAAAAACAGAAAATTTAAATAAAGCATAAATAAATAATTAAATAAAGACATAAAAAAAACCTGGAAAAAAATGCTGAATAAACTTGACTGAAATAATCGGTACAGAATTCTTGACAGGAAAGTGAAAACAGAACTGAAAACGGATTCCCGATGTGGAAATACCGTTATAGTTACTGTAACAAGAAACTAAAACTGACTAAAAAGTAAAGAAAATAAGGCGTACAAGTTTCTGAGTTTATGACTTCTATTTATAGAAGATTTTTGTCTTCGTACGATCCTAAATTATAGGAAAGGATGAGTGTGTCTGTGATGATCCAATTGCGGTACGATAAGGAAACAAAAACTGATCAGACGCTTGCCAACTCCCCACGATACGCAAAAAGCAGTTTTGCTGGATCTAGAGTCTGTGGTGGGCGCCACGAAGCTGGTGGCGGGCGCCACCAGCCCAGTTTGTTGGGTTTTGCTAATTTTGCTTGTTCGCACCCCCTTTTTGCTCCGTTTTTGACCCTTTTTGCTCAATTCTCTTCTCCGACCTATTTTATTTGACAAAACTGAAAACAAAACAAATACCAACATAAAAAGACATAAATGAAATAAAAACATATGAAAATGCAACTAAAGCTCACATAAACTAAGCTAAAAATACGATATGATTTCGTGTCATCAAATTCCCCCACACTTGAACCATTGCTTGTCCTCAAGCATAAAAGAATATTGAATTGCATAGCTCAAGTAAAAACACATGACACGATCATCCTACTCATACGTGGTTGTCGACTAAGCCATGAAAATCAAATAACAGTACAAATAACAAAAACACCGTAATGACACAAGAGACTCCCATTATATGAAAAGAGACCTGAAGTATTTCCTTTTGACTCTACCTTTCACCTAAGTTTCATTCACCCTTTTCATTCTAGTGCAATCACATTAAGCCCGTTATCTTGTACACGCCCATGGTAGGAAACCTGTTAGTGATTATGATCATCATATAGCGAGGAGTACTGATAACATAAGTTTGGTAACCCCTATTTGCTTTACCCACTTCGCAGTTGCGGGGGATCGGATCGTAACCCGTCCTACCAAGTTCAGAATCATACACCTCTGAACCAACTACTAATGAGTTTCTATACTATGGTATTTTTTTTCTTTTGCATGTTTCAACATTTGCTGAATTTTCACAATTATTCTCAGAATCAACCAATAGTATACATAAATCAGATCATTCACTTATATTCGTCGGTTTCCCACTTAGTTTGTGCCTTGAGATGGTGCCGCCTGCTAAATAAACTACTAAGGGTTCATTAAAACTCAAGTTCAAAGCTTTGTCAAAACTAGTACTCAAATCAATTTTACACACTTCTAGGAATCTAAAGTGTTAAAACAGTATTGATTTTATCTAACCGTTACCAAAATTTCACAAAATAGCCTAGATAGTGCAAACAACCTATATACTTTCAAACAATCAATATCAAGCATCAAAACTCAACACTTTGCTTTTCACAAGAAAATTTTTGGTATAGCTCAAGAAATGGGAAAATCAGACAATAACAAAAACAACACGCAAAAACTACTCAATTTAAGTGAACTATCCTAAGGTTTTATTATGCATGCAAACTAAATGACTAAAAGTAAAAGGAAAGCGATAAAGCTTCCTCCCCCACACTGAAACCGAGCATTGTCCCCAATGCAACGACGAAAGGTGACATTGGAAGTAGAACCTGAATAGCCAAGCTTTCACAACTATGAAGTCGTCGAGCGTGCTATCTCTTTATTACCTGCAAAATAAAATGGACTAAAAAGAAAACATTAGATTCAAAATCAGCGGGTTGCCTCCCACCAAGCGCTTTGTTTAATGTCGGTTAGCTCGACGGTTTAGTGGCTGGAGGCACTCATGGCGGCTCTTTCGAGAATAATTTCTCGACCACATTTTTAACAAACTCTAGTTTCCATGGCCACTTATCAAGCCATCTCACATATCCCTCACATTTTCTTTTCTTCCTCCTATAGGGTGGTTCAGCTTTCTTACCCTTTTCTTTTCTTTTGTTCTTCCTATAGGGCAGTTTAAAGTTCATAACATGTGGTGGTGGTGGTTCTGGATCAATCCTGAGTATCAGCTTCTCAGGTTTTGGCTTAGTCATTTCATCCACCATCTCGAAGGTTAACCTTATCCCTTTTTTACTAATGACTTCCCTAGATTCATTGCCCTCAACCTTTCCATGTGTATAGATTTTTATATTTTCTACCTTTCCATATATTTGGGGTTTTGGGTCTACTCTAGCCTCAATGAAAGGTATGTCAATGTTAAGCTTTTTCAACATCTCGATAAACTTTTCGAGCTGGCCAGGATCATTAGATGTGACAAATTTTGGCGGCTTGTGAGGAGGAGGTTCTGGTGCAATTTCTAAAGTTTCACCTAGACTGTCATTATCATCTTTAAGAGTTGGAGGGGCATGAGGTTTTAGAACTTTAGAATACATGGTTTGCTCCATCTCCCTCTCTTTTCTACATTCGTCAATGACATCTAGCAGATAACAGGTGCCATCTGTAGCTGGTGCTTTCATGAATTGTGCTAGAATAAATTCGATTTTTTCTTCACCCACTTCAAAAGTGAGCTTGCCCTTCTTTACATCTATTAATGCGCCAACAGTAGCTAAGAATGGCCTTCCTAAGATGAAAGGTGTATTGGAATCCTCCCTTATGTCCATGACTATAAAATCAGTTGGGATAAAGAATTGACCTACACGCACTGGCACGTTTTCTAGTATACCTGAGGGGTATTTGATAGAACGGTCAGCGAATTGTATTGACATTTTAGTTGGTCTTAATTCTCCTAACTTAAGTTTTTCGCATATGGCATGGGCATGAGACTTATGCTGGCACCTAAATCGCATAGGGCCCTATCTATGACAAACTTTCCAATGACACAAGGTATGGAAAAACTTCCTGGGTCTTCCAGTTTAGGAGGCATATTGTTTTGAAGAATTGCGCTACACTCGGCAGTAAGCATAACTGTTTCATCATCCTCAATCCTCTTTTTATTAGATAAGATTTCTTTGAGAAATTTAGCATATGAAGGCATTTGGGTGATAGTTTCTGTAAAGGGTATTGTTATATTTAATTTTTTTAGAAGCTCCACGAATTTCTTGAATTCCTCCATGCTTTTGGTCTTTTCAAACCTTTGAGGATAAGGAATGGGTGGTTTATAAGGTGGTGGAGGCACATAAGGTTTCTCTTTTGCTTTAGCCTCAACGCCATTTCCTCCTTTCTCTTTAGGTTGACTCTCTTTCTCAACTGGTTCGTAAGGCTTTTGTTGCATGGCTGGCCTCTCAGTCCTAGGATCACTTGGTTCATCATACTGTGTTCCACTTCGCAGTGTCACAGCGTTCACATGTGCTTTAGGATTAGGCTGAGGTTGGCCAGGAAATATGCTTGTTGGGGCACTAGTAGACGCTAGTTGTTGAGCCACTTGAGATATCTGAGTTTCAAGCATTTTGTTATGGGTGGCCATAAGATCAACTTTGTTAGCCAAACGGTTAATCACTTCATTTGTTTGACTATTCTGCTGAGTATGAGCTAGGATAAAGTTTTCCATCATAAGCTCCAAGTTTGACTTTGTAGGGGCATAAGGAGCAGCAAGGGCTTCATGTTGAAATCCTGGTGGAATGTAGGAATTGTTCTGCCAACCTGGATCACAGGTGTTAGGGTTTCCCTGAGAATAGTTCACTTGGTCTGGGGGAAACGCCTGCCAAAAGTTGACATTCAGGGGGAGCATGTCTTGGCGTTCCACATAATTCACAGTTTGAAACCGTTGCAGCCACAGTAGCTGCAGGTAATTTGGTTAAGCTCTCTAACTTTTGAGTCAGAGCATCCACTTGTGCTTTGACATGGTCAAGTTCGCCCATCTCATTGATACCTCTTTTCGCAAGAGGTTGCTCTAAAGGTGTTCTTGAGCTTCCCCACAGATAATGGTTTTGAGCCATGTTTTCTATAAGGTTATAGGCCTCAGTGTAAGATTTATCCATCAATGCGCCACCAGCTGCGGCGTCTATTGTTATTCTTGTATTGTACAAGAGACCATTGTAAAAGGTGTGGATCACTAACCAGTCTTCTAGACCATGGTGTGGGCAGAGTCTTATCATGTCCTTGTATCTTTCCCATGTTTTAGAAAGAGATTCATTATAACTTTGTTTAAACCCATTAATTTGAGCTCTTAGCATAAAAGTTTTGCTAGGTGGGAAGTATCTTGCTAAGAAAACTTTCTTCAACTCATTCCACGTGGTAACAGAGTTGGAAGGTAATGAGTGGAGCCAAGCTCTAGCTCTATTTCTTAAAGAGAAAGGGAAAATACGAAGCCTAATTGCTTCGGGACTAACACCATTTGCTTTCACAGTATCTGCGTATTGCAAGAATATTGACAAATGTAGATTAGGGTTGTCACTAGGACTACCAGCAAATTGATTTTGTTGTACGGCAGACAACAATGAAGGATTAAGCTCAAAACTATCTGCTTCAATAGCAGGGGCAGCAATGCTATTATGAGGTTCTTGTGAAGGAATAGCATAGAACTTAAGTGGACGGTTTTGTGGATGGTCACCCTTTTTTTTTTATATTTTTTTTTTTGGATTTTTAAATCTTTTACTAAAAATTAAAATTGCCTTAGTCTCTACGGTGTAACAACGGAGTTACGATATCGACTAAATTGGTCCCTTGCAACGGCGCCAAAAACTTGATCGACGATTTGTGTATCAAAAATATTTTATAACTGCAAGTGCACAGTTTCGTCGTTGAGTTTTAAAAGATATCGAACCACAAAGACCAACAGTCGAACTACCTTGTTTCTGTTGCTACTGTGTAAATCTAAGGCTATTGAATATTAGGATTTGTTTAGAATTTTAGAAATTAAAGAAAATAAATTAATTAATGAAAGCGGGATATCGGTATGTAACTTAATTAACCTTCGGGAATTTAATAAATTAATAGCGCGCAGAAAAGGGTTTATTTTTCAGAAGAACTTTCTCAATTTAAAGGTTTAAACCTCACACTCTCGTTTTGTTGATAAAAACCATACTTTCTAAGCTAGGAGTTTTACTGTCACTTTTCTACCACCTTAACTTCAAAAGTATATTTTGAAAATCAATTAGTTTTAATTAATCCTAACGTGGCTCTCGCTCGTTCAAAGATTAATATCAAATTCCTACTATCTAGTTAAAACCTCAAACTCTCGCTCTATATATTTTAACCTTAGTTGCTTTATTTTACTCTCGTTCAAAAGCTTTGAATTAAATTAGGAATTTGAATTAGAAAAATAGTTTAATAAACGCGCGCTAAATCATTATTAAATTCCCTTCGGAGAATTAATTTACATACCGATATCTAGGAATTTAGCTAGACATAGCAAAAGAAACAAATAAATAAAAACAGAAAATTTAAATAAAGCATAAATAAATAATTAAATAAAGACATAAAAAAAACCTGGAAATAAATGCTGAATAAACTCTACTGAAATAATCGGTACAGAATTCTTGACAGGAAAGTGAAAACAGAACTGAAAACGGATTCCCGATGTGGAAATACCGTTACAGTTACTGTAACAAGAAACTAAAACTGACTAAAAAGTAAAGAAAATAAGGCGTACAAGTTTCTGAGTTTATGACTTCTATTTATAGAAGATTTTTGTCTTCGTACGATCTTAAATTATAGGAAAGGATGAGTGTGTTTGTGATGATCCAATTGCCGTACGATAAGGAAACAAAAACTGATCAGACGCTTGCCAACTCCCCACGATACGCAAAAAGCAGTTGTGCTGGATCTAGAGTCTGTGGCGGGCGCCACCAGCCCAGTTTGTTGGGTTTTGCTGATTTTGCTTGTTCGCACCCCCTTTTTGCTCCGTTTTTTTACCCTTTTTGCTCAATTCTCTTCTCCGACCTATTTTATTTGACAAAACTGAAAACAAAACAAATACCAACTTAAAAAGACATAAATGAAATAAAAACATATGAAAATGCAACTAAAGCGCACATAAGTTAAGCTAAAAATACGATATGATTTCGTGTCATCACCTAACTCTTCTTCCTCTTCCTTTGTAACTCACCCCTAAATTCATCATCGCCGGCGCTTAATTGCTCCCTCTGATGAATCGATCCCTAACGTAGCGGTGACGGCAAGATGAATGAATACTTTGACAATGCCAACACAGCACACAACTCTCTCATTTCATTCCATCACTGAATCCCCATTCACTAACCTGTTTTTTATTCTGTTAAAGGTACGTATCTATTTTAACTAAACTTGTAACTCAATTTCTATTGCTTTGAAAACGTGTACTTTCTATTTATCTATTTTTCATTGTTTTGATGATTTTGTTCTTCACCTATTGCAACATTTGTATAATTATTTGAACTTTTTTTGTTGTTATTTGTTAAAAAGTTTATGCAAACTAACTCTTAATCGTTGTAGTTTTATTACTTAGTGCAACATTTGTTTAATGAATTTAGAGCTGGATTATTAGCTTTTAAAAGGATAGAAAAAACACTGAGGAACTTTCTCTTTTATTTATAATATTATTAATGTTAGCAATCTGCTGCAATGTTGGGGTTGTTTTGATTCTGTTATGCTGTTCCTGAAATCAGAGGACTAGGATGTTGAATGAAAAGATTGCCCAACTAAATTCTTCTATTGATAATATATCTTCACGTGTGAGACGCATAAAAGTTATGTTCCTAACATGTTTAACATTTAAGAATGATTCGTTTTAATTTGTGAATTATTCAGACTTGAACTATAAGTTCACTATGTCTTCTGGAGTAAGGAATGAAGCCAATGATTGGTCATCAAAGCTTCTTCAAAATTATGCTTCTATATTACAAAATGATGATGTAAACAGTAATTTGACATTTCAAGAGTCACAACTTGAACATTTGCCACCATGCAAAAACATTGATAATTTGGTTCCATATGAAGGACAAGTGTTTAATAGTTCCGATGATGCTTATGAATTTTACACTTCATTCTCAAAGAAATGTGGTTTTTCTATTAGACGTGAACACACTTACAAATCCAGTAATTATGCGTCTGAGTTGAATCCATTGGGTATATATAAGCGGGAATTTGTTTGTCATCGGGCTGGCACTACTAAACCATCAAAAGTTGATGAAGTGGAAAATCAAAGGAAACGAAAATCAACAAGGTGTGACTGTAGTGCAAAGATGGTGATTGCTATGAATACAACTTGTGTTGAGGAAAAATGGGTGGTTAAATCTTTTAATAGTTTCCACAATCATCAATTGTTAGATGACAAAGAGGTTAATTATCTCCCTGCTTATCGTGGCATCCCAATTGTTGATCAAAATCGTATAATGTTAATGTCAAAAGCTGGTTGCTCGGTTAATTTCATGATGAGACTACTTGAGTTAGAGAAAGGAGTAGTTGTAGGTAGTCTACAATATTTGGAGAAAGATATTAGGAATTTCCTTCAAGGCCAAAGTTATATTGTCAAAGAAAATGATGCTTGTGATGTCCTCAAATTATGCAAAAATCTGAAAGATTCAGATGATGGCTTCCAATATGATTTCACAATAGATGAAAACAACAAATTGGAGCATATTATCTGGGCATTTGGTGATTCAATCCGGGCATATGAAGCTTTTGGGGATGTCGTTGTGTTTGATACCACTTATCGAATAAATCGATATGAAATGCCACTTGAAATATGGGTTGGGGTTGATAATCATGGAAAGACAATATTCTTTGGTTGTGTTCTATTACACAATGAGAAGACTCCTTCCTTTACATGGGCTTTAAAGGTACGTATCTATTTTAACTAAACTTGTAACTCAATTCCTATTGCTTTGAAAACGTGTACTTTTTATTTATCTATTTTTTATTCTGTTAGGTATGTAGAATTCTATTTTAATTGAATTGAATTCTGTTTGAATTTTCATGATTCAGTTCTACTCAAACAACACTTTAAATTATCTTCGAATTAGCTAAACACACAAAAAGGTTAGAATTGAGGTTCATCTTGGATCTCAATTTGCATCAGTTTAAGGTTTTGGATATGTTTCGTGTTTTACATGTGTTGTTGATATGATTTGGTTAAATAGAAACTGGATCAGGATGACTAATTAGGAATTTAATCACTTTGTATTGAATTGAACTATTTTTTTGTCACTTGAATTGAATTATCTCTGTAGCTTACCAATAATATTGCAAAATCTTTCCTGAAAGGTATTTGTGTCATAATAAAAACAAAATCATATAAGCTTTATTGTAAAAATAGGTGAAACCATTAACATTGTTTAATGGTTTCAAGTAGTTATGCACTGAAACCATTAGTATGTCTTAATGGTTTCAGTGCATAGCTTATCAGAAGAATAGATAGATCAGTTGGTTTCTCTGATGTGTAAATCTAAAACTTAGTTTATGTTGAGCTTGACTACTCTACTGTGAATTTTCATGATTCAGTTCTACTCAAACAACACTTTAAATTATCTTCGAATTAGCTAAACAAACAAAAGGGTTAGAATTGAGGTTCATCTTGGATCTCAATTTGCATCAGTTTAAGGTTTTGGATATGTTTCGTGTTTTACATGTGTTGTTGATATGATTTGGTTAAATAGAAACTGGATCAGGATGACTAATTAGGAATTTAATCACTTTGTATTGAATTGAACTATTTTTTTGTCACTTGAATTGAATTATCTTTGTAGCTTACCAATAATATTGCAAAATCTTTCCTGAAAGGTATTTGTGACATAATAAAAACAAAATCATATAAGATTTATTGTAAAAATAGGTGAAACCATTAACATTGTTTAATGGTTTCAAGTAGTTATGCACTGAAACCATTAGTATGTCTTAATGGTTTCAGTGCATAGCTTATCAGAAGAATAGATAGATCAGTTGGTTTCTCTGATGTGTAAATCTAAAACTTAGTTTATGTTGAGCTTGACTACTCTACTGTGAATTTGTGAAGTTATATTCTGATTGTAATTTTAGATTGATTGATTATTCACCTAGATAATTGTTAAATACTATATTCTAATAATTATGTTTCAACTTTTTTCCAGAGTTTTTTAGCTTTTGTCAAAGGAAAGTGTCCACAAACCATTCTTACCGATCAAGATCCTGCACTTAAAGAGGCCATTGCACTGGAATTGCCAAACACAAAACATGCATTTTGCATATGGCACATTGTAGCAAAGTTATCAAGTTGGTTTTCTCTTCCATTAGGTGCAAGATATGATGACTTTAAAGCATCATTTTATAAGTTGTATCATTTAGATTGTGCAGATGAGTTTGAACAAGAGTGGCATTCAATGGTTGCACAGTTTGGTCTAAGCTTGGATTCACATATTATTTTGCTTTTTTCTCTTCGCCAATATTGGGCAATGGCTTATTTGAAGGACTTCTTTTTTGCTGGAATGACAACAACTGGACGTTCAGAGTCAATAAATTCGTATATAAAACACTTCTTGGATGCCAAGACAAGTTTGACAGTTTTTATTAGTAAAGTAAGAACATACTTGAGTTACTTGTTGTAAGTATATGTTTGTCTTTATCTATTAAATTATAATGAAGTCACAAAAAAAATTATTTTTTTATTATGTAGGTTGGTGTTGCTGTTGAAATAAGAAACCAAGCTGGAGAGGAAGCAAGAATGCGTCAAAAGTATCTTAATCCTCAACTTAGAACAAGTTTTCCTATTGAGGAACATGTTGCATCTATACTCACACCTTATGCTTTTGAGTTGATTCAACTTCAGATTGAGTTATCTGCAAAATATGCAACAATTGAAACTGGCAAAGAGTCTTATATTTTGAAGCATCACACCAAAGATGAAGGAGGTCGTCTTGTAATTTGGAATGAAGGAGAAGAATCAATTATTTGCTCATGTAAAGAGTTTGAGTTTTCTGGTATATTATGTAGGCATGCTATTAGAGTGTTGATGATGAAAAATTACTTTAAGATGCCTTCAAAATATCTTCCTTATCGTTGGAGACGTGAAAGCTCATTGAGACCAAAATCTAGTCACATTTTAAATTGCAATGACGACTCTTTGATTGAGTTTCGGTCTCTAATTCAGAGTCTTGAATATGAATCCTTAAAGACCAAAGAACGTAAAGAAGTTGCTACTAGGGGGTTGATGAAACTCATTCGAGAGATAAAAGGAATGTCTGAAAGCGAAGAACATTCAGTGGTTTTGGAACTTGATGTTCCAAATAATGATGATTGTGATATTGGAAATCCTATTCATTCAAAAGCTAAAGGCCGACCAAAAGGATCAAGACCAAAAGGAGGAGTTGAATTATCGAAGAAGGTCCGCCGTTGTCATGTTCCAAATTGTGGTGGAACTAATCATGATTCACGAAATTGTCCAATCAAAAGAAAAAATATAGAAGCATTGCCTTCTCATTCTCCTAATATGTAAGTTTATTTGAACACTATTATCTAAGTTTATTGTTGCTTCTTTTTCAATGCTAATTTTGGGTGTTTGTTGTTTCTTATGCTTTGATAGGATCTTGAAGGGTTGGAAGAAATTCAACTCAAAATAAAGATTTCGATTTTTTTGTTGTTGTCTGGAGCTGTTTTGGAATGTTTGTTTTATGGGTTTGTACAATAATATTGATTTTCACATTATAAGTTTGTACGAAGTTTGTACTAGATTATGTGATAAGTCAATTTATTGGGAATTATTCATTTCACGTTCTTTGTTGGTACGTATTGAATGTGTGACAAATAATTAATTGGTGAAAAACATATCATATCAAAATATTGGATAATAAAATTATTAAATTTTACTAGTATAGGGTATCGAAACCATTTGTCCATACTAATGGTTTCAGTGTATAATATAGTGAAACCATTTAACAATAATAATGGTTTCAAAGATCTATATTATTGTTTCAGTCATAATCAATCTTTCAAGTTGGTTAATCAACTATATAAGTTGGTAATCCTAGTTTTTGATCAAATTTATAAATGATAAAAGACTAAAATGTTTAAAAATATAGTCTTAAACCAGTGCAAAATGTGACTGTTGCAATTTTGAATACAACTTCCACTGGCATTATTTTTTTCAAATATTGCATTTATAGCATCAAACATCATGTATTTTTTTAACCAATTATTTAATCTGATAATCAAATTAAAGTTTATTAACATTGTGTTATTGCGATTGATCCACCCAACACAATATCAAATCAATTATACAATTCCAACCAATGACTTTCAATAAACATTATTTGAATAAATAATGCCTAAATTTGAATGCTATTTGTAAAATTCTCTTGCACAATTTTAATTTTAATAACAATTTTGATTGCTAACTTAATAACAGAAGAAAAAGAAACCAATGGTAACTGTACAATCTAAAATCTATTGAAAAACTGTGAGTGACACAAAGATTAGGAGTCTCAAAATTATTCATATAGGCAATGATAGAAATCAAACACATGTTCTGACCACATCAAAATCTAACAGTAAATTATTACACTTGTTTAGAAACCAATAAAACAAATCAAGTAATTCAACTTGCACATGTCATGATGGATGTCGTAGCATTTGAAGTTGTTCTTGGTAGTATGAAATAGCTTTTTTCATCACATCATCTCCAATTGCATTACTTGAGTCTGTTAGTATTGTCCAAACAATACCAATTCGAAATTCCATTATTCTCCCTTCCTTTCCATTGTTTCCTTTCTTGAGCAATTTGGACCAACCTTCAAATGATAGCAATGTGGTACTATCACCTTTCCATTCAGCAAGAAATTCCATACAAAATACCCCACAACTGACTTTATCAAGTTGCATAGGCACTGTTGGGGTTTCCCACTCAAAGGTGCTAAATTCGAAAGGCATTGAGATTTTCCTCAACCTATACAAGTCAGTCACATATGCCTCAACCTCGTTCAACCACACATCAAACAATTTCTTGTAAGCCGTAGGATCTCCAGATTTCGTGTGCAAGCCTTCTTCAACCAAGCTATTTAAGAATTGGAATATCCGGCTCTTTATGTTCACCACAAAGCACACAAAGTGTGAACCTGGATTCCCAATCATTGCCGGGGTCATGATCTGTACAAATGATTTTTCAGAGAAAACAAAACTAGTAAATTGGTTGCAATATAAACGACACAAATACACTTGCATACGATATAACAAGATTTAAGTCAAACTGTTTTCATATAAGAGATAGTTGTTTTTAATAAATGTAAAACTAGGTGAAACCATTAACATTGTTGAATGGTTTCATTACTACGCTATATCATGGAACAATAATTATTACTACTACGCTATATCACGGAACAATAATTATTAAGATGTTAAGATATTAAGATAAAAGTGTATATAACATTGTTCAACTTCATTCATAATTTGATGTAATGCATTGAAACCATTAGGACATACTAATGGTTTCAGTGCATAACCCAAGGTCAAACCTAATTCCTTTCTAAGTCTTTTGATGGATTTCTTGGAGCAAGAACCGAGGTCAATATGTTTCCCTGCCATTGGGAGCTCATAAACACGATGAACATCTTGTTCCTTCAATGGCAAGACTTCGGTTTTACTTAACCTAATCCACATGTTCTCTTTCTCAAAATTCTTCACCACCCACTCGATAAAAAATGTGTGAATTCTACTCCAGTTGCAAATGTACAATAATCATCCAAAGCCAAACTCAGTAAGGTGCTTCTTGATCTCTACTTTTCTTGTTTGTGTTGCCACTTTTTGTATAAGTTCAAAAACTTTAGGAATACTCATTTTGTGGCGCAATCTCTGGTCCCCATCAAGTTCTTTTTTGAACTTTTCTTGACCTTTCACCTGGATCAAAACATTAAAATTATCAAAACATGACAAAACATGTTTTTCAACTACAAATATTTCAAATCAGGTGACTATGTAATAGACTAATCAGATTTTGAATATGATTCCATATTTTTCAACTTCATTCACAAATTGATGCCCATGCACTAAAACCATTATGACATACTAATGGTTTCAGTGCATAACTACTTGAAACCATTAAACAATGTTAATGGTTTCACCTAGATAATCAAAATACTTAAAACCAGAACAAAATCTAGATGCAGCAAGTATCTGATCCATCTATCCACACAAATTTTGATGATAAATATCAATAGAGAACCATATCATAGCAGAACAAGTCTTCCAATGCACACAAATAATAGTTAATCATATACTAATTTGTATGATAACATATCTGATCCATCAATCATATACTCTTGGTCCATAATGGTAAGTTCATTTATGAGATAAACCCAATATAAACACTCTTTATTGCTTTAAGCCATATTTATCCCACGGTTTAGCTTTTTACAATCATAAGGATTCAAATTTGATGCCTATGCACTGAAACCATTGGGACATACTAATGGTTTCAGTGCATAACTACTTGAAACCATTAAACAATGTTAATGGTTTCACCTAGATAATCAAAATACTTAAAAACAGAACAAAATCTAGATTATATTTAATATGAATATGAATCTAGATTACCTCATCCATATCTTTTTTTTTATCATCACTACATGATGTAGATACATTCCTCTCTTCCTCCTCCGGTGTTAATCCAAGACTGATGGAAGGCATTGAACTTCGCTTCTTGGATTTTTTCACCTAGAGATCAAAAAAGAAAAATTATTAAAAACAATTGATAGAACATTAAAACCCAGTTACAATATTAATGGTTCAAAACATTAAAATTATCAAAACATGACAAAACATGTTTTTCAACTACAATCCTCTCAAGAAATCTGAATTTTTTTTAATGCATACATAGAAAGATAGTAGTAAGACTCACAATAGCATAATCTCTTTCTGGAACTAAGGTAGACATAGTAATAGAACTAAATAATTTATGGAACTAAGGTAGTGCCTTTTTTACAGATACATGCATTCCAACATAACTTGCTAAGTTTATGTTTGGTTCCACTTATTTTTTACTATGTGAAGTAGTAGTCTTGCATTTTGAGATTCTATCTTTTCCAAGAAAGTTTCTGATCAAAAATATCAAAGAAGTCTTTTTCTAATCTTTCTTTAATATAGCAATGATTTATCAGTAGTTATAGTTTCAAGAGATAGATGTTACATCAGCCTGATTTCAAATATTCACCAAATTCACTAAATTCCAAAGCTAAACATGTAGAGGAGATGAAACTCATTTTGAGACAACATTTGTTGTATTTTAGAATTTTGAGAAAATTGCTAGTGCAAAGTAAACTGCCAAGATATATCATATAAAAAGAGATAATTTGAATATTAAGCAGACAGTTCGGTTGATGAGTTAGGGGATGCTAAAGAAGTTTCTAACCAGGACAAAAACTCTAAAACTAACAAATCATTTATCTATTTATGTTGCATGGTCAACATTTAATGCTATCCCCTCACAACTCTGTGTGTACAAAAGGCATTTGAAAGAGCTAATTTGAGTTTATCTTAACATTAGGACATACTAATGCACTGAAACCATTAGGGCATACTAATGGTTTCCGTGCATAACTACTTAAAACCATTAAACAATGTTGATGGTTTCACCTATATAATCAAAATACTCAAAAACAGAACAAAATCTAGATTATATTCAATTATGAGAATGGTTTGTGTATCGAAACCACAATAGTATCGACACAAAAGTTGAGGGAAGGAAACTGTAAAACCTTAAACTTGAAGTACAAAAATACACTTGCACTCTAATTCAAATTTTCACAACAGACTAATAAAATCCTGTTTTCACATCCTTAATATGTAACACTATAACAATTAAGACTATGGGAAAAATTGATGCCTATGCACTGAAACCATTAGAACATACTAATGGTTTCAGTGCATAACTACTTGAAACCATTAAACAATGTTAATGGTTTCACCTAGATAATCAAAATACTTAAAAACAGACTAAAATCTAGATTATATTCAATATGAATATGAAAATGAATCTAGATTACCTCATCCATATCTTTTTTTTTATCATCACTACATGATGCAGATACATTCCTCTCTTCCTCCTCTGGTGTTAATCCAAGACTGAAGGAAGGCATTGAACTTCGCTTCTTGAATTTTTTCACCTGGAGATTAAAATAAAAAAATTATTACGCCAATTGATATGGTTTATCATTGAACAAATTAATATAATATGGTTTTGCTTTCATTGAACAAATTAACGAATTACCACAAAACTATGATAGACGAACGAATTAACAAATTACCTTGATATTATCCTCCTCCAATGGTGTCATTGCAATGATATATTTTTCCAATTCCTCCGATGTCATTTCAAGACATTCGGATGCAATTTTCTTTTTGTCCTTTTTGATCTGTTGTAGTTAAACCAAGGTTTAGAGACAAAATTAATTTTGATTCAAAGTAATCAAAATCATGACAAAGTCTATTTATTGGTATTTTAGCTATAAAGGGATGGACTTTTTTGGTGCTTCTTTTACCATTCTTTTTCCTCAATTCCTTTAATCATGTTATTTATTGTATCAATAATAATTCCTCAAAATCATTATATACTTAATTTGTAGGACTATATATTCTTGGAAAGAAATCTGAATTTTTTTTAATGCATGCATAGAAAGATAGTAGTAAGACTCAGAATAGCATAATCTCTTTCTGGAACTAAGGTAGACATAGTAATAGAACTAAATAATTTATGGAACTAAGGTAGTGCCTTTTTTACAGATACATGCATTCCAACATACTAGTTTGTTAACAGTATCACAGTTCACTAGTGAATAGGATAATTTAAAATTGATTAAAATAAATTATATTTCCACCAACATAACTTGCTAAGCTTATGTTTGGTTCCACGTTTAATGACACTTATTTAATGGCACTTATTTTTTACTATGTGAAGTAGTAGTCTTGCATTTTGAGATTCTATCTATGTGAAAACTAACAAATAATTTATCTATTTATGTCGAATGGTCAACATTTAATGCTATCCCCTCACAACTCTGTGTGTACAAAAGGCATTTGAAAGAGCTAATTTGAGTTTATCTTAACATTAGGACATACTAATGCACTGAAACCATTAGGGCATACTAATGGTTTCCGTGCATAACTACTCGAAATCATTAAACAATGTTGATGGTTTCACCTAGATAATGAAAATACTCAAAAACAGAACAAAATCTAGATTATATTCAATTATGAGAATGGTTTGTGTATCAAAACCACAATAGTACCATTGATGAATGAGTTAACGAATTACCTCAATTTTTTGTGTATCGTCATCAATATCTTTCTTTTTTATTATCACTACATGACGCAGATACATTCCTCTCTTCCTCCTCCGGTGTCAATCTAAGACTGAAGGAAGGCATTGAACTTCGCTTCTTGGATTTTTTCACCTGGAGATCAAAAAAAAAATTATTAACAATAAACTTTCATTTCAATTAAAACAGTTCTAAAAGAACATTTATCTATTTATGTTGCATGGTCAATATTTAATGCTATCCCCTCACAACTCTGTGTGTACAAAAGACATTTGAAAGAGCTAATTTGAGTTTATCTTAACATTAGGACATACTAATGCACTGAAACCATTAGGGCATACTAAAGGTTTCCGTGCATATCTACTTGAAACCATTAAACAATGTTGATGGTTTACCCTAGACAAATTACCTTGATATTGTCCTCAGAAGCATATTATTGTGTGAGACCTTCATTCCACTCAACACAAATTATAGTGGAAAATAAAGCAGCAGAAATAGATGAGGAAAAGGAGGGGTGAAAAAAAAAGCAGCAGAACCATTAAATTTGTTTTGGGCATCAATTGGAGTTGCTAGTATATGAGTTATAGTTTAGTCAGCCTAAAAAATGCAAGACAAACCACATTAAACTAAACCAGACAGGACCTAGGGTTTTCCCACTAATTTCGTACTGTACAATGTTAGTTCAATCAACCCACTAATTTCGTACTGTACAATATAATGTTAGTTCAATCAACTAAAAAGAAGGAAGGGGACGTAAGAGGCAACCCCAGCTAAAGTAGGCTTTTATTCAAACACAGAACTGAAACTATCATCTATCTATGCCTATTCCTAGGATGAAACGGGTCCGTTTATTTCCGTTCTCAATGGGGGAAAGGGCCAGTCCAATAATTTATAATTCTAAGTGAGGCCTAAACAAATTTTACAATATGGGGCCTCTTTGCTTAATAAAAAGTAATTCTTAGTAGCCTTGCCCTTCGGCCGGACCCTCAGGAATATCCAAACCAATCAAACCTGTATGGGTTGATTTGGTTCCATTTTACGCAAAAGCCAAACTACTGCCATCCCTAAAAAGAAATCCCACATTCTGCAGGTCATAAGCTGCAAATTCCATAGCTTATATCTCCAACCCCAAAAAGAAACCTCACATTCTGCTGGTCATTGGATTTACCCAGTCCACATTTATACCCCTAGCCTATTCCCACATACACCAAAAAATGTAATCTTGGCCTTGGTTTATACGTTATATCATGTTCTATTAAGTCCAAAAGATGCAGAAAACACTCATTCTTGTGGTCATAATTCATCTACCTTCATTTATATATTAACTTTCCTCATTTGGAGCATAATCCTAAAACCCACCACAAAAGACTACAGCAGAAGTGTTATATTTTCGATAGAATGAGTGAACAACAAAATACATCAGAATAAGCACTTAGAAGTAAGACTGTCATGTTGTAGCTCGGCATAATAGTTTAGTTTCATGACTATATAGTCA
The DNA here is from genome assembly GCA_951804385.1 of Trifolium dubium. Lineage (NCBI taxonomy): Eukaryota > Viridiplantae > Streptophyta > Magnoliopsida > Fabales > Fabaceae > Trifolium > Trifolium dubium. The sequence continues at coordinate 10,471,838 of OX638072.1, read as the reverse complement.
CTCATTTGCTCTAAAACAGTTAGATATTAAGATGGTATAGGCTCTGCTAGATGACTCCTTCAACATTTCCTTTGCTACATTGAATTTCTTAGCTACTTTCATTTCTCAACCTTATGGATAACTAGAAATCTAGTAATCCCTTCCTCTTTACTTACACTCAGTGATTATAGAATTCTCCAATCATATTTTCCATTGAACCATATCATAAATAAAATTTACAAATGTAAAGACGATAATATAATTAATCAATAAATGTAAAACACACTAATAGTGACTATCTACTATCAATTCTTAAACTTGGAAAACCAAAATATCAGTACTATTTGTAACAGCTCTGGCTGCATCTCCGGCCCGGCACTGCCACCTCACGATCTTCTCTATTCCCCTCTCTATAGATTTGTTTGCCTTCACAGGAATCAAATCGATTCCCGCTGAAGGCAAACAACTCACTAGAGATGGGAATAGAAAAGATCGTGAGGTGGCAGTGTCGGGCAGGATATGAGGTCTTTAAATGATTTGGCTTTTATAATTCAATTGAATGAACAGACCTGATATTCAATTAAAGGTCTGACACAAATCAAATTTAAATGTTAATCAAATTTGAAGTTTTATTGCTTGAAATCATTAGACAATTATTTTGGTTTCAATAATAATAACAGAAAATGAAACTCTATGAAACTATTTCAATAACTAAATAATTTTTACAGTTTCAATACAATCATCAATAATAATAACAGAAAATGAAACTCTATGAAACTATTTCAATTATATACAATCATTTAAATATTTTTTATACTAGTTTTAAACACTAACCTGTTTTGATTTCTCCATTTAGTTGTTTGAATGGGTTAAATGGTGATGAACCCAAATTGCAGCAGAGAGGAAAGAATTTGTGGAGAACACAACCACTTGAATTTGCACCTAAACATGAAGAATCAAACAATGTTTCATATCGGCGAGCAAGACAGGGAGCGTGTGTGTGCGTGTGTGCTGTTGATCTTATCCATTACAAAGCACTCTTAATTAGCAGAATTAAGTTTCAACCAAAAAAAAAATTGTGCGTGTGTGCTGTCGAAATCGAACCTGTTGAAATCGAACTGCGAAATCGAACTGCAATTACAACACCAGCAACGTTGAAATCGAACTGCAAAATAGTGATTAAGCGATGATGAATTTAGGGATGAAACAAATGATTTAGGGATTTTGGGTTTTTCGGTGAATGGAGGATGATGATGATGAATTCCGGCGACAATGATGAAGGATGATGAAGATTTCCGGCGATGACGATGATGAAGGATGAAGGAGGATGACGATGATGAAGGGGTGTTTTTGGGTTACGATGATGAAACGAAGGAAGAGGAAGAAGAGTTTTGCGCGAATTTTGTTTGTGTTTTGTTGTTTTTTAACCAATTAATAGTGACTTACAAAATTACCCTTACAATTAAAAAAGATTTAACTTGTAAATTGGGTTTTTAGTAAATATCTAGTGGGTGGAGGCTTGCTAACTTCCTCCCACATGTTTTTAGGTGGGAGGAAGTTAGCAGCCCTCATATATATATATATCAAAACTTATCTCTAATTAACACTATTGTTTTATATATAAATAAATAAAATGGAGAATGGAAAAAATCTATTAATTCAAGTGTCACTAATGGTTAATTTACAAACATTGTAAAAAAATTCAAAGTGAATACCTTAAAACTACAAAGTCAAATCCTTAACACTGAACTAACCCTCAAGTGTAAAAGCAATTAACACTATTAATTTTTTTTAAAAGATGAAAATCCAATATTAGACACATCTCTATATACAAAAGACAATTTAATAACAAACATACAAAAAAATATACACATTAGTGGTATTAAGGTTAATAGTCTATGAGGTGTCAGAATTATAGTAAAAGTTTAACGTTTTAATCTTAATAAAGAACTGAATTCAAATTCATTTGAAGATGAATGTAAAATAATCATTAGCTCCACTTCAAATAATAGTTCTCCTAAGTGTTTTTAAAATATATTATGTGTTCTAGGATAAATTTTTTATTAAGGAAGGAGAAAATTTTATTAATTATTGGCATTAATGATCATTTTATAATAGTTCATGATATGATTTAAACTCGACACCTTGAAGTTACAATGTTAAATTCTTACTACTAAAATAACACATCAAGTATATAGATGAATTGTAAATCCAAGCACAAGTTGCAACAAAAAAAAAAAAAACACATACTAAATAAATAATATCATTATTCACAAATCCGGCATATGCACATGCATTATACTACTACACTGTAATAATATATGCATAAATGTAAGTAGGTCTTATTATAAGAAAACATTGTATAATTTCTTCCCTTACTATAGGAAAAACAAATTCAATTGTATTAATAACTAGAATTATTTTTCATAGACAGCCGTCGCACCAATTTTGTTTAACCTAAAATGTCTTCTTCTTCATTCATAGAGGGGTGATTTTACAGTCAATTTTTGGCTCAAAATCACCCCTCTAACTTGTTTCTTTCATTTCTTTTCTTTCAAATAAATGATTTTCACATATATATTTTAGTTTTTATAGTGATTTCGTCGTCTTAGTGCGACGTTGTGTTGCTCGTCGTCTTTGTGTGGCGTTTTGTTTTTCCGTCTTCGTGCGGGGTTTTGTTTTTCCGTCTTCGTGCGGGGTTTGTTCGGTTTAGATTGAAGATTAAATTTGATCAAAGACATATTCAATCAATGATATTGGCGTCTTTAATGTTATAGCTTCGAAAGCATGGGTATTCCGAACCGTTGAATTTAATCATGTATGTAGGCTTTCTCATATTTGTAGGCATTATGCCGTTATTGTTGAGTGTAATTCATATTGTTACAATTGCTTGTAACACAAGAAAGTGGAATTTGTGTGAAATTCAAGTGTCAAGTGTTGGTGGCTTAGCGAGCAATTCATGGCTAAGCGAGGATAACAGTTTTTAGATTTAGATTTTTCTGTTATTGGATAAGCTAGTGTTAGTTTGTTATTTTAGATTTATTTTATTTTATTTGTTTTAGATAAGTTTGTTACTTTATCTTAGGAGTTAGTTATGTGATTATGTGTATCACAAATACTCCTATATATATGGTGATCTAGTGAATCATTATGTGTGTGATTATGTGCTAAGTGAATAAAGTGCTAAAGTGTTAAGTGATATACTTTCTCCTCTCATTCTCTTCTCTATATACTTTTAGTTTTGCTGCGCGTGTGTGTGTGTGTTGATCATCATGTGTGTTGCTTTTGAGATCAATCTCAGAACGTTCTTGATCAACTATATTGTGTTCTAACATCTGGTATCCAGAGCTCCGGTTGCGATCATGGCAAACGTGCAATTGGGATCAAATTCTGGCAATCTTCCCGGTAATCTTCCAATCTTAACGACGAAGAATTACGATAATTGGTGTAAACAGATGAAGGTGGTGTTTGGATTCCAAGAAGTGTGGGATCTTGTGACTACAGGGATTACTCCATTGGTTGAAGGTGCAACTGATGCGCAGAGATTAGCATTCAATGCTACAAAGGTTAGAGATTGCAAAGCCTTGTTCATAATTCATCAAAGTGTGAGTCCAGATAATTTTGAGAAGGTTAGTGATGCCGAAACTTCTAAAGAAGCATGAGATAATCTTGCTAAAGCTTATGGTGGTGAGAACAAAGCCAAGAAGGTGAGGTTACAAACTCACAAGAGACAATACGAATTGCTGCAGATGGAAGAAAAAGAGAGCATTGGTGATTTCATCACAAGAGTCACCAAGTTGGTACATGCTATGAAAGATTGTGGTGAAACACTTACCACCAAGTCTGTGGTTGAGAAGATACTGAGATCTCTCACACCAAGATTTGACATTGTTGTTGCTATAGAAGAATCTAAAGAACTTGAAGGTGTTACAATTGATGAGATTCAAGGTACTTTAGAAGCTCATGAACAAAAATTGAATGAAAGATCAGAGAAGCCTAAGAGTGAAGTGGCATTGCAGGCTCAATACAATAATAAAGATAGGAAGGGAAAGGGTAAGTGGTCTGGAAATAGAGGAAGAGGTGGTTATCATAACAATAACCACAGAGACACTCCTGAAAGCAGTAATACAAATCAGAGAAGTGGTGGTCAAAGAGGTGGTTTCAATGGAAATCATAGAGGAAGAAATAGTAGCAGAGGCAGAGGTGGAAGAAAGGGATTTGACAAGATTAACATTAAGTGTTATAATTGTCAAAAATATGGTCACTTTGCTGATGAGTGTCCTGACAAGAAAGAGAATCTTGATGAGGAAGCAAAGATGGCAAAGCATGATGATGATAATGAACCTGTCATGTTCATGGTGACTACCAAAGAAGAGATGAGCTGTGGTGATAATTGGTACTTGGATTCTGGTTGTTCAACACATATGACTGGAAGAAAAGATTGGTTTACACGTTTCAATCATTCTCATAGAAACAAGGTGAAATTTGCAAATGAAAGCGCGCTAATGGCAGAAGGGATTGGTGATGTGTGTATCAGAAGCAAAAGTGGTGAAAAATCCATGATCACTGATGTATTGTACATTCCAGGTATGAAATGCAATCTACTCAGTATTGGTCAACTATTAGAGAAGGATTACAAGGTATCTATTGAGGATAAGATGCTGAAAGTGATGACTGCTAGTGGAAAGTTAGTTTTGAAAGCTCCAATGTCTAGAAATAGGACTTTCAAAATTGAACTCAATGTGATGGAGCACAAGTGTTTAGCTACTGTTGTGAACAGAGATGAGTGGACTTGGCATTATAGATTTGGTCATCTCAACTTTAGAGACCTAAATCTATTACAGAGGAAGGGCATGGTGACTGGTTTACCACACATTCAGTTACCTAGTGAAGTGTGTGAAGAATGTGTAGAATCAAAACAACATAGAGGCAGTTTCAACAAGAATGTGATGACTAAATCAAAACATCTACTGCAAGTGGTGTATTCTGATGTGTGTGGACCAATGCAAGTCAATTCCACAGCAGGGAATAGATACTTCATAACTTTCATTGATGACTATAGCAGGAAGTTATGGACTTACCTAATTCAGAAGAAGAGTGAAGTGTTTGATGTGTTCAAGAAATTCTTGACAATGGCTGAGAAACAAAGTGATATATAAAAGTTTGAAAGTGCTCAGAACTGATGGTGGAGGTGAGTATGTATCTAGTGAATTTGCTGCTTACTGTGAATCAAAAGGCATAATTCATGAAGTGATTCCACCATACACTCCACAACAGAATGGCAGTGTAGAGAGGAAGAACAGAACCATTATGAATATGGTCAGATCCATGTTGAAAGGTAAACACTTACCTAAAAAGTTATGGGGTGAAGCTGTAGCAACTGTTACATATATTCTCAATAGATGTCCAACAAAGAGGTTGAATGGAATTACACCAGAAGAGTGTTGGTCAGGGAATAAGCCAAATATAAGCCACTTCAAAGTGTTTGGTTCTCTAGCTTATAGGCATATTCCTGATCAGTTAAAGAAGAAACTTGATGACAAAGGTGAGCAAATGATACTTGTAGGGTATCATCACACTGGTGGCTATAGACTCTATGATCCTATCAACAAAACAATAGTGATCAGTAGAGATGTAATTGTTGATGAGATGAAAGAATGGGACTGGAGCAATAATCAGAAAAGAGATACAGTCAGTGTCTTGTTGGAAGATGTTCAAACAACTCCAACAGAAGCAGAAGGTAGTGGTGTGAGAAGATCAACAAGAACTAGAAACTTGCAATCTAGGCTTGATAAATGTGTAATTACAGCAGACAATCAAGTTACAGAAGAAGGAGAGATAGTGGACTTAGCTTTCAATGTAGAAGCTGAACCAGTGAATTTTGAATCAGCAATGAAGGATTCAAAATGACTAAGTGCTATGAAAGAGGAACTTGATTCAATTGAAAGCAACAAGACATGGGAATTAGTTGATCTTCCAAGTGATAAGAAGGCAATTGGAGTCAAATGGGTTTACAAAGTAAAATTGAACTCCAAAGGTGAAATTACAAGGCACAAAGCAAGACTAGTGGTGAAGGGATTTCTTCGTAAAGAAGGAATTGATTTTGATGAAGTATTTGCTCTAGTGGCAAGGATAGAGACCATAAGGTTAGTAACTGCCATTGCTAATCATAACAACTGGTCTATGCATCAAATGGGTGTGAAATGTGCATTCTTGAATGGCCCTTTAGAAGAAGAAGTATATGTTGTGCAGCCCCCTGGTTTTAGTGTGAAGGGTAGTGAAACTAAAGTGTACAAGCTGAAGAAAGCAATGTATGGGCTTAAACAAGCTCCCAGAGCATGGAACAAGAGAATAGACAAATTTCTAAATGAAATTGGCTTCAGCAAATGTGTGTCTGAGCATGGAGTTGATGTGAAGAGTAAACATATAGAGATGAGATTTCACTACTTGAGAGAGCAAGTCAGCAAAGGAACACTCACACTAGAGCATTGCAAAAGTGAATTGCAATTGACAGACATTTTCAGAAAAGCTACACAAGTGGAAGTGTTCAAGAGACTTAGAGACTTGATGGGTGTGACAAGCACTGCAATTATGCATTAAGGGGGTGTGTTGAGTGTAATGCATATTGTTACAGTTGCTTGTAACACAAGAAAGTGGAATTTGTGTGAAATTCAAGTGTCAAGTGTTGGTGGCTTAGCGAGCAATTCATGGCTAAGCGAGGATAACAGTTTTTAGATTTTTCTGTTATTGGATAAGCTAGTGTTAGTTTGTTATTTTAGATTTATTTTATTTTATTTGTTTTAGATAAGTTTGTTACTTTATCTTTGGAGTTAGTTATGTGATTATGTGTATCACAAATACTCCTATATATATGGTGATCTAGTGAATCATTATGTGTGTGATTAAGTGCTAAGTGAATAAAGTGCTAAAGTGTTAAGTGATATACTTTCTCCTCTCATTCTCTTCTCTATATACTTTTAATTTTGCTGCGCGTGTGTGTGTGTTGATCATCGTGTGTGTTGCTTCTGAGATCAATCTCAGAACGTTCTTGATCAACTATATTGTGTTCTAACAGTTATATGCCATTAACTTAGAAGTTGTGGATTTGTTCGCAGATGGATCTTTTTCAGTTTTTAGCAACTTTAAATTTGTATTGTTCAATGTAATCTACAAATTTGAATAAATGAATGTCATTTTTATTTTGTCAAAAAAAAAACTATTTTTCATAGGTTAAACTATTTCAGTTTCTATTCATTTCTTTGTATACACATAACAGGGCCAACATAATGAAAAATCATATTTTACCTACAATAATGTGTTCAATATATAAGAGAAACAATGGTGAAAAGGACAATAGTGAAAAGAAAAAAATATATGTCTTACGTACAAGAGTAGGAATAATTTTACAACATGGGTGACTCTTTTTAGTTAAGAATAGCAATATTTCCCATGAAAATAATGAAGCAATAGGTTCAAGTTTTATGATCAATGACTTCATATTATCAAAACGAACATGTTAGATGTTTGGAAAAATAGGATTGCGTGAGATAACCTAGACAATAGAAACATGTTTAAAACAAATTCATCAGCAAAGATTGTATGTGTTTGCCACATAAAGAGATAGCTTGCATTATGACTAAACCTCAAATTGATGGATAGTTCCATAAGATGGCGAAGCCAAAAAAAATTTAAAGTCTGGGCAAAAACTATATATATAATAATGAATTATTACATAGTAACATTATTGTTCATACTTTGATAGTTGGAAACTTGATACTTTGATCGTAATAACTAACACAAAATGCATTAATTGCAATTTTCTCCACATCATGTGACATGCAATATTTGAAAAGCTTTGTCATGATTTTAGTTACATCGTCCGAAATATTATTGAATGACTCTGTTAGTTGGTTGACATCACACTTCACCGTTTCACTCGATATGAAGAAAGAGTCCTCTTAATAATGTTGTTGATGCTAATATAATGGGTTCAAATAAGGTTTCGGATTCAATCCCAAGTTTCGACATGCAACAATATTATTAAAAAATTTAGAGACAGTTTGTTGCACATCTAAAGGGATTAGTCAAGTCAATTGTATATACTCTTTCTCCATACTAAGAGAAACAATGAAGTGTGATGTCAAACAATTAACAGAGTCATTCAATAATAGTATGATACTATATATATATATAGTATGATACTAATAATAGTATGATACTAGTTTAATTTAGCTTGATTGAAGCTATTGTAACATCAAGATGGTGTGTTTACATTTGCAGGTATAGTTTTTAGATTCACACAAAGACGATGAAATATGTTAATTTTATATTAAAATGTCACCGAGTAAATCATCATATAAAAATGAAATAAATATTATAATAACATTTAACTTTTCAATTTTGTAGCAATATATCATAAAGGCTTAGAAGACAAATTATTTATAAACTCAAAACTAATTAACATTATAGTCTTTTTCGTACAATCATCCTTCAAGAGGATTGAGCACTTGTCCGATGAAAAGTATGGTTCCATTAAAATCATCTCTGATCATGTATAAGAATGGGTGATCAGCAACAAAGTCAATCCGACGTTTCGGAATAAAACTTGGAGAACAACCGTATATATTAGTCATGGTCGCGGCCGCAGCTCTGGTGCCTTCTTCATTTACTTCAATACAAGACTTCTGAATTATGTTACTAACAAAAAGTTCTTCACTTATATGATCATCCACCATTTTTGTCAAACCTCCCATAGAGAAAGGTAAATTCAATCCTAATTCCTTTAGCAACTCACTAGTTTCAATCCCAAATGAAATCTTGAACCTTGGAATCCTAAATTTGCCTACTTCCACTTTTTCATGAGGAAGCATGTCTTTCAAAAATTCAGAATTAGAAGTTACCTTATCAATCAAAGTTAACAACCCATCTTTCGAGTCAGGAAGAAAATAGTACTATAGAAAATTGACGCTCATCTTTGCCGCGATTATAAGGAAGCTGAAGAACTTTGTAACCATCAAAACAACTGATAAATTGATTAATCTTGCTTGTCATAAAAGGTACCTTGATTGAGCTTCCATTGAGAAGGTGAAAATCATAGTCTTTTGTTTTTGAAATATCAAACGGTCGAATCCATGTTCCTTTGAAGTACAGTGCATTTGCTAAGATGAGTCTGGTCAAAGTAGTAACAGACCCGGGTGAAAGAATATTCTTAATTAAGCCTTTTGTCTTTTCTTCCACCCATAAATTCACCTCTTTGGTCACTTTATCTGACTTTAACACAATATCAAATATAAATTAGAAGTTCTAAAAGAATCAGTTGAATTTTTTTCATGAACATTTCAATAAGAAATATTCCAAAGTCACATTTAGTCTTCAAAAAAAAAAAAGGAACACACTAAGGATAACCAATTACTGTATTTTATAAGTTTAGAATTAAATATATTTTTTATCTCCATAAATAATCAAACTTTTTTACTTTTAATTTCTCTAAAAGTTTTTTGCAGTTTTTTTTTTTATAGAAGTTTTTCGCAATTATTGGTCCTATAAAATTATTGTGCATATAGTTTTAGTCCTACTATTAAACTAATAGTAGTATTTTTGAATGATTTTTTCGTATATATGTTTAGAACATTGTAAAAAGTTTTTCATAAAAAGAGAAAAAAAAACTAAAAAATAATTTTATTTATATGTCGAGATTTCTGTTACTTTTCTTCGTAACTTTTAAAAAATTCATATTCAATCATTTTCATTTTAAAAATTCTAAACTTTTGTTAAAATACTTTTTATAGTATTCTAAATATGTATGAATAAATATTATTTAAAATTTTAAAACTTTAATGATGATTAATAAATTTAATTTAATTTTAATTAATTTTTACAAGACGTACCAAAATTTTTTTTGTAAAGAGTGATATGTTATATACCTTATTCACGAAATCAACTAAGGCAGGATTAGCTTTGAAATCAGTAGCCATAACTTGTTTGAAGGAAGGTTGAAGAGAAACTGATTGTTCAACCCACATGCCATTGACGAAAGACAGGCGAGGTCCACCAACGGGAGCTCCATCACAGAGCACGGAAGAAACCAGCTGAGATGACAATGATTTGAGATGACCAATGGATTTGGATTGGAGGAATGAGAGAAGTTGGTGCTGTGTTGGACCCTCAGATCCATTAGCGACCATACTAAGGGCAGTGTGGAGCGACAATGGCGAAAACACAACATTCTTCTCTTTGAGTTCTTTCCGCCTTAATAAATGTTTAGTGATGTTCATGGAAAACTTGGTTAGATTGGTGATTGAGTTACCGATGAAATGCATTATTATTTTTTCTTGTTTCAATGCCTAAGAGACAATGGAAGAATAAGACAGACCGATGAAATTAGGGTTTGGGACTTATTTGTTTTTGGATTTTTAGGGTTTGGATTTTTTCGCTAAAAATAACACAGAATTTGAATTTGGATCCATCTTCAATTTATAACTTAGGCTATCTTGCTGATCAAGTCAATATGATGAATTTCTAAAAAATAAAAGAATAAAAACCGAATCTTGCTTCTTCTTCTTTTTGCCACAAAAAACCAAATCTTGCTGATCAAGTGATCAATACGATGAATTTCATTTACTTTTTCTTTTTTTGTTACAATTTCATACACTTATCTATTTAATTATTTTTTCAGAATTTTATTTAATAATATTTGTAGTGTAGTGTTATAAGCAATATATTTTATCAATAAGATGATTTTTCTATTCAATTATCTGTTGTATAGAGTTATAAGCAAATAAGAGATTGGGTCAACTATTATCAAGAGTCATCCTTTCTATCAATAGAAAAATCTCATCTTGCTATTTCCACTATGAATGCTCTAGATGTTGATTGATTTTCACATGATAGAAATAATACTCTTAATCTATGAAAATCCGACACTTTTTAGATTAGACATGTTTTGGTGTCGGACACGTGATGTGTCCGACACAGACACTTACAATTACATTGAATTATATCACTTTTTAAAAAATTTATCAGTGTCAGTGTTTGTGTCGCTCGTGTCCAGTGTTCGTGTTAATGTTTGGGTTCATAGCTCTTAATAATATTGTCGATGCAAATACAATGGGTTTGGATAAGGTTTCCCGTTCGATCCCCAGTTTGGATATGCAATATAATGTTCAAAAATTTAACGAGAATTTGTCCCGCATCTCGAGAGATTAATCTTTACAATTGTGTTCGAAGACACACAATAAATAATTCTTCGGTATGTGTTCAATTAATTAATAGCAAAAGTGTATTCAATTGTGTGTTATGCTTTGATCTATGTACAGAGCACTGGATGTTGGATCATTGATTACCTACCTTCCCATTATGTTGTTTGGTACATTAATGTTTCAAATACTCATCCTCTCATATACTCCCTCCGTCCCAAAATGTAAGCAAATTTGACTTTTTAGGTACATTTAACTATTGATGTATTTGGTTCATAATATGAGCTAGATACATCAATAGTCAAATGTACCTAAAAAGTCAAATTTACTTACATTTTGGGACGGAGGGAGTATTTGTTTATTATGTGTTTAATTTCCAATTGATTTTTGATGTCAATTGATATCAATGATGAAATCATATGGCTTAACCCTCTTGCTTGTTTAGTTGTTAATAAGAAATGAAACTAGTGAGCTTAATTTGCAGAAATTCAGCAATAATTGGAAGCAGGGTTTGGCGGGTTTGATGGGGTGTGTGGTGTGCAATGCAACGCAATTCAATTGCAAACAATGAAACATTGTACTTAAGTAAATCATCATATTAAAAAGAAGGGTTAAATATGTTTTTGATCCCTATAAATATGAGTCTGGTTAAAGTAGTAACTGACCCACGTAAAAGAATATCTTTAATGAAGCCTTTCGTCTTTTTTTCACCCATAAATTCGCATCTTTGGTCACTTTATCCGGCTTTGAAACAATAAAATTTATAAATTAAATTAGTAGTTCTAATAATAAAAATTGAAATATTTTTCAAGCGCAATTCAATAGAAGAGAATTAATTAAATTAATACAATACTACTAATAAAGTCATGCATGGCATATGCATTCAAGAATCAAGATTATAATATATAAGAGTGATATACCTTGTTCACAAAATCAACTAAGGCAAGATTAGCCTTGAAATCAGTAGTCATAAGTTGTTTGAAGGAAGGTTGAATAGAAACTGATTTTTCGACCCACACACCATTGGCGAAAGTTAGGTGCGGTCCACCAAATGAAGCCCCATCAGAGAGCGCAGAAGAAACGAGCTGCGATGATAAGGATTTTAGTTGATCGATGGATTTGGATTGGAGGAAGGAGAGAAGTTGGTGTTGTGTGTGACCCTCAGAGCCGGTAGCAACCATACTAAGGACCGTGTGAAGCGACAATGGTGAAAATACAACATTCTGTTCTTTGTGTTTTTTATTCAATAACAAATGTTTGGTGATGTTCATGGAAACCTTGGTTAGTCCGGTGATTGATTCCTTTGGTAGTCTGGTGATTGATTTGCCGAATAAATGCATTGTTTTTCTTCTTGTTTCAATGCCTATGAAGAAGAATAAAAGAGATAGAAACAACAGATCGAGAAGCCTATGGTTTAGACGTTTTTTCTCTCTATAAATATGTAAATTAGGGTTTGGGACCTTATTGTTTTTTTATTTAATGAGGTGGGACGTTTTTTTTTCTTAAAACTAGGTGTGTCGTTTTTTTTGTTACTTTTTTTTTCTTGCTGATCAAGTTAAGTCAATATGTTGAATTTCATTTACTTTTCTGTGGAATCATTATTTTCAAAATAGTTTTTCAAATATATCTGTTTGGACTTTAGTCCAACTTTATTTTAACTTTACTTTTCTCTTAGGGTCTGTTTGGATTGATGGAATGTGGTGGGATGGGATGGGATGGAATGGAATGTGTTTATGTTCCGTTGTTTGGTTTTGCAAATAATGAATGGGATGAGATGGTATGTGATGGAACTCATTCCATCCAATACCACTCATTAATTCAATTTTCCATTCCGCCCAATTTGGGGTGTGTGCAATGGAATGGAATAAATTAATAACATAAATACAATTTTATCCCTATTTGTTTTATTATTTTTTTTTTTGAAAAGGCAAATACAATAAAATAAAAAAATTTGTTATGAAATTTTTCTTTCTTCCCTCTCTCTCTCTCGTCATCTCTTCTGTAACCAATTTTATTTTATTTGGTACAAACCAATTTTATATTAGTAGTATATCTTCCCTACCTAATCTTCTCTTCTTCTGCAACCAATTTTTTTGTGTACAAATCGATTTTATTATTCTTGTTATTATATTAGTGTATGAAAAAAAATTCACATCAAATATAATCTTCGTCTCTTCTTCTTCTCTTCGTTTTTTATTAAATTAGTACTACTATTTGGTCTGACATACTACAATAGTATTATTTTAATATATGATAATATATATTTTTATCAATAAGATAGTGTTTTATTTTTGTAGAATAAGATAGTGACTTTGGCTATTTGTCGATCCTTTTTCTCTATTAATTTGGTAGTTTATGTTCAATTAAGAGTGTTATTATAGTTTGGACAATGAATTAGTAATGAAATATGTGAAATTTATTGGTTGAATTGAGTATAAAATGTATGATATTAAGATTTTATAAATAAAGGGTATAATTGGAATAAAAAATTTATAACTCATTCCATTCCGTTCACTTTCCAAACAATGGAGTGGGAAATTTGTTCCGCTCCATCATAAAATATCCAAACAATGGAATGGAATCTATGTTCCATTCCGTTCCATTCTATTCCATTCCGCTCCGCTCCGCTCCATTCTATTCCATCAATCCAAAGAGACCCTAGGGTCTGTTTGGATTGATGGAATAGAATGGAGCGGAGCGGAATGGAATAGAATGGAACGGAATGGAATGGAACGGAATGGAACATAGATTCCATTCCATTGTTTGGATATTTTAAGATGGAGCGGAACAAATTTCCCACTCCATTGTTTGGAAAGTGAACGGAATCGAATGAGTTATAAATTTTTTATTCCAATTATACCTTTATTTATAAAATCTTAATATCATACATTTTATACTCAATTCAACCAATAAATTTCACATATTTCATTACTAATTCATTGTCCAAACTATAATAACACTCTTAATTGAACATAAACTACCAAATTAATAGAGAAAAAGGATCGACAAATAGCCAAAGTCACTATCTTATTCTACAAAAATAAAACACTATCTTATTGATAAAAATATATATTATCATATATTAAAATAATACTATTGTAGTATGTCAGACCAAATAGTAGTACTAATTTAATAAAAAACGAAGAGAAGAAGAAGAGACGAAGATTATATTTGATGTGAATTTTTTTTCATACACTAATATAATAACAAGAATAATAAAATCGATTTGTACACAAAAAAATTGGTTGCAGAAGAAGAGAAGATTAGGTAGGGAAGATATACTACTAATATAAAATTGGTTTGTACCAAATAAAATAAAATTGGTTACAGAAGAGAAGACGAGAGAGAGAGAGGGAAGAAAGAAAAATTTCATAACAAATTTTTTTATTTTATTGTATTTGCCTTTTCAAAAAAAAAATAATAAAATAAATAGGGATAAAATTGTATTTATGTTATTGATTTATTCCATTCCATTGCACACACCCCAAATTGGGCGGAATGGAAAATTGAATTAATGAGTGGTATTGGATGGAATGAGTTCCATCACATACCATCCCATCCCATTCATTATTTGCAAAACCAAACAACGGAACATAAACACATTCCATTCCATCCCATCCCATCCCACCACATTCCATCAATCCAAACAGACCCTTAAGTCATAAGTATGGTCAAAGGCATATTAGATGAAGCTTTTACTAGTACTAGTATAACTGACCCGTGCAATGCACGGGATAATAATCAAAACTATAATATATGTTATTAACGTTAAAGTAAATTAGTTGAGATATTAGTTTTTTTAATTTAATATTAATCAATAATGAATTTTTTGTCAAGTAATATTTATTTTTTCAATTACTTGGAAAATTGATTTTATATTTTTATTATTTAAATATGAAAAATAATATATATATTTAGCAATTTTAAAAAAATAATATAGGGTGCATAGTGATCTCCCGCTCCCCCGTTTCGAACAATATGGTATTTTGTTTCTAGTCCCCGTGAAATTACAAAAAAGATAGGATCGTGTATTAATATATGAGTATAAATATTGGTCCTCGCGTAAATTATAAAATTAAAAGGCACTCATATTAATATGACTGTAAATATAAGTCATAGTAAAAAAATAGCGTTCCCGTATTAATATATCTATAAATATTTAAATTCCTATATAAAAAAGTCATTCGTCTTGTATTAATAAATTTCGTATTAAAACATTTGTAGAAATATAATTCCGTAAAAATTACAAAAAAAACCGTACATGAGTATAAATATAGCTCCTGTAGAAATTAAAAAAAAAAATTATCCTCATATTAATATATGGGTAAAAATATAGACTCTCATAGAAATACATGTTCTCTTAAAATTACAAAAAAAATGTCTTTAATTCCCGTGTAATATGAATATATATAAATATAAATCTCATGTATATATAGCCACTTGTATTAATATATATAAATATTGATCCCGTGTAAATTAAAATAAAAAATACAGTCATATATATTAATATAAGTATTAATATTTTTCATAAAAAATAAAATAAAATATCATAAAATTGCATCAAAAAATATTATATAGTTTTAGTTGTTAGTGGAAATCAAACCGTGTACTTCATACTAAATTTTATTCGTGACAGAGACATAGATGATACATATAAACTTTAATTCATTGGAGATTGTCACGTGCAATTTTGTTCATGAGAGAGACATTAATAAATATATACTATAGAGATTAGTAACTTTTTAAAAATTATGGTTAGTACCAATTAAGTAAAAAAATACATCATAAAAATAATTATTTTCATGTTCCTCTTGCTAAAACTCATAATTAAATATATGTAGTATAAGTAAAAAAAATATATATCATAAAAATAAATTTTTTGTTGTTGGTGGGAATTGAATTATGTTACTCTTGCTAAAACTTTTAACTAAATCAAAGTAAAAAAATAGATTTTTTTGTTGTTGGTGGGATTTGAACCATGTTACTCTTGCTAAAGCTTTTAACTAAATCTAAGTAAAAAAAAAAATAGATTTTTTGTTGTTGGTGGGATTTGAACCATGTTCCTCTTGCTAAAGCTCCTAACTAAATATATGTAGTATAAAATAAGGAGGAGATGACACATATGATTATGTTAATTGAGAGAATGCCACGTAGGAAAAAAAATCAGGAGAGAGACATCCTTAAATATATTATTATATAGAGATAACTGACTCGTGCATTGCACGGGTTAATATTTAAATTTATAGTATATGTTATTAATTTTTTTTAAAACTTTAAGTTAATTAATATAATTTTTGTCAAATAGTTTTATTTTTCCAATTATTTGTGAAATTAATTTTATATTTCTATTATTTAAATATAAAAATAATATATATTTAAGAATTTTAAAGAGATAAAATAGGGTGGAGAGTGATCTCCCGTTCCCCGTTTTGAACAATATCATGTTTCATTTCTAGTCCCCATTGAAATTACAGAAAAGATAGGTCGTGTATTAATATATGAATATAAATATTGATCATCGTTTAAATTATAAAATCAAAAAAGATTCGTATTAATATGAGTGTAAATATAAATCATAATATAAAAAATAGGTTCTCCGTATTAATATGTGTATAAATATTTAAGTTCTAATAAAAAAAAAAGTTTTTCGTCTCATATTAAAACATTCGTAAAAAAAAATATAATTATGTAAAAATTACAAAAAAAAAACACGGTGAGATACTATTTTTGTTTAATTCAGTGAACACCCCGACTGTCCAAGCCGTCTGCAAATTATAAATAACTTCCTGACAGTCTATACTGTCGTAACCATCCATCAACTATATTAATATTTATTCGTAATGACTTCCCGACGGCCTAAACCGTCATCAAGATTAATTAATTCTGACACACTTTTATCGACGGAAATTACATGTTGTCGACGGTCAGGACCGTCAGAAAGTATAAACATCCCAACGGCTAAGGCTTTTAGGATAATAATTTCAGTGGACGATAATTTCCCGACGGCTAAAGCCGCTGGTATGTATTTTTCATTTATTTTTAAATATTCTCATAATTTGTTGATGGTTTTTTTCATTTTTTGACGGCCTGAACCTTCAAAATATTTCCAGATGGCCTAAACCTTCAACTCCTCTTTCTCAGTTTGGTTGGAAAATGAAGGTTTTCTTGTAGTGAAAAACGGCACTTGTATTAATATATTACTATAAATATTGATCCCGTGTAAATTAAAAAAAATACAGGTATATTAACATAAGTGTAAATATTTTTCATAAGCAATAAAATAAAATATCATAAAATTGTCTCAAAAATAATCATAAATATATAATTTTAGTTGTTGGTGGAAATCGAACCGTATGGTATTGAGCAACTTTAAATTTATTGAGCAACTTTAAATCGAAGGGAGTATATTTAGTTTGCCTAATTGCTTAAAACATAAAGCCTTGAAATCTTGCCACATAGACATATGAAGACTTGGTTGCTTGCCACATTGGATGATGATCGGGAGAGAGACATCCGTAATTATATTATATAGAGATTAAAAAAAAAAGTGGCTAAATACAAATGAAGAAAATATCGAAATTTGTCTCGATAGAAAAAAATCAAAATACACTGTATAAAAAGAAGATAAGTATAAAGTACAAACTATATATAAATATTTTAGTTTAAAATATAAAAAAAATAAAAAAAGATAAGTACTTTTAATTATAAAAAATAAATTTTACTTTATTTGTAAAAGTTGGGTCAAACAAAGCAGTATCAAATGAATTTAGAAGCAACCCAAGGGGTGTGATTGAGCGGTATGGGGCTCATCCTCCCTTAACCAAAGGTCAAGGGTTCGATCTTCACCTTGGGTATGGAGCAGCTTTAAATTCTTGGGCCAGCTATCCCACCCTTCGAGGTGCCTCCAATCTAGCGAGTGATTAGTCACTGCGTTCGGCGGTGGATACCCCAGTCTCGACAAAAAAAAAAAAGAATTTAGAAGCAATTATCAAAAAAATAAAATCAATTTAGAAGCAATTAAATATTTCAATAATGTATTTGTAAAGAATAAATACTAAAACAAAATATATAGAGGGTTATTTGATCGGGATTTTGAGGGATTTCAATGGATTTTAAAAGACTTTTTTATGATAAAAAAATCTTGTGTTATTCAATCAAGACTTTTATAAAATGTAAGCAAATTTTGTGGTATTCAATTAAAAAAAGTCTCTCAAAATCTCACAAAATCCCACGAAGTTTTTTAAAATTTCAAGACTTTTTTTTGTCAAAATAATCCCTCAATATATCAATCCAATAACCCCCTTTGGCTCGGTTTGGTTCAAGGTTTTTAGAAGGGAGAGGATATATCCATTAACTTTTTAACGAAGAGGAAGGGAGAAAATAATTAATTACTTATATACCCTTAACCTTATAAACTCGAAATAAGAATTAAATTATAATGGATATATTACGCCTAAAAAAATATAATTAATGAATAGAAAACTTAAATTTTTTTTTTTGTTGTCAAAAAAATAAAACCTAAATTTTTTAATATCCCAACAATGATAATTTAGAATTTTCATAAAAAAGTGTGGGTAATTTTATCAACATAATAAATTATATTTTTTCTCACTTCACCTCCATAAAAATTCCTCCCCTCACCGTGCGCAGGTTTTCGTGGCTCTGATGGCGTGCAAGATGTGTAATGATACGCATGGAAGACACATGAAAATCTCAATAGCAAACAATTGAATCTTCTTATAATAATCTTGTGTTTCAATCAAATAATAGAAATCGAATAGTTATGTTTTCTTAAACATAGTATAGCATCTCTAATACTTTTCTTCTTCTCGCAAGAGGGTGTGTTTAAAGTTGCAGGTACGGCTTTTAGATTCACAAGAGTGATTGAAAACATTTTACATCAAAACATTGTACTTGAGTAAATGATCATATAAAAATGAAATAAATATAATACTAGTAACATTTAACGTTCCAATTTTGTAACAATATATCGTAAAGGCATAGTAGACAAATTATTTATAAACTCATAACTAATTAATAATTATAGTTTTCTTCTTATAATCATCCATCAAAGAGGATTGTGCACTTGTCCAGTAAAAAGTATCGTTCCATTAAAATCATCTCTGATCATAAATAAGAAAGGGTGATCAGCAACAAAGTCGATCTTTGGCTTCAGAACCTGCTTATGCATACCAGTACGAATGCGTAGACGAGCAAGAATCGTTGCTGCAGCTGTAGTGCCTTCTTCATTTACTTCGATAAAAGACTTATGAATTATGTTACTAACAAAAAGTTCTTCACTTATATGATCATCCACCATTTTTGTCAAACCTCCCATAGAGAAAGGTAAATTCAATCCTAACTCCTTTAGCAATTCATTAGCTTCAATCCCATATGAAATTTTAAATCTTGGAATCCTAAATTGGCCTACTTGCACTCGTTTATGAGGAAGCATGTCTTTCAAAAACTCAGATTTAGAAGCTACTTTATCAATCAAAGCTAACAACCCATCTTTTGAATCGGAGAGAAAATAGTAAATAGAAAATTGACGCTTATCTATGCCGCGATTATAAGGAAGACGAAGAACTTTATAACCATCAAAGCAACCGATAAACTGATCCTTCTCGCTGGTCATAAAAGGTACCTTGATTGAGCTTCCATTGAGAAGGTGAAAATCATAGTCTTTTGTTTTTGAAATATCAAACGGTCGAACCCATGCTCCATTGAAGTACAGTGCATTTGCTAAGATGAGTCTGGTTAAATTAGTAATCGACCCGGGTGAAAGAATGTTTTGAATTAAGCCGTTTGTCTTTTCTTCCACCCATAAATTCACCTCTTTGGTCACTTCATCAGGCTTTGATACATACAATAACAACAATTATAAATAAAATTAGTAGTTCTAATAATAATAATTGAACATTTGATCACCAAAATTCAATTAAAATACTAATAAAATCGTGCATGGCAATGGCATATGGATTCATGATTGAAAAAAGAGTAATATACCTTGTTCGAAAAGTTAACTAAACCAAGATTAGCCTTAATAGTTGGTGTTGTGTTGGACCCTCAGAGCCGGTAGCAATCATACCAAGAACAGTGTGGAGAGACAATGGTGAAAACACGACATTCTTTTCTTTGAGCTCTTTACTCGATAGCAAATGTTTGGTCATGTTCATGGAAACCTTGGTTAGGTTGGTTATTGATTTGCTGAGAATATTCATATTTTTCTTCTTGTTTCAATGCCTAAGAGACTATAGAAGAACAAGAGAGATAGAAATAGAGAAACCTAGGGTTTAGACTTTTCTTTTTTGTATAAATTAGGATTTGGATCTATTTGATCGATATATAATTCTTGTTCCATACCACAAAAAAGATATATCATTCTTGTTTTTCTGTTAAACGTAAAAATCAATTCTTGCTGATCAAGTCAATATGATAAATTTTCATTTACTTTTTTTTTTCAGCAACTTTATTTATAACTTTTTTCAATAAATATCTCTATTTCTATCTCTATCTTTATCTTTATCTTTATATAATATATTTACGGATGTCTCTCTCCCGATCATCATCATATGTGGCAAACAACCAAGGATTCATATGTCTATGTGGCAAGCTATGAGACCATCACAATAACAAACTATGTTTTCCTTAATGTGTCACTCTTCGATTCTCACTCATGACACTTTTTCAATTATAAGACATTTTATTTTATTTTTTTTAGATATTTTTGAGACACATTTTTTATATAAAATTAATGAGCCACTTTTAGACAAAAACAAACAAAATTTTTGGACAAAAGCAAGTAAATCAAACCAATTTCTAACAAATAACAATAATTTTTTAAGATTAATATTTTTAATAAAAACTTTTTTTAATAATTTTTTCATAATTAATTGTATATAATTAAAATTTAGTTACAATTTAGTTGATTCATATATTGAAATACTATTATATAAGTATATGTACCCAAACAATTATATGTATTAATTTTTTAAAAATAAAATTGTAAGCATTAATATATATTATATAAATATTATTATGTTAAAAAAGAGTCATAATTTTTTTTAACTAAAATTATATAGTATTAATTTAATTTTTTAACTTTTGTTCACATGCAAAGATTAACTCAATTCTATCTATCAATTTTATTTTTCATTTTTGATCTGTACCAAACTGAAATCATACACATTCCTCTTTTATTTTGTATTTTTTAAAGAACATATTTTTATTCCTATATTAATACTATAAACCCATTTTTTTTTTGTAAATTTTACTATGACTTATATCTACACTTATATTAATATGATTGTCCCTTTTTATAATTTACACATAATCAATATTTATACTCATATATTAATACAAAAGCTTAATTTGTTTTTAAAATAAATGAGACTTATATATATATATCAAAACAAGATTTTTAAATTGCTACGGGAACGGGAGAGAAAATATATATCGTTGAGAACGGGGAGTGGGAGATCATTCTCCAAAGTATTAACTATGTATTTTGATTTTGTAATTTACACACGGCAATATTTATACTCTTATATCAAAACAAGACCCTATTTTTTTTGTAATTTATACGGAGACGAGAAAGAAAACATCAAACTGTTTAGAACGGGGAGCGTGATATCACTCTCCACCATGCTCTATCCCGTTAAAATCCCTAAATATATAATTATTTTTTATATTAAAATAATATAAATATAAAATCAATTTTTCAATTAATTGAAAAAATAAAAATTACACGACAAAAAAAATTCATTAATTAAAAATAAAATTTTAAAAATTAATATCTCAACTAATATACTTTAACTTTAATTTTAACCCGTGCAATGCACGGGTTAGTTATACTAGTATAATATATTTACGGATGTCTCTCTCCTGATCATAATCCTATGTGGCAAGCTATCAAGTACCCATATACCTATGTGGCAAACTAAGAGACCATCTTGATAACAAACAAAAGTCTTCCTTAATGTATCACTCTTCGATTCCCACTCAAGACACTTTTTCAATTATGAAACATTTTATTTTACTTTTTAGAGTTCCTTGATTTACCACTCTTTGATTCCCACTCATGACACTTTTTCAATAATGAGACATTTTATTTGATATTTTAGAATTTCTTAATGTATTATTCTTCGATTCCCACTCATGACACTTTTTTAATTATGATACATTTTATTTTATTTTTTTAGAATTCTTTAATGTATCATTTTTTGATTTCCACTCATGACACATTTTTAATTATGATACATTTTTTTAAAAGATACTTTTGAAACACATATTCTGTATAATTAAGATTAATAGTCAATTATAGAATATAGACAAAAACAAACAAAACTCTTGGATAAAAACAAGTAAATATCTATCTCTATCTCTATCTCTATATTATATATTTACGGATGTCTCTCTCTCTCTCCTGATCATATTCATATGTGGCAAGCTATCAAGTACCAATATTTCTATGTGGCAAACTATGAGATCATCTATATAATAAACAAAGTCTTCCTTAATATATCACTCTTCGATTTTCACTCATGACACTTTTTCAATTATGGAACATTTTTTTTAAAGATATTTTTGAGACACATATTCTATATAGCTAAGATTAATAGTCACTTATAGATAAAAACAAAGAAAACTTTTGGATAAAAACAAGTAAATCAAACCAATTTATAACAAATAACAATAATTTTTTAAGATTAATACTTTTAATGAAAAATTTTCATACTAACTTTTCTATAACTATATTTTTTTAATCATCATAACTAATGAGTAATGATATATCATAAAAAAATTTAGTTGATTCAAATGCTGAAATACTATTTTATAAATATAAGTACCAAAACTAATTATATGTATTAATTTTTTTAAAATAAAGTTGTATGAATTAATATATACTATTACATAAATATTATTATGATAAACATAATTTCTCAAATAAAATTATATTTTATTAATTTAATTTTTAACTTTTGTTCACATGCAAAATTTAACTCATTTCTTTTTATCATTTTTTTATTACTAAGTTGTACCAAATATAAATCATACTTATTCCTATTTTATTTGTATTTTATTAAGAACATATTTTTATTCTTATATATTAATACAATAAACCATTTTTTTTAATTTTTATGATTACTTATATTTACACTTATTTTAATATCAGTGCATGTCTTTTTAATTTACACGGGATCAATATTAATAATCATATATTAATACAAGAGTTTATTATTTTTTTTAAAAAAATGAGACTTTATATTCACATATCAAAACAAAGTCCTATATTTTTTTTTAAAATTGCTACGGAGATAGGAGAAAAAATATCATATCTTTGAGAACGAAAAGTGGAAGATCATTCTCCAAAATATTAACTAAGACTTATATTTGTACTCATGTTAATATGAGTGTGTTTTAATTTTGTAATTTATACAAGGCAATATTTATACTTATATATTAAAACAGATCCTATTATTTTTGTAATTTCTACAAGGATGAAAAGAAAACACCATATTGTTGAGAACAAGGAGTGAAATATCACTCTCCACCATGTTCTATCCCTTTAAAATCTCTAAATATATAATTATTTTTTATAATTAAATAATATAAGTATTAAATCAATTTCACAAGTAATTAGAAAAACATAAATTACATGACAAAAAAAATTCATTAATTAAAAATAAGATACAAAAAATAAAATAAAATTATAAAAAAGTTAATATTTCAACTAATCTACTTTAACTTTAATTATATATATTAATATAATTTTAAATTTTAATCCGTACATTTGTACGGGTTAGTTATACTAGTATAATATATTTACGGATGTCTCTCTTTTGGTCGTAATCCTATGTGGCAAGCTATCAAGTAACCATATACCTATGTGGCAAACTATAAGACTATCTACATAGCAAACAAATTCTTCCTTAATGTATCACTCTTCGATTCTCACTCAAGACATTTTTTCAATTATGAAACATTTTATTTTACTTTTTAGAGTTCCTTGATGTACCACTCTTCGATTCCCGCTCATGACACTTTTTTAATTATGCTACAATTTATTTTATTTTATTTTTTAGAATTCCTTAATGTATCATTTTTTTATTATCACTCATGACACATTTTTAATTATGAGACATTTTTTAAAAGATACTTTTGAAACACATATTCTATATAACTAAGATTAATAGTCACTTATAGACAAAAACAAACAAAAATTTTGGATAAAGATAAGTAAATCAAGTCAATTCTAACAAATAACAATAATTTTTTAAGATTAATACTTTTAAAGAAGTTTTTTCTTAATAATGTTTCCATAACTTTTTTTTTAATCATCGTAACTAATGATATATCATAAAAAAATTAATTGATTCAAATGTTGAAATACTATTACATAAATATAAGTACCCAAACAATTATATGTATCTATTTTTTAAAAATAAAGTTGTATGAATTAATATATACTATTACATAAATATTATTATGATAAAAAAAATCATAATTTCTCAAATAAAAGTATATTTTATAAATTTAATTTTTAACTTTTATTTACATGCAAAACTTAACTCATTTCTATCGATCATTTTTTTTATTACTAAGTTGTATCGAATATAAATCATACATATTATTTATGTTTTATTTGTATTTTATTAAGAACATATTTTTATTCCTATATTAATAGAATAAACCCATTTTTTGTAATTTTTATCATTACTTATATTTACACTTATATTAATATCAATGCATGTCTTTATAATTTACACGGGATCAATATTAATAATCATATATTAATGCAAGAGCTTATTTTTTTTATTTAAAAAATGAGACTTTATATTCACATTATATATTAAAATAGATCCTATTATTCACATTATTTTTTTTATTTTGTAATTAATACAAGATAATATTTATACTTATATATTAAAACAGATCCTATTATTTTTGTAATTTTTACGGGGACAAAAAGAAAATACCATACTATTGAGAACGGAGAGTGGAATATCATTCTCCACCATGTTCTATCCATTTAAAATCCCTAAATATATAATTATTTTTTATAATTAAATAATATAAATATTAAATCAATTTCATAAGTAATTAGAAAAACATAAATTATATGACAAAAAATTCATTAATTAAAAATAAGATATAAAAAATTAAATTAAATTACAAAAATTTATATTTAAACTAATCTACTTTAACATTAATTATATATATTAATATAATTTTGAATTTTAACCCGTACATTTCTACGGGTTAGTTATACTAGTAATATATATATTTACAGATGTCTCTCTCATGAACAAAATTTCACGGGACAATCTATAATGAATCAAAATTTATGTGTGTCATCTATGTCTCTCTCACGAACAAAATTTATTATGGGATACACGGTTTAATTTTTTTTTGTTGAGACCGGAGTAACCACCGCCGAACGCAGTGACTAATCCCTCGCCAGATTTGAGACAATTTTATGATATTTTATTTTATTGCTTATGAAAAATATTTACACTTATATTAATATACCTGTATTTTTTTTTAATTTACACGGGATCAATATTTATAGTAATATATTAATACAAGTGTCTTTTTTCACTACAAGAAAACCTTCATTTTCCGACCAAACTGAGAAAGAGGGGTTGAAGGTTTAGGCCCTCAAGAAATATTTTGAAGGTTCAAGCCGTCAAAAAATGAAAAAAACCGTCAACAAATTATGAGAATATTTAAAAATAAATGAAAAATACATACTAGCGGCTTTAGCCGTCGGAAAATTATCGTCCACTGAAATTATTATCCTGAAAACCTTAGCGGTCGGGATGTTTATACTTTCTGACGGTCCTGACCGTCGACAACATGTAATTTCCGTCGATAAAAGTGTGTCAGAATTAATTAATCTTGATGACGGTTTAGGCCGTCGGGAAGTCATTACGAATAAATATTAATATAGTTGATGGATGGTTACGACGGTATAGACTGTCAGCAAGTTATTTGTAATTTGCAGACGGCTTGGACAGTCGTGGTGTTCACTACATTAAACAAAAATAGTATCTCACCGTGTTTTTTTTTTTAATTTTTACAGAATTATATTTTTTTCTACTAATGTTTTAATATGAGACGAAAAACTTTTTTTTATTAGAACTTAAATATTTATACACATATTAATACGGAAAACCTATTTTTTATACTATGACTTATATTTACACTCATATTAATACGAATGTTTTTTGATTTTATAATTTAAACGGTGATCAATATTTATATTCATATATTAATACACGACCTATCTTTTTTGTAATTTCAATGGGTACTAGAAATGAAACATGATATTGTTCAAAACGGGGAACGGAAGATCACTCTCCACCCTATTTTATCTCTTTAAAATTCTTAAATACTACCTCCATTTCTTTTTACTTGTCCTTTTAGAAAAAAAGATGAAAATAGGAGGGGCTATTTGTCCACCTTATTTTCCTATTATGCCCTTTTTAAAAATATATATCATATTTTTAATCCACCAATAAATTCCTACTTTTTTTTTTCAATTATTATCAATTTCCTAAAAAATCGTAACAAATTTTATTTAAAATCAAGCAAAAAATTTGTTACAAGAAACTAGTGCTTAAATAAGAGATACTTCATCGTCAAAATTAAAAAAAAAAACAAGAGATACTTCAAGGTTTCCCAAAACATTAATAAGTTCACAAAATTTAGAACTTCTCATATATGGCTTCAAATCTTGATGTTGAAACAATTCTCATATTTTCAAGTTGCAGTCATTTTGAGTTTCTTAATATTGTGTAACAAAATTTTCAATAAACATGCACGAAAAAAAAAATTAGGAACAAAACAAAAATAAAAAAAGATTATATAAAGAAGTTTAGTAAAAAATAAATTAAATATAATAAAAGATTATATTGTTTCAACAAAAAAAAAAAAACAAAATTTAGTCAATAAAATAAAATAAGAATGAGGGTATAATAGGCAAAATATAACCTAAATTGCCAAAACGACAAGTAAAAAGGAACAAATATTTTTTCCTAAAACAACAAGTAAAAAGGAACGGAGGTAGTATATATTATTTTTATATTTAAATAATAGAAATATAAAATTAATTTCACAAATAATTGGAAAAATAAAACTATTTGACAAAAATTATATTAATTAACTTAAATTTTTTAAAAAAATTAATAACATATACTATAAATTTAAATATTAACCCGTGCATTGCACGAGTCAGTTATACTAGTATAATATAATTACGGATGTCTCTCTCCCGATCACTATCCTACGTGGCAAGCAACCAAGTCCTTAAATATCTATGTGGCAAGATTTCAAGCATTTTAAGTTTTAAGCTTAAATGCACTCCCTTCGATTCTCTTCGGCTACACTTTTCTAATTTTTATAATAATTTATTTGTTTTACACGTTTTTTCCAAGCATACTCCAAAAATACACATTAACAAAAAAAAAAAACTTTTAAGTTTTAAGCACAAATACACTCCTTTCGATTCTCTCCGGCCACACTTTTCTAATTTTTATCATATTTATTTGTATCATGCGATTGCATCCCTTCGATTAAGTTTTAAACAATCAGGCGAACTACAATATGAAAATACACTCCATTTGATTCTCTCCAGCAATATTTTTCTAATTTTTTTCATATTTATTTTGCACATTTGCTTTTTTTTTGTTCAGCCAAGCATAATAAAGAAGGGTTTTAATTCAGATTTATAATTGGAAATTCACCTCTTCATCTATTTGGCAATTTTACAAATGTCATTAATGCAAATTTATAATTATAAATTCACCTCCTTCATATATTTTTTACACAACTTAAAGATCTATTTTTATAATTTATTTTTTAGATATATTAATGAGACACTTTTTTGTATAAGTAAATTTAATGAATCGTTTTTGAAGAAAAACAAACAAAAGTTTTGGACAAAAACAAACAAATAAAATCAATTTCATATACAAATGTCAATAATTTTTTGAGATAAATATTTTTTATGAAAATTTGTCTATAGGGTTTATTTTTTTGTAATTTTTACAGAGTTATATTTCTACAAATGTTTTAATACGTAATTTATTAATACGAGATGGAAGACTTTTTTTATAGGAAGGGGACTTAAATATTTATACACATTTTAATACAATAAACCTTTTTTTTAAACTATGATTTATTTTTACACCCATATTAACACGAGTGCCTTTTGATTTTGTAATTTACACGGGGACCAATATTTATGCTCATATATTAACACATGGCTTTATCTTTTTTGTAATTTCTACGGAGATGGAAAAGAAAACACCATATTGTTAAAAACGAGGAGCGGGAGATCACTCTACAGTCTATTATATCTCTTTAAAATTCCCAAATATATTTTTTTTTTCATATTTAAATAATATAAATATAAAATCAACTTCAAAAGTAGTTGGAAAAATACAAATTACTTGACAAAAAAAATTCATTATTTAAAAATAAAATTCAAAAAATGAAATGAAATTTAAAATTAATATCTCAATTAATTTACTTAAACTTTAATTACATATTGTGATATAATTTTGAATATTAATCCGTGCATTTGCACGGGTTCGTTATACTAGTATTAATATAAGCATCAAATCAATTTTATAAACAAATAAAAAACTTCAAATCAATTTACAAGAAGAAATTTCAAATATTGCTGAAAAAAGTATCGTATTAAATAAGTATCTAACCAAATACATTAACTGGGAGATAAAAAAAATTGTCAAAAAAAAAAATACCTTATAATTATAATTAATTTACGTAAAAAGAAATTATAAATAATTATAGACAAAACTACTCTTTAAAATCTTAGGGGGGGTTATTGGATTAGGATTTTGAGGGATTTTAATGGATTTTGAGGGATTTTAATGGATTTTAAAAGTCTTGTGTTATTCAATCAAGATTTTTTTTTTCAATGCTACAAAATCCGTTGTTATTCAATCAAGATTTTTAATCAAGATTTTTTTTTTTTTGTATTATAATTTTCAAAAAATCCTGTGTTAAAAATCTTGATTGTAAAATATCTTTTAAAAAAAGTCTCTCAAAATCAATATTATCTCGTGAAGTATTTTAAAATCTTTAAGACTTTTTTTGTCAAAATGAAAACTTTATTGAAGGGGTAGCCATGAAGAGAAATGTTGAGTTAATGCATCTTCTTTCCCAGTTAAAAGATTCGCAAAATGCGCTTCTTCTACTTCGATCATCAATGGGCATCGCCAAACTTATATTTGGCCCAGGACGTGTCAACCAGTTCACATGAAGGAGGCAGCTATCTTGTTTAATAAGGAGTTGCGAGTTGCGCTTGAAGAAATTATGGTTGGCGAAGGTCCTTTTTTTGGGGACCTTCAATGGAGAGTGACTTTTTTACCTATTAAGGTTGGGGGTTTGGATTTATATTCGGCAGTAGCAGCCGCCTCATACGCTTTTGTAGCTTCTAGGGCTCGATCTTGGATATTGCAAGATCATATATTGAGATACAATGAAATATGTGGTATGGACTATGGTTTTGATAATGCTTTGAATGTTCTGCATGATACGATTCTGACTTTGGACTTTAGAAGTTTTACTAACAAAGACATTGTCCCCCTAAAGCCAACATGTTTTGGCGAGAATTCTCTTTAGTAACATTGTTCAAGACATGGAAGGAAACCTCAACATAACACTACCAAGAAGAAAAACAGTTTTTGGGTGTTTGCACATTTAGGTATATTTTATTTTTACGTATATATTCAAATAAAGAACTTCTATTAATCTCAATCTTAATATTAGACCTTTTGAGTTTGGACTATTAGGTATATTTTACAAGTGTCAAGTTTTAAAGGCAACCACCTATGATTCTCACAATACAAACAGGATGAGTTTTTAGCCATATCAACATTCTTCTTTTTCTCAGTTTTTATACTTGACAAAACAAAACCATTTTGTATTTCAGCCTATTTTATTTATTACATTGTTCAGCCTGATCTAAATTCAAAGTAAACCAAATTCATTTCAAATTTTTTGCAAACTAGATTGTTCACATTATTTCATGTCTAACCCTAACAAAAAAACTTTACATAAAGCAACTACTTTGTTCAATGATCTCTCGCTAAAAGTATAGTAAATCAAGAAAATAGCTTGGAATACATCATTCACGAATTCAAATACAAGCATTTTCCCTTACAATACTCTAACATCCCCAATTTGATACAAGTTTGAATCTCCAAACATACCCATGCATCCTCAATACTAATGCATTCATTACCAAACCCTAGTGCTCTTATAATCAACATTGGTGACTTATTTCAGGTATCTATAGAGTTTAATAATTATGTAGAGACAATATTAAAAAAGTTTAACATTTGTATCCAATTATATATATTTCAAAATTTTATATGAAAAATAATATTTTTTTATAAAAAATAAATTTGGTCAAGTAGTCTACTGGTTGAATTTAACTCTTAAAAGTGAATAAAATAGAACATATGAGGTTCGAACTCCGACTCATGCATATAAAATACGATATCATTATCAACTGAGCTAAGCTCATATGAGAAGTGAGGACTTATTTTTCGAAATTAAAATATAATTTGTATTTTCAAATATTTATGAGTTTAGAGGATATGCACCATCATCGGTATAAATTAAGTTTTCATTGATATCCAATAAGAATGATTTAATCTTTCACGTCATATAAAAAAAAATAGGGTGAAGAATTCATAGGGTGTGATTCAGAGGTTGTGGCTCATCATCCCTTAACCAAAGGTCGAATGTTCGATCCTCACTTTGGGTATGAAGCAGCTTTAAATCTCTAGGCCATCTATCCCACCCTTTGAGATACCTTCAATCTAACAAGGGATAGTCACTGCGTTCAGTGGTGGATAATATCCGATCTCGACCAAAAAGAAAATAGAGTTAAGCAGGGTGATGTGTCGTAATATATAATTACTATTAGTCAATATAGTAAAATTATTTTAAATTGTTAGTGCATATTCTTTTTTCTCAATATTTATAAGGTAAAATATGATTGAAAGTTTATATAAAAACTCTTTACACATACAATGATACGAAGTGAAATATGATTGGAAGTTTTTTTTTTTTTTTGACGCAATTGGAAGTTTTTTTATATGCATCAAATCAAATTATATTATAATATCACTTTCATATATAGATTTATTTTGTAAGATATATCTACAAATATCTATATGATTTGATTTGATTGTAATAATTTTGTTTTTTAACTATGCATGTCATAATAATGTAGGCTTGGAGTAATGGGGTATACAAGAGTATTGAACATCGAGTTGTTACCAACCCAAAAGTAGAAAGGTTCTCTATGGCATATTTCTTGTGCCCATCAAATGATACAGTGATAGAGAGTTGTAAAAAGCCATCTCTTTACAAAAAATTTAGCTTCCAAGAATATAGACAACAAGTTCGAGATGATGTTCAAAATTTGGGTTCCAAAATAGGCCTACCTAGGTTTCTTCTATTTTAATATATTACATTATATTTTTGCTTATATAAAAATAATAATGTGAAATTATAAAGATATATTGTTCTAAAAAGAATATTGAATATTTGTATCCCAAAAAAAAAAAAGTATACAATATTTGTAAGAGTGTAGCATAAATTTTATTATACATATTTACAATCAATGATTAATGATGTGTATACATATTTCAAGTCTAATCAAAATTGTGTTTCAGTCATCATCTTATTCTTGTGTTTTAATTTTTTGGTCAGGTAGCTTAGCAGCTAGAAATTCACCTCTTAAAAAAAAACTTATTCTTGTGTTTTATATATGTCGTTAGTACATATTTATTTCTATATAATATAGAAAGTTAATTATTCATATTAAATGTTAATTTAAAATTAATTTACATAAACAGTGCATAAAAAATGTAAATATATTTAAAATTAACTATATTTACTTTTTTTTACCTATATTTAAAAAAAAGTAAATGCATGTAAATATAACTACTTTATTTTGATTTTATCTCATTTTAAAGAAACTAACTCTTAGTTTGTTTGAGATTCAAAATCTACCTTGCCTCACCTTGAGATGAGAGGGAAGGTCGATTTGACTGCTCCTCTTCTTTAATGGTTGAAGGAAAAAAGGCATAAATAGAAGTCGATTCCAAGGATGTGTACAAGAAGGTCTTTGCCAATTTCTGTCAACATTGTCACCTCTAAGTAGAGGGGCATGACCTATCGAGGAACTGGGGGACCTTCTCGAACACATGATAGGCAATTGAGAGATAGAGCTAACCTATTCCAGTTTGTCTTGTCGGTCCCCAATTATAAGTTTTCGTTGACCACAGCCTATAGGAACCAACATATTTTGTCAGTGAAGATTTGGTGTGAAGTCTTGGAAACTCAGCCTTTTAGCCGATTTGCATCTTTACTCTCTATATTTACTCTTGTTTTTTGGATAACATTTTAGATGTTTTTATGATTCGGTGGGATAATGCAAGTTGTTTGATTATAAGTATTTGAGCAAGACAATTTATTATAACAATTTGGTGTATTTTTGTTTTATAATTAAGTTGAAATTCAAAATTGTTTATGCAATTATAGTTTTTTTTTGTTAGGTTGCGATTATAGTATTATATAAGTATATATGACATGCATATAAATATTTTAATGTGAACTAAACGCATACAACTTTACGAGTCGATTTCACCTTAGCACAATGAATTGAGGTAAAAAATTCAAGTTTGACAACATTGTATTCCATAATACATTAATTAATGCATAATGAAACTTATAGATCCCAAAGAACTTGAACAATGAACTTCAATAACAGAAACATGTACTACATAATTACAGTTGGTTATGCTACACCATGAATCAACCAAGGTTGGCCAGCTATAAGAGTGTATAATTACCACAACATATGAGTAATATTATTCTTTCTTCCCAATCACATGTGGTCACTAGTAGGACGTTAGAGAAGCATTAGATATGATACGACTATGATCATTGATGTAAGCATTAGATATGCCATTTTACCTTACCAATAAGGGAGACAATTGGAAATAGAGGAACCAATGGAGTTCAAAAACTTGAGTACCACTTTCATCCTTCAAAGTATCACTCGATGTCATAATAGTCATTGACTAATTGTAATATTCAAAATAATTTATCTCATGGTCATTCATCAATGAAGGCTGTAAATTGGAACTATAAAAGTCAAACAAAAGAGAATTATTTTCCAATTCAACTACTACCAGAAACAACTACAACAACATTATCATCTAATCCAATACACTTTCTCCATCTATTTTTTTTTAGTGGATTTTGATTTAGTGGATTGGGGATGATTGCATTTTCCCAGATTTGGTATGAATTTGTTTTAATTGAACTTCATTTTCATTTTGGTTCTTGTCCACATGGACTTGGTTTTTCAATCAAAATTATCATGTCATGGTCCAATTAGTCAACTATTGAAACAAATCATCAAAAGAAAACGGTTTTGTGATATAAGATAACATCAAGGATCACTTTGACTAACAGAGGTATGAGTCAGGGAGTTTAAATTATTTTTAATAATTTAAGGACTATTATGACAGCGAATGACACTTTCAGGGGCGATAGTGGTTGTTTACTCTAAAAAACTTATCTGATATGTAATTAACCTGGAGAAGAAAACTATTTTTCAGTACATTTTTTGATTGTGCAAGATCTAAATTAAATGGCTTTTGGTTTTGGTAATATCTTTCCCTTGTCAGGAACATCTGATATACTTAAGCATGCCAATAATCAATGTTCTAAAGTGTTTATGATGTGCACCATGTGGGTTAGTTATTTGGTGTTGAGATACAGACACATTTTTGAAGATATAGGTCAACCTATTTGTTTTCTAGTTGCGCAATGCCTTAGCTTACATATGGCATCAGTCGTGAACATGAATATATTGCAATGGACATGTTTGCCACTTGGAATAAACCACGGCAAGGTGCCTTCTCTTCGAATGTGAATCATCATGCAAAATTTTCACAAAATTTCTTTGAAGGTATAGAGGTTTCTAATATTCTACAAGCGGAGATTAGGGAAGGCATCAAGTTATACTAAGATGTTGGCTTTAGAGAAGTGTGCGGCTACTATAAGCCTGTTTAGAAAACTTCTAAAAACAGCTCATAATATTCTTCATAAGCTTTTCTCAGCCTATTTTCCTAAGTTCTCCGAGATAACCTTTGAAAACAGCTTTTAACATGTACAAAAACAATTAATTTTAAATTTATCTTTTGTTGTAGAAATAACTTAAGCAAGCTCTTGTGCTATAAGCTGCAAATAAGTTGTTTATCAAAACAGGGCCTATGTTTCACTACAATTGCTTCCAATCAGTGGAAGCATAAACAAGAATATGCTTAGTATCTAATGGATCAAACAAATCTGCACCTTAAATACTGATGTTAAAGAAAAACAACTTTTCTTGCATATGTAAGAAATTATGTTGCACATATAAGGCATAAACCGTATCAACACAGAATTCAGTATCTAAGACATGTTTTGAACTTGCAAAGTAAAGGATGCTTAACAAACTAAGATTTAATATAAAAAACTGAGCTCACTACTTATTGATTTTGTGACTTGAGCAATTAGACGCCTCTAACTACAAGACTGCTGGCAACTTGCCTCCGCCATTTGTGAATAGAAACCTACAAAATAGCAATGAAGGTAGCTTATGAATCCACACAGCAATATAGATGTGTATGTCAAACTATGAACTGTGATGCTAATGCATCATATGGAATAAAGCACAAGACTAGTAGATGATTACAGCTGGAAAGCCACCGTAGTCCCCAGGTTCTGTGATGTCCTTGGTTACACAACTTAATGCGGCAAGGCGAACCTGCAAGCACTTTGCAATCAGATGTCGTATCCTCAACGCCAAGCTCCCGATTTACAGACAGCAAAAATAGTACTACAGTAAAAGAAATTACAATAGTGTTTGATTGACCATTGAATAATTGTGAGTTTGAAAATCACTGTGGTTCAAAGCGATTCTGCCAAACTTACCACCAAACCAAACATACTCTTAGTACAGCCAACAAGGAATTACAGGATGTGCTGATACCATGAAGATGAAAATTACTATGATAATAGAAAAGGCATATGAAGAAACCTAAATTTCAGGTAATTAACATGTATTTATTCCAAACATCTTTGGTATCTTCAACTTAATAACACTATCCAAGACCATTATAGTTTGTGTTATTTGTCTTACAAGTTATAACAAACACTAAAAGACCAATATATGAACTAATCAATAGCCATCTTCAATGCACCAAGCAAAGCAAAAGCATACCTTTGATGCAATCGATACATTATAGTTTGTGTTATTTGTCTTACAATTTATAACAAACACTAAAAGTCCAATTATCCATTAACTAATCAATAGCCATCTTCAACACACCAAGCAAAGCAAAAGCATACCTTTGATGCAATCGATACATGGTCTCGCACTGCTACTCTTCCTCCCATTGTCACATAATCTCCTATCCTGAACACATAGAAAAAAGTTGCAACTCTTTAGAAACTTGAAAGCGTCAGCAATAACTTTAGTAATAATATGAATTTGACCACATAAGTCATCAAAAATGTTACTAGGTAACAGCAAAATGAATAGTGATTACATACGTTGCAGAGCCTGCAATACCAACTTGTCCACAAAGCATACAATTCTTCCCAATAACTACATTGTGACCAATCTGCAGAACTAATCAGAACAAAACAACAATGTCGTTTCTCTTTCACTTTTGTAATTATGTAAAAGCTAAATGTTAACTTACCTGAACTAAATTATCTATCTTTGAATTGTCTCCAATAACTGTATCTCTCCAGCTGCACAACCAGAGAATAAATACAATTAGTATTGAAGCTGACATCAATTCCAATTGAAAACCAAAACTATAACACATTTTTTGACACATCATGAAGCTAAATAGAAAAGGATAGAAGACATAAAAAAACAACCTGCCCCTGTCAATGCATGTATTTGCCCCAATTTCCACATTTTTCCCTATTATAACATTCAACTTCTGACAGATATAATCAAGAAATTCACATTATTAGTACAACCTAATCAAGTTGAAAAATATCTTTAAGCTGAAAGAACGTATCAAAATTACAAGAAGACAAATTATCAACCTGAGGCTTCTTTATCATATTACCATCATCGTCCACATAAAATCCAAACCCTGCATGTAAAATAAACATCAAAGTTATCCCAATGTAGTGATTCTAACAAAACAACAACTAGTTCTAGTTTATTTAAATGTGCGCTTATTATCTATTCAATATTAGGCACCATTTGCTGCTGAAGTTAAATGTCTCTTAACCAAATATAATATGTTTTCTATGTGCATGTTTGGAGGTGAGTTTGACAAAATTACGGTGGCACTGTGATTACACCAAACTCAATGGCAGGCGCCCAGGCCCATACGATGACACTCGGTGTCCTTAATTATTAAAAAACAAGCAAGTTTAGAAATCCAGCATTACCATCTTGACCAATGCAGACTCCATTGTGAATTACACATGAATCCCCTATACTGCAATTACTAAGTGAGACGTTAAACCTGGAAAAGTATAGTAGTAACAAACCTCATCAGTACAATTTCATTTTACACAAGTTTAATAATGAAATTCCATATATACAAGTTTTTAGACATAAAAAGACATGTGAATTGTGAACCTCTATAAAAAATTACAAATAAAAGAGACATCATACATCTAATGTGAATCGTGCTTATCAAATTAAGATTCAAAACATGAATTGGAAGACCTACTTTCTGAATCATGAGTCAAATCTTATTGTAAATCGTAAAATAGATTACCAATAAAAATATGATATTTTTAGGTAAAAATAAGTGACAAAGCAAAATTATAAATTGACGAAAAAAAGGTGGTTCGCTACGCTAAGTTTGGATTCATTAGAAGAAATCGTGATTCATCACTCAAGAAGAGATTCATGTTCAAGATAGACACACTAGAGAAATCGTCATAGGACAATAACAATCCTATTCCTATCAACTCTACATTATGTTCTCCTATCCATACAATTAGCTCTATAACAACCTCAACTAACTAGCTACTAAAACAATCCTTAACTACTCTAATTAACCATCAATCTATAATCTATATCATAACATATGAAGTGAACAATTGCCTTGCATTTCCGAAAAATTGAAAATGTCTAAAAAGTAAAAACTTATTTTCATTATTCATTTAAATGCTCATCATCAGCTAGCATATTATCTTCTCTACATCATAATATCTCGCTTGAAATGCTATTTTCTCCTTTATTAACTGAAAATGAAAACTGAAAATGTTTTAACAAAGTAAACGAACTCTAAGATACTCATAACCATAGTATGAAATATAAATAAACAACACACTTTAGGTACTAGCTCAGTGGAAATAGGTTAGCCTTGTAACCACAACTAAAGTAGTGAGTTCATATTTAGCCTTGTAACCTCAATCAACGCACTAAGTCCAAATCCCCTCGGAGACGGTTGTAAAATGACTATTGTTGTAATAACTCGGACCCCACTTTTATATAGTAGGCGACCCGGCACCTACCACCTCACGATCTTCTCTACTCCCCTCTCTAATAGAGTTTTTTTTGTCTTCCGTGGAAATTGAACCACATACCTAGGATTCAAGTACATGTTCAATTCATTCCCACTACCAATATGGGAATGAATTCAACATATACTTTTTTTTGACTAAAATTCAACATATACTTGAACACCAGAGTACGTGGTTCGTTCCCACAGAAGGCAAAAAAATTAAAGTGAGGTGGAAGCTCGGTAATCGGAATACATTGAACATGTACTTGAACCCAGGATTTTGCGGAAGGCAAAAAACTCTACTAAGAAAACCGCGAGGCGGCAACGCCTGGTCGCCTACTATATAAGAGTGGGGTCTGAACTATTACAATTGTCACTTTAATTAATAAAATAAACAAATAAAATGAAAAAAAATTATGAAAAATCAAAATTGAGAGAACAAAGTTGCATAGTTTAGCAATAGAAAAAAAGTAAAGTTTACCCAATTTGTGTTGAAGAAGCAATAAAAACAGAAGGACC
This sequence comes from Trifolium dubium, assembly GCA_951804385.1. NCBI lineage: Eukaryota > Viridiplantae > Streptophyta > Magnoliopsida > Fabales > Fabaceae > Trifolium > Trifolium dubium. The sequence continues at coordinate 10,433,554 of OX638072.1, read as the reverse complement.
AACAACAGTTCCAGAACCAATACGAACATTTGAAGCAACAACAGATTCAGAATGAACAACAGAACCAACATCTAGAAACGCTGTTGAGTCAATGCAAGCTGATTCATGAAAAATACCACCCCCATTTTCCCATTTTTTAAATTTACCATCACCATTGAAAGCTCCAAAATTATCCTCTGATCTTGAAACACAAGACAACCGCAAATGAATCAATTAATCAAATAATTAATGGTAAAGAAAGAAAGGAATTAAAAAGTTGGGCAAATATTGATAGTGAAAATGAACTCACCGGAAGATGAAGAAGAATAAGAGAAATGAGAATGAGAAGAGAGAACATAGAGAAAGTTTGAGTTTTGATTGAGATTGAGAAAAGGGGTTGCGGTGGAACGAGCAGAGGTAAATAATTTTCTTCCAGTGACAGCAGCCATAGTGGTCATCATCGCTCACTGGTCACAATAGAAGAGTAGGATACAAGTGTTCGATACTTATGAATCAATTAAAAAACGAAGGCTTAAATACTTTTAGTCCATTAACTATTTTTAAAGTTTTAATTTGGTTGATTAACTATTTTTCGTTTCATTTAGGTCTATTAATTTTCCTCCGTTAATCAATCTAGTCCAAACCGTTAGAAAAAATTCTAAAACGTTAAGTGTTGAAAATTTAAGAACAACAACAAAATCAAACAGCAGCAGCAGCAACACCAATTTGGTTAACGGAGAAAAGTTAATGGACCTAAATGAAACGAAAAATAGTTAATGTACCAAAGTGAAACCTTGAAAATAGTTAATGGACTAAAAGAGTAATTAAGCCAAAAATGAAAATGATAAACATTGCCCGTAGGGCAATGGTTAAGGAAATAAAAATAAAAAAAACATTCTTGAAATTTGTGCAATGTAATTTTCTATAATAGTAAAACACAATTTCCAATGTAAGTATTACTTTTTTTTGGTAAACTTAACTAGTACCCCACCTTTGGGGCACTAGTTAGCAAGACCCTTTAAAAAATCCAGTGTATTAAAAAACCGGACCGGACGGTTGAACCGGTGAACCGAAAGGTCACCAGTCTGGTTCGTTCATTGGATTGCTCATGCAGTTGAACCGGACAGAACCGGTCAAAACCGGTGTGAATCGTTGAAAATTGATGAACCGGCGGTTTCGAAAAACCGTCCGGTTTAATACTTGTGTTCTTTTTTTCCCAAAAACAAAATGAAAAAAATCAGAAATAGAAACACAATTGTGAGGGAAAATTGGGAAATTGAAATCAGAATGAAAGAGTATAGAGACTAGGCCCTACGATGTAATCGATTCTGAATGAAATTGACAGTATTCTGAATGTGGGATGTATAGTTTCCAACTTCCTTGCTTAACTTTGCATTCTCTGTCTTTCTTGCGGTTGGTTTTGTTTCCTATAGGAGGTAGGTAGGTTGAGAAAATTGCTCTTCCCGCCCCTCAATATGCTCCCACATCTCCCAAATAATGACGAAAATACCCTTCACATCCTAAAATACGAAATGAAATTGAGTTCGTATTATAAAAATGAAAGCACTATAACATACAAAACGCATACACCTTGAAAAAATGAAGTGTTTTTTTTTTTTAAACTATGTTGTATGATTTCGCATTTTAATATGTGAACTGTAAGTTGGTTTCGTATTTTAAAATACAAATTTGCTCAATTTCGTACCGCAAAGCTCCTGTTATATGACAGTTGCAGGGCCTGACACGTTCATTATTCACTCAAACACTCAACCTCACACCATTGCTCGGATTTGCGATGTTTGGAGCGATTTTTGCGTGTTCAAGCTTGGATTCAACAATTCTTCACTCATTTGGATGATCTTACACCTATTTTGAGTCATACAACAAGTATCGTGTGCTTTAACCAATTATTTTTTGAATTTTTATGAAGAAATATGGATACCCATGCATTATTGTTGGTTAATGAGTTTTCAATCTAGAATACTCAACACCACTCTTTATGAACTTCTTATACATCTAAATGTTGGATTTTGAAATAGATTCTCAACACATATTTATTTGTTTTCACATTACGTAGCTTTTAGTAGTATGCAACCACAACGAATTATTCAAGTAGTTGCAAATCTCTCACACAACATGTCGAATCAATTTTTTCTTATATTGATCGTCTGTACTTCTTACAAATTCTGACATAATGTGGCTATCTGTTTGTTTCTGATGCTAATATATCATTGATATGTTAATTGATTATTGTCAGTTGTGAGGGATAGGTGTGCGAATTTTTATTGAATATATCATTGGCTATATGTTTGAGTTTTTGAATTTTTTGTTATAGGAATGACAGACAATGTTGGATGACAATGCTTATGAAGATAAAGTGCAGCACATGTTTCTACCCGTAAAGAGCATGCAGCCGCCAATGCTCCTGAGCTGAGTCGTCGTAGGGGAAGAAAAGTTGATCGAAATGAGCCTGGGCCTCAACATGTTGAGGAAGTTGAGGCTGAAATGTATGCAATGGATGTCGAATTTGAGTTACCGATCTATGCTCAGAAGCCGAGTCGTCGTAGGGGAAGAAAGTCATCAAATTCCACACGCCTAATTCTGATTTAAGATGGTTTTGGAATGTTATTGATGCGAGTGGATTGCAACCACTTATAAAGACAAACTATAGTCATTTGATTGTACTAACGTTTTGGGTTGTACTAAGTTATTTGGATTGTACTAATGTTTTGAATTTGGATTTAACTAAGTAGTGTTTGATTGTACTAATGTTTTGTAATTTGGATTTAAGTTGTGTTTTATTGTGTTTAAAGTTGTTGTGCATGTGAAATTTAGTTTGTTTAAAAAGTTGTATAGGATGGCACAGGCTAATCCGTGGGAAGTTTGTGAAAAAAAACCAAAAGTTTCTGTATTCCCAGCAATTCGTATTTTAAAATACGATTTGGACATAGATTTTGTTTTTTAAAAAACGAAGTGGACATGCGTATTTTGCGGGATGATTTCGAGTAGGGTTCGTATTTTAAAATACGAACTGCACATACTTCGTATTTTAAAATACGAAACCATATCTTAGTTCGTATTATATAATACGAAGCCAACATAGCCTAAAAAAACACTTGGTTTTTCACGGTGCATGCGTTTTGTATGTTATAGTTAGTTCGTTTTGTATAATACGAACCAAAATTCATTTCGTATTTTAGGATGTGAAGGGTATTTTCGTCAGTTTGGGGGGTGTGGGAGCAAATTAAGAGGCCTAAAGAGCAATTTTCGTAGGTTGAAGACTATAGTTGGACTGTATTGAGCTTCAAGACCCGGCCCATTTAAAATTTTTTTTAATAGAATGGATTTACTTTTTAGTTGAGAATATAATAGTTTTTTTTGTTATGCTGCTACTAACTTCAAAGATATAAAAAAAGTTTTTTTTGACTAATTCAAAGAAACATCTTGTTCTTTATTTTTTTAGAAATACATGTTAAATATTAAAAATTTTAATTTTTACAAAATATTTATTGAGATTTTTTTTGGTTACAAGTAAAAATAGTCGAAATAACTTAATGTGAATTAAATGCTTAAAATTTGATTATTTTTTTTGGTCCCCTTTCATAATTTTATACTTTTTTTTTTTGAAACATAATTTTATACTTATAAACTGTGATTTGACATATTTTAAATGATGTGACATACAATTCAATGATATTCAATAATCAGAAGTTATGAAACTACAAGAAAACTCAAAACTTAGATTTTAATTTAAATAGTTATTTATTTTTTGTAATTGAATTAATAAAAAATAAACAATTAATTCACCTTGATAAATCTACATCATCATATCATATGTCACAACATTTAAAATACGTTAAATCACCATTTTTAAGTATAAAAATATGAGAGGGAGACTCAAACTGTATGATTTGAAAATAGAGAGATCAAAACTATAATTAAGCCTATTATCTTAAACTCTATTTTGGTCAAATCGATTTTACGAAATCAATTTTAGCATACAAGTGTTCGATACGTATGAATCAATTTTTAGTAGGATGAAATCAATTTTTCTCAATCCAGAACCAAACATACAAATAAATATTAGTGAAAAATACTAATGAATTTTAGCGGTTGCATGTTTGATACTTATGTTTATTTTAAATTTCAATTTGATCTTTACGCAACAAAAATGTTGAGTTTTTTTTTTTTAAGTTACAGGTTTATTTTAGCAATTTTAATTTAATCCTAACATAAAATTTCAAGTTCATGATTTTTGTCAAATTTATGTGTTTAAAATGCCCATATGAGTTACATACAATGGCAGGGGTGGCCTGATTGGGTCACGACACCCAAAAAAAATAGGAAATATTATTATACTATTGGTATATTAAAGGTCCTTAGTTCTACTTTTACTCATTAATTTTAGCATTTTTTTTTTTAATTTTTATTGAAAAAACTTAGGTATATTTCTTTAGCCACTTTTCGTATGATTCTTAATATAAAATTCATTTTTTGTGGTTATAACAAAATTTGAGAAAATCATGAATTTGAGAAAATCATTATTTGTTATATTAGGAACCATACAAAAAATACTTAAAGAAATGCACCTTAGTTATATCTAATTTTCTCTACTACTAAATTACTACATTCAAAACTTATATATGTGTGTATATATATAGGGGCTGCTAACTACGACTATGTGGGTCGTAGTTAACAAATATGACCCATGTAAAAAATATAAGGGGGGGGGGGGGGGGGGGGGGCGCAAGAGGGTGTGATGAGCTATGGGGGACGCGCGGGGAAGGTGTGGGGGTGGGGGCGCGCGGAGTAGAAGTGGGGAGGCGTAGAGATATTTACATAGGTCATACTTACTAATGTTGACCCACATGGGTCGTAGTTAGTAATTCCTATATATATATATATATATTTCACCGATAACTTAGATTACTACATTCAAAAATTTGAATACATGATATTTAAATTAATAAACATCATTGTTATGAATTAAATAGTTATTTTTCAATTATTTTGTTTAAAAGAAATTAACTATATAAGAAAAAGAAATACAATTTTATTGTTTATAAACATTATTTTTTTTGGGGCACATATTGTTTATAAAAATTATACTAATTCAAATTTTTTATTTTTGATAAATAAATTATTTAGTTATCTTTTAAAAAAATATTGACGTAATGTAATGATAAATATAAAAATTCTTTTTTGATGTGAATAAAACACAATTTTATTATCAATAAAAAACTTTACAGTGTTCACATTCTTCAAAAAAATCACAATTATTTTCAATTAAGAATTATAGATGTAATATAATAAAACAATTTTTTATCAATAACTTTATGCACGTATTAGTTCCAAGTTAATTGTTAATGATTTCAAGTCATTTAGTATTATTTTAAAGTATTTAATTAAATTTTTTGATGATTAACTTTATACTTATTATAACTTAATTTTCGTTTGTAATATAATTTTTGTATTTTAAGTTTTAACTTATATATAAAGAAGAATTTAATAGTCTACCTGAATATTTTTCCTGACTCCGCCACTTGTTATATGAGGATGCCCCGTAAAAAGTTTTTACTAAATTAATTCAAAATTAACAAGTTTAGACAACATGGGTTTAATTCCCTCAAAATTGCATCCATAATAATTCTTGGTAGTCAGGATTGAGTTTAGCTCAAGATCGCATGCAATACAACACATGTTAGATTTTAGTTGTATGTACTTGTTAACTTGAATGACCCATGACCTAACTCGGAGCATTTGGTTAAAATCCAAACTAACTTGAAGAAATTTGAAATAGATTGGATTTATCGCGCAATTATTTTAATGGTTTTTTCTATCATTACAAATTTGTATTAATAATATGGCGATTGAGAGGGACGTGAAGAAGGTCAATGCTCGAGATCAAAGTTGTTACGTTAATCCCGTGTTGAACCCGATTGAAAACTTCCGCGGGTGGAAACTTGCTAAGGCTAGGGACACCAACATCAATGCCTTCTAAAGTTCTAACTATGGATCTTGGACACAAACATCAATGCATTCTAACCAATAAATCACATGTTGCCTTTTGTGTAAAGCAACATTTGCACTCTTGGTGCCGAGTCTCGAATCGAGTTTCTTGATGTTGAAGAGATACCTCTCAACCAAGTGAAGTCTCGGGAGACAGGCAAAGCAACATTTTTGTGTCAAGCAAGTTTATAACTTTTAAATAAATAAATATTAGTTTTCAATTAAAAATTGCTACTTTTCAGAACTCCTTATTTTAAATCCCAATCCATTGAAAAAAAGTGCAATTTTTTTTTGATAACTTAGTCAAAACTTCTAATATCAAATTTAAAAGTATTTAAATTTTGCTCAAATATTGAATTTTCAAATTGTAAAATTTAATTCGTTGAAATTCTAATAAAAGTCAATGCCATTCAATTAATCTTTTATAAATTTACACAATATTTTCTTACAATATGACCTAAACCAACCAGCTCATTACCAACTTAGATTGGTTTGGGTTTGAGTTTTATTTTTAACTTTTAACCTAATCTAAAAGTTGCTTCTAAATAGAGGGAGTCATCAAATCCCTCACCGGTATGTCACAAAAAATATACCATTAAATTGACCAATATAATTTAATGGTTCAAATCTACTCCAAACAGAGAGTAACACCATTCATTCTTCCACACCTTCCACTTTTATTGATAGATCTAACGGTATATTTTTAGTGACACACGGATGAGGGACTTGATAGCTTGAGGACCTTAGAAGCCACCCAATCCAAAAGGTTGGCTAGAGTAGGATCATCTAGGTATGAACTTTCCTTTCTTATTTACAAAACATATATTATGGTAAAAAACATAAAGGAACATAAAAAAGATAAGAATTATACGAAGTTCCATAAACTCAAATCACAAAAATGAGCACACAAGTCACATAGCAGATGATCCTGCTTTAATAGCAGGTTAAAAATTATAGCTTAAGAAATAAACTCAATATTACTTTTAAGTCTATAAGACCATGAACAGTGCAATTCAATGATCTCATGTTCTTACAACATTGCCTACATCGAAAACTGCAAGTGAATTCGCAGACATTTCACTAGAGATTCTTCAAATGTACGTTGATCTTCATGTCGCATTAGTTATAACAATATAAAGTTGTCAACTGATAATGAGTTTGAGGTCTGAAACTATCGTCTGTAATCATCGTATACTCATTGAGACGTTCTATTCCACAAAAGGAAAAGCTTTTTCTGCATTTCACCTATGAAATTTACCTTGTTCCAGATCAACTATATCCACGCCAACCAGACATTATTATCAAAGAAGAAATCTAAATGTTAGATGACATAATCAGGAACTTTCCCTCAAAGCTAAACACATGGCGTGTGATGCGCCATTTGCAATTGATAAAACCTTGTGAGGTCCCAATCCATCATCTTCCATTAAAAAATTGACTTCAACAGGACATGGTTGTATCTCTGGTAAACCAGGAACTCCCAATTGAGAATCATTAGCATTTCCCCACATATATAACTTTCCTTTATCTGCTCAGAAAGAAAAAAGTGTTTGTTATAATTTGCATCACATCGACTTCAGAAGTTGTTAAACAATAACTTATTGATAGAAAAGATAATATTACTTATATTTTCTTCCATAAACACAATAGAAATAAACAAGATAGTCTCATACTGACATTTTATCCGACTCAAAATCAGTCTAATTTCCGTATCCATACTCATATCAATGAAACCAGATCAGTAACTTGATTAACACAGTTAATTTGGTTCCAAATGAAATTGTAAATTCCTGAACCATGCCAGGCCACACTCTGGATCATTGTAAACTTGATCAAAACAAATATTTCTTTATAAACCCTAATTGAAACTCAAATCACATTCCAAAATTTTGAAGCAGGATTATGTAAACCGCCAAAATTTTGTGTAATAACAACACAACATTTTTCAGCACCAATTCTGTCAGCCTCTGACCTTTTTCTGTTATCCAAATGGACTGGTCTCAGCCTTAACAATTATTGCGGAAGTCATATGAAAAGGACTTGCAACTAGTTGCAACTGCAAAGTAGTTATTGGTGGTACATAATGGGCAGTGGCCACCATCAAATTTTTTTTTTTTTTGAATCAGCAAATATATATATATATATATATATATATATATATATATATTATAATACTCAACCATTAGTATAAGACATACATATGGCGAGAAAAACTAAAAAAGAACAATAAAATACAAAGATCAATACCAACACCAAAGTTCTACCCCTACTCCAACGACTAACCAACCCAACCCACAACACATCACCCATATCACATGTTTGCAGCTGACAAACATGATGTTCGTCTCTGAAACCAATTGATACGAACTTTTTGGAAGAAACACATCACAAAAATTAGTTATTGTAGTTGGATTTAAAATCCCACAATAGAATCCCATACTTTTAAAGTGAAACTCAAGTCCCATACCTTGAATCACAAAAACTAGCTATTGTACCCCACAATAGAATCCCATATTTCTAATGTGAGACTCAAGTCCCAAATATAACAGCGTATAAATATAACAGCGTAGTATATTGGAGAGTGGCTGCTAGCTCCAAATACCATGCATTTAGGAGCACTGTATAAATATGCTCAAGTAGCTCATTAGACTTAGACTATAGACTCGAGAGGACTCATGGTGAAGGATAAAAGTTATTTATGCATTGATGAAGTATACAGTTTTGTATATAATAGAATATAGAATATGGCAGGCGGGGTGAATTATCTTACCTGTCACAGCTGCTGATGAAGAACCCCCACATGAAATATATATAATATGCTCATGAGCTAAATCCTCGACAAATGATGGTATCTTCTTGCTCTCGACAGATCCATGACCCAACTGACCTTGTCCACCATGGCCCCATGAAAGCACTTTACCATCATCTAATATAAATCAAAATTGAAATGCTTAAAACGATATAAACCATTGGGAATAGAAATGAAATTTTATAGCTAGCTTAAAGTTGAATCAATTTACCCGTTAATGCAAGTGAGTGATATCCTCCGCTTGCAATTTGAATTATTCGAACCTTCTCAAGGCTAGGAACTGGTCTTGGTTTCCAACCACCAATTTTATCACCTCTCCCAAGTTCATAGTTAGAATTTGCTGATAAAATGCCAACATTGTGAATATTCCAAAAGTAAAACACAGCATAAATGGATTGTACTATTTTTCTAGAACAAAATATAGAGAAATAACATAAAGGATGTAACAATTACCTCCCCAGTTCCACAGTTGTCCTTCCTCTGTCAATGCCATTGTGAAAAATCCCCCACAAGAAACAGCAGCAACAGGGAAAGGTAATTCTTTTACTTTGCAAGGGATACTAAGTCCACCTGCATGATCTGGGCCCCGACCAGGACCAAGGCCTAATCGACCTTCTCCTTCTTCTCGACCCCAGATATAAAGCTCCCCTACATCCAACATAAACCTTTCATCAATTTCAAAGTGTGTACTACTATTAGAACATCTAGTTCATGTTATATACTATTGAACATTCCTACACAGAAACTCAAATTAGTCTTGTAAAGTGGTACATCAGAACAAGAAACAGTACATCTCTCAATGATGATGTTAGAATATATGAAAAATATCTCATAATATTTGGATCAAATCTTAGTATTGGTTTCAATATTCATTTTTGTTTTGTGATTTGTTTCCTTGTTCAATGTCTTTATTCTTTTTCTTCCCTCCTTATTAAAAACCACTTCAACAAGATATCAAAGTGGTGCAATCCTTCATGATCCATCTTGTCACAGTTCTGCTGCTGAGTTCCCTACACTACGGAGCTCTGCAATCCGTGGTTATTTTCTTACACCGATCATCCACCAAATTTGACCACCCATTCTCTCAGATTATCTTGTTTATAAATTGGTTTTTCTACTTTCCACTTCCATAGCTAGTCTTAGATCAGTTTATCTCATTGTCCTATCCTCTTTCATGGCAGCCTCAATAGCCTGCAAAAACATTTTGGCCCATATCTTTGTTGCAGTTTAGCTCCATTGTTCCCAACTGTAATTTGACCTTTGATTGTCCCAGATGTTGGTTGGCACTAGTTCTCCCATGAACAATTTGGCCCTAACCATCCCAAATATAGTAATGTAGTTTAGCCTTGCTATCTCTCAGACAAAGTTTGGCCCCAAATATCTTGGATTAAATTTGATCCTGGTTATTGCATATGAAACTTGACCCCAACTATCCCATATGCTATATGGCCCTGGTTGGTTATGCTCAATGTTGTGATGTATTTTATATTTTTATTTTATACAAATGCTGTGATGTATTAGTAATGAATCAGTTGTGATTTCACCAGTCTCCCATAGCGAGTCATACCATTGGTGATTACTCTTATACCTCACAATCATTCATACCGCGATGAGTTTATCCATGGTCAATATGCACACTAACCTCAATTGAACTTTTTAAAACATTTCCATTAGTGATCACTCCAACATTCCAAAGTTAATGATCATTACTGCCATCTTGCTAAGTTATCTTTCCTACAATGCTCATATTTGCAACGGCCCTAAGTTGCCTTTACAACCATGTTTTGTGGAGCCCATATTATTTTCTTTTAAAAGTGTTAGTTTGTAACCTTTTGCGTGAGACAAAGTATTAGAATATAGGACAAATATCTCATTGTTTTGGTTGTATTAGTTAGAAGTCCTACATTGGTTAGAGATATGGTATCGATAGCCTTTATAAGTGAAGTGCAAACCTCAACTCTCAAGCTAGCTTTTGTGGTTGAGCATAGGCCTCCCAAATTCTAATATGGTATCAGAACCTATCCTAGATCCATTGTTGTTTGTTGTGGAGACCTCTCATATTTGGGCCACCCGTTATTGTTGATTCCACGTTCCAGCTTATTCAGTTCTGGACATGAGGGGGTGTGTTAGAAGTCCCACATTGGCTAGATATATGGTATCAATAGCCTTTATAAGTGTAGTTTAAACCTCAACTCTCAAGCTAACTTTTGTGGTTGAGTATAGGCCTCCCAAATTCTAATAGTATCTTTGATTTATTTAGAACACTTGTATCATGAATTGCTTGCTTAATTAATTTAGGGTTAAAAGTCTAATATTAATACAAATAAGCGTTCATGTTATTGTACCATACATAATTGAGATTCGTTAATGTCATCTGCACATATCACATTTGAACACACTCAAACAGAACATTGTCAGGACTAGGAGAAGTTAATACAACGAGTGAAATAAGCATAAAATAATGTACTGTCCATCAAAATTACCTGATTCTGTTACTGCCGCAGTATGCGCTCCACTACTAGCAATGTGTTTTATAGTGCCCTCCCAGGAACCTTTTACCAACCTAGGGAGTAGCTCCCTAGTATATACTGAGTGTCCAAGTGCACCAAAACCACCATAACCCCTGCAAACTTTATTTTCATCCATAAAAATTCATGTTATTCAGAGAAGAGAAAATGGATATATGACCTGCATAAAACTTCAAATATTCATCATCAATTTAGAAAATATTTAACTCCTCTAAATAAATCCTTTAAATATTACTAGAAATGTTTTAATTATTTTAAAAGAAAATAAAAATTAGAAATTGTTTTGAAAGTGAATTTACAGGCAATGGCTGCAAACTTTGTGCAGGGAAATGACGAAGCTCCACTAAGGCTAGGGGGAATGCAGTTCCCCCTCCCCCCAACAAGCCCCGCAAAATGTTTATACTATCATTCTTCCAAATTAAATCACTTCATTATTAGATTTTAACAATGTTAAGGAATTGAAATATCTACTCAGAGAAAAACAAAAGAAAACTGAAAAAAAAAAAAAGCCTCAGTCTAATATATACTTATTTCATATGCAGAATCCAAGCTAGAATAGAGACAAAACCAAAGCCAGCACTAACTTCATAACTCACTCGAAGAAACCTATTTATTTGTGTCGTCAAAAAGTGAAAGTTATATCTTTCTCAAACTCTGCCACTCTCAACCACAAAAGCTAGCTTGAGAGTTGAGGTTGGCACTACCTTATAAAGGCTATCTATGTGGGACTTCTAACAACATGCATATTTGGATACACATTGGGGATTTGAAAAGTAATTTTCCTCCAGATAAACTTGACTTTTTGGTATGTTCGGTAATTTTGTATCAGAATTAATTTTACTTCCAAACATTTGTTTGACTACAACTGTTGTAGAGTAGCTATTGGATAGGTTGAAAATTTTACACAAACTTGTATATAAAAATTGCTTTTAGAATAGAAAGATTCTAACATAAATCATTTCACATCAAACTCAATTTTAACCAAATAAATTCAAAATAATGTTTATTGTTTAACTGGTAAACACCCACAAAACACACAACCTTTTTTGAATTATTAACAATCATGATTCACAACTACAATTCTTGGTCAAGCTACAATGCCTTCATTAACACGAGAATTATTCACCAATCTCTTGAATCAATTATAGATTCCATTCTTCTAGGTAGCATTGAACTACATAGAACCGATATTTGGTGCAAGGTTTTAAAAATCCGTTACGAAGAAAACGGCCGGGACAAAACAGTATCGGCCATTACCATTTTCCCCCGTGTTTAGAGTGAACAAAAAAAAATACTAGTAAGGCCGAAACACTGTTACAGGGTTACAGCCGCGACAAAATGCAAACAGACAGATGATTCTCTTTTCTTTTTTCAATTGAGATGGATAAAAATTACATTTTTATTACAAATATGAACATAAATTATATAGTGTAATCTCTTTTTAGCTCTTTCCCTAGTTCAAAACTTTATATTACTTCAATTTAAGTTGTTATACATATGTGGATAGTAAGAATGGTTTTAATAAGAGTTGTGCGATGTTGTGATCAATTCACACAACGACAACCGCAATTCGTAACGCGGCATCCGTAACAGCCGAAACCACAAAATCCTTAGCGCTGCCGCTATTCAAAACCTTGATTTGGTGTCTACATATCAGTATCACATTTGGTGTCTACCTATACAATGTCGTGTTTGGTGTCTAGTAAGCAACAGTGTCAGTGTTGTGTCTGGTGTCTAAATCCGACATTGTTACAATAAACATTGAATCATGAACACAGTCTTCTATGACATACATTAACATACAAAAACGCATTAAATTCAAATTAAGGAAAAAAGTTGAAGTAATTCTGACCATGTAAAAACTTCACCAGAAGAAGTTAGAGCAACAGAATGCAACCCACCAAGAGCAACAGAACGAACATTATGAAGATGAGGATTTAAAGTAGGAACAAACAAAGAATTTTCATGACCTAACCCTAATCTACCACCATCACCTTTACCCCAAACCCAAAGTCCACCATTAACAACCAAACAAGAATGAAAAAGCCCACAAGAGATACCAACTTCCACTTCTTTATTACTCCCTTCAGGCCCAGGTAAAAGCCCGGGGGTTTTGTAAAGTGTGAAAGAGGATTTCGGGAGAAGTAGGTTGGTTACTGGAGATGGATAGAGACGAGTTTCTTCGACGCCGCCGCCGAGTTGGCCGGAGGCGCCTTTGCCCCAAGAGAGGAGTTGGATTGTGGCGGAGTCGGGGGTTTTTGAGGTGTAGAGTGTGGTGGTTTTTGTGGTGGAGTAGGAGGAACATAAGTGGTGGGTTAGTGTCGCTATGCGGTGGCGGTGGTGGTGGCGGATCATCGCCATCAGCTGTTATAGCTAATTGGCAGTGATATTCTGGGAAATAGACTTTGTAGCGGTAGGAGCGTAGGACATCCTATTAAAAAGTGTTAGAATTTGGCTTGATTTTGTTTCAATCTATTATGTTATGGGGGCTTTTATGGTACAATTGGTTTATTTATATGTATCGGTACAATTGAATATAATGACCAATGATAAATTGACACGTGTAATAATTATTGGTCAAATAGAAGAAATATGGTTGACCAAATAGTAATTTGAAGTGTGACGTGGAGCAGTTTCTATAAATCCTGATTTTTTATTGGTTAATTTTTATAATGTATCGATACACTACTTTTTATACATTGTACCGTAAAATCTGTCTTATGTTAAACTTGGTTAATTATGGCCCCGTTTGTTACAGATTAAAAAATAAGTGATTTTGCCATTAAATAATTTAGTGCCCATTTGTTATAATTTTTTATAGAAAATAATCACTTATTTTTAAAAATTAATCACTTTTAGGAAAATAACATCTGTTTGTTATAACTTTTCAAAATAATCAGAATCTAAAAATAATCTAAAAACTACTAAAAATCTGAAGCTGATATTAATAGCTTATTTTTATAGATTTTTTTTAGAGGAGAGAAAACTTGTGTAAAAAAATTTCGGACGAAAATATCCTTAAATTTATTCTAATATTCCAAAAACATCTTATTTAGAATTTATAAAATTAGTTTGTTATTTTTAGAAGATGAGATTTAAAAAAATTTGTTTTATTTTTAACTATATATATAAAATCATATGACCATAATGAAAAAAAAGAACTTGAGTAATTTTCATATATTTATTTTATATGATATATTATATTTGAAAATTTGTACTTTATGGTAATTTTATAATGCAAAATCACTTTTCTATAGTTGCATCCAAACAAGTTAAAGATTATTTTTTTATAAAAAGTAATTTTTTTAATGGTATACAAACACAAAAATAGCTTCTGATTTTTTGTAAAATCTATAAAACATAATCTCTAAATTATTTAATGTCAAAATCACTTATTTTTTAATCTGTAACAAACGGGCCCTTAGAGATTATTTTTTAGAGATTTTACAAAAAATCAGAAGCTATTTTGTGTTTGTTTACCATTAAAAAAATTAATTTTTTTAAAAAAATAATCTTTAACTTGTTTGGCTGTAACCATGTAAAAGTGATTTTAAATCACAAAATTACCATAAAGTACAATTATCCAAATATAATATATCATATAAAATAAATATGTGAAAAAATACTCAAGTTCTTGTTTTCTATTATGGTCATACTAGTGCGTATACCCGTGGACGGCACGGAGGAAATTTAAATTAAAAATAAAGAAATTTATGCTTCACACTTAAAAAAATTAAATAAAAAAAAAAGAATTGTGAAAAAATCTTTTTTAAAATATTGGAACCGAAAATTCAACTTTTTTAAAGAAGCCAAAAGATCAATAAAAAGTATTAAATTAATAAAAGGTACTAATTCTTTATCCCATATTTATTCCGTAAGAATTATTGGAAAACATATTGTAAGAGAATTTATTCCAACATGACAAATTTTTGTGCTTCCATATTCAATTATTTATTTTGTAACTATGTTTAATTCCATGAGTAACAGTCTAGAAAGTATCATTCCGAACTTGCGGATTGTTGGTTTTTGAAGTGATGCAGTGAGTAGATTCATATATACTACATTCAAGATCCCCTATTTTGGTACAGTACGACTTCTTTCAACGTCACTGCCTCTGATGAGAATGTTGCGGCAACTATTAATTATTTAAAGAACCGCTCTTTTGATATGGAAGAACCTTTTATTGAGGTTGTATCTAAGTCTAAGACTAAGCAAATAAACTCACAGAGTTCACGTTTATAATACCTGGTTTAAGGAAAGGAATGGTTGTAATTCGGGTATCTTATTTGTTTTTTTTATACTGCGTTTGTTTTTTGTTCTATGTTTTGTTTTTCTTTTCTTTTGTTGAGAAGATTTTGGTAAATGCCCCAGCCCCCTTCTCTTTTTTGTATTTCCTTCTTTTATATTAGCTTCTTTTTTTGCCAAATAAAAAATAAAAAAATTCAACGAATAACAACAACAAAAAAAAACCCATGATTTGTAATGACTCCAAAAAAACACTTGCCTTAAAAAGTTAGCCTACATCTTATTATACAATTCTTATAACCGGTGTATAACCCGCAATATTTTGTAGGACTTACAGAATAGTATAAATCAAACCTGTCAACTGGTCAACAAAGATGGTATTACCACTGACATCTTACCGTCCATCCCAGAATATGATTCTCTAACTTTCATCTTTCATTGATTCATAGTTTTCAAGGGAAATAGAGTTGTAATGATGAGTGCCTAATTAGAAGAGTATACAAAATGTAGACAAACCTTAGCCAAAAAATTCTACCTCTCATTCCAAATTATAAATCACACTTATAATTTTGCTCTAGTCATGATTCTTCACACTATAGTATTACAAATCGATGGTCTTTTGCTCCACATAATCCTAAAAGATTCCATCAGGCTTGCTTGTTATTTTTCTATAACAACCATAGAGCTGCAATGAGGTTGTAATGTTTAAGGCAAAAATCTCCAAAGACTCTTGACATATGGATAGTCCAATAGACTCATCATCAGACATCCATGCATATAATGTATACACCTAGTTCTTAATCTGTAGCAAAGAATCCTTCATTCAGAATTTAAGATTATTGATGCTTTACTTAAACAATATTGGAAATGAATGCCAAGTTATACTTAGATTGTTTGATAAGCTATGATAGTAAATGTAACACCAACCTCTATCAGATGAATTACATGACTTGAAGATCTCGATCCCTTAATTAAAACCCTGTAGATAGCTAATTAAAAATGCACATGTGTGTGCTCTGGTACTCCCTCCATGTTCAAGATAATGATAGTCTGAAGGTATGAATAAACAAAAACATAAATGAAACACTTTTAAAAGAACCACAATAACACATGCTTACAGTTATTACTATAGATTAATGAAACACATAAATCAATAGCACAAACATTTCTTCAAAAAAGCCGAAATATTTCTTACCGTTATGGAATGTTAAAAAAAGGGAATGAGAAATTCAAGTTATAATAAAATGGGTGCTTCCAAGTTCCAATACATTAATAATGAAGGACAGTGGCTTTTAGACTGAATGGGAACTTGAAAAGGTTGCATGTGCAACTTCCAACCTATAGGATTTGGAATAGTACTGGTTTTTAGTGTTATGAGATGAGATGAGAAGATAATTGTGCAACTTTCAATCAAATTTTGAAAAAAAACATTAATTACCGATATGTTTTAAGAAAGAATAATCAAAAAGTTAAACATACAATTAAAAAATAAATTAAAAAAACAATAATAGAAATGTTCCTATTAATAGAAAGATTATAAGAGGTAAGCACCCTTATTAGTTGACAAATGGCAAACTTGCCAAAAAACTACTCTTATTTTATTATATTCTATGATAGTTTTATATATATAATAAAACAAATTTCTAAAACTTATATTCTAAAAATAACAAACTAATCCAATAAATTCTAAATAGGATATTATTGGAATATTTAAATAATATTAAGGATATTTTTGTTCGAAAACTTTTGACGCTTGTTTTCTCTTTCCTCTAAAAATAATCTATAAAAATAAGCTACTAATATCAGCTTCAGATTTTTAGCAATTTTTAGATTATTTTCTGATTATGATTATTTTTAAAAGCTATAACAAACAGATGCTATTTTCTAAAAAGTGATTATTTTTTAAAAATAATTGATTATTTTCTAAAAAAAGCTATTACAAACGGCCACTATATTTGAAACTTGGTTAATTGGAGATGCATCAAAACTTGTTTTATTAACAAGTACTCCCTCCGGTCTCGAATATAAGAAATAAAAAAATAAAATTGTTGGTCTCAAATATAAGAAAAAACTACTGTAATTATTATTATTTGTTGTTAATCTTCCAATTTTACCCTTAATCATTATTACTCTCTTTACAATTCCCAAGACTACTCTCTTTAACTAACAACAAAAGTAAGGATAAAATAGGAAATAAAATATGTTTTCTAATCATTACTCACTTTCTTAAAGGGTTTGCTTTTTTTCTTCTTCTTATATTCAAGACCGGAGGGAATATATGTGGGGCCCTTTTGTTTAAAGACCATCACGTGACAACTAAGCTTTCATTTGGCTTTGTTAGTAAGCATCACGTGAGCACACAACTAGCAGCATATATACATTCCTTTCCATTTTGCAGCGACGGCAGAAGAAGAGAAAAAGAGATTGAAAATAGGTTTTGCAACTTCCATCTCAAACATTAGGCTAGATTACAAGAGGGTGATTCTTGGGTGCTATCTAGGGTTGGAAATTCATCTCTTTTGATCTTTGTAAACACTATTATTGAAATCTCTTGGTCACGGGGAGAGATTTGGAAAAAGGGTAGAATTAGGGATGAAGCTCTAATTTCTTGTAACTCTTTTGAGTGAATCTCTTTGTAATCAAAAACAAGTTTGATAGTTGAACGGAGAACTGCTCTCTCCCTAAGAGTAGGTTGATTATAATTGAACTAGGTAAACAAATTTACATTTGTGTCCTTTATTCCTTACTAGTTTTAGCTTTTGTTGATCATTATTGTTTTATTCCATTTATTGGTTGCTAGTTTATTTGTCGCGCACACTAGAAGGTTTATTGGTGTGTTATTCTAGTCGAATTCACAACAATTGGCGCCCACCGTGGGGCAAAGGGATTGAATTAACTTAGCACCAATGGGTTCAAAATGGGATATTGAGAAGTTCACTGGGAGTAACGACTTTGGGTTGTGGAAGGCGAAAATGAGAGCGGTTTTGGTTCAACAAAAGTGTCTTGAAGCTTTAAAGGGAATAACACATATGTCAGCTAATCTCTCAGCTGAACAGAAGACCGAGATGAATGATAAGGCGGTTAGTGCTATTGTTTTGTGTCTCGGGGACAAGGTGTTGAGAGAGGTTGCGGGTGAGACTTCGGCGGCGTTGCTTTGGACGAAACTCGAGTCAATGTATATGACCAAGTCCTTAGCTCGTAGATGGTGCCTCAAGAATCAACTCTACCTCTATCGTATGGTGGAGAATAGGTCCGTGGTGGAACAACTTGCGGAGTTTAACAAGATCATTGATGATTTGGCAAACATCGATGAAGTTTTGAAAGACGAGGACAAAACTTTTCAGTTGTTGTGTGCTTTACCTAAGTCATTCGAGAGTTTCAGGGAAGCATTGCTTTATGGCAAAGAAGGCACTATCACCTTGGAAGAAGTTCAATCGGCTTTGAGAACCAAGGAAATGACAAAGTTGAGAGACTTGAAGATTGATGATAGTGGAGAAGGCTTGAATGTTATGAGGGGTAGAAGTGAGCATAAATGCAAAGGAAAAGGAAAGAAGTATAGGTCCAAGTCTAGGCCGAAGAGTGATGGTGGTGGCAAGCTAAAATGCTATCATTGTCATGAACCGGGACACTTCAAGAAGGATTTCCCTCAAAGGAAGGGTGGTGGTAGTTCGTCGGCTCAAATTGTCACTAGTGATGAAGGTTATGAGAGCGCGGGTGCACTAACGGTTACAAGTTGGGAATCAGAGAAGGGTTGGGTCATGGACTCGGGTTGCTCTTATCACATGTGTCCAAGAAAGGATTACTTTGAGACCTTGGAACTTAAAGAAAGTGGAGTTGTCCGTCTTGGTAACAATAAGGCGTGCAAGGTTCAAGGTGTGGGTACGATCCGTCTCAAAATGTTTGATGATCGTGATTTCCTTTTGAAGGATGTGAGGTATATTCCCGAACTTAAGAGAAATTTAATTTCAATAAGCATGTTTGATGGTCTAGGATATTGCACTAGAATTGAACGTGGTGTGATGAGAATTAATGCATTAGTAACTAGTGTTGAAAATTTGGACATAACCAAACTATGACATTTGAGGTTGGGTCATGTTAGTGAAAGAGGTTTAGTTGAACTAGCTAAACAAGGTTTGCTAGGAAAGGAAAAATTGAACAAACTAGATTTTTGTGATAATTGTACCCTAAGCAAGCAACATAAAGTGAAGTTTGGGGTTGGGGTGCATAAATCTAGTAGACCATTTGAGTATGTTCACTCGGATCTTTGGGGTCCTGCATCGGTTTCTACTCATGGTGGAGGTTCATATTTTCTAAGTATTGTTGATGATTATTCTAGGAGGGTATGGGTGCATATCATTAAAAATAAAAGTGATACTTTTGAGAAGTTTAAAGAATGGCATACCTTGATAGAAAATCAAACTGGAACTAAACTAAAAGTGTTGAGAACTAACAATGGCCTGGAGTTTGTTTCAGAGCAATTTAATGAGTTTTGCAGGAAAAGAGGTATAAAGAGGCATAAAACCGTTGCATACACACCACAACAAAATGGCCTGGCTGAAAGGATGAATAGGACTTTGTTGGAGCGGGTGAGATGTATGTTGTTGGGAGCTGGATTGCCCAAGAGTTTCTGGGGAGAAGCAGTTACTACTGCTGCTTATTTGATCAACAGATGTCCATCAACAGGAATTGATCTGAAGACACCGATAGAGGTTTGGAGTGGTAGGCCGGCTGACTACTCTAATTTGAAGGTTTTCGGATCTTTGGCATTTGCTCACATCAAGCAAGACAAACTTGATGCTAGAGCGGTAAAATGCATTTTCATTGGTTATCCTGAGGGTGTGAAGGGTTACAAGCTGTGGATGATGGGACCTGGGAGATCAAAGTTTATTGTAAGCCGGGATGTTACTTTTGATGAGACCCGGAAGGGGATGAAGTGTAAAGAACCGGAAGAAAGACCAGAAACTAGGGTTGAAAAAATTCAGTTTGAGGTGGAGCCTTCCACTGATGAGAGGGTAGAGGAGGTTGAGACTCTGGTACCTGAGGAGAGTGGGAGTAATGAAATAACTGCTCCAGACTATCAGTTAGCTAGAGATAGGGAGAGGAGAGTTATTCGCCCACCTAATAGATTCGGTCATGCTGACCTTATTTGTTATGCTTTGAATGCGGCTGAAGAATTGCAAGACTCGGAACCAAAGAACTTTAGAGAAGCATTAGAAAGCATTAATGGCAAGGAATGGTTGAAGGCAATGAATGATGAAATGCTTTCATTGGAGAAGAACCATACTTGGGTACTTGTGCCATTACCTAAGAAGAAAAGGGTAGTTGGTAGCAAGTGGGTGTTCAAGAAAAAAGAAGGTATACCAGAGGTTGAAGCACCAATGTATAAAGCAAGACTTGTAGCAAAGGGTTTTACTCAGGTGGAGGGAATTGATTACAATGAGATTTTCTCACCGGTGGTGAAACATTGTTCTATAAGGGTTCTTATGGCTATTGTGAATCAGTATGATCTTGAGTTGGAACAAATGGATGTGAAGACCGCATTTCTACATGGTGAGTTAGAAGAAACGATCTACATGCAACAACCCGAAGGTTTTTTGGAAGATAGTTCAAAAGTATGCTTGTTGAAAAAATCTTTGTATGGGTTGAAGCAAAGTCCAAGGCAATGGTATCGTCGGTTTGATGATTTTCTCTTGAAAACCGGTTTTGTGAGAAGCAATTATGATAGTTATGTGTACATGTTGAAGAGGAATGAGAAAGTCATTCTCTACCTCCTTCTTTATGTAGATGATATTCTCATGGCAAGTTATGATAAGCATGAGATTCAAGTGCTCAAGGAAAAATTAAATGATGAATTTGAGATGAAGGATCTTGGAAATGCGAAAAGGATACTTAGTATGGATATCGTTAGAGACCGGAGTAAAGGTGAATTATTCTTATCTCAACATGATTATTTGAAGAAAGTGGTGGAGCGGTTTAGAATGTCGGATTCTAAGTTTGTGAATACACCACTTGGTCACCATTCAAAGTTGTCAATTAAAAATTGTCCTCAATCCGAGGATGAGAGGAAGAAGATGGAGAGTACTCCCTATGCAAGTGGGGTTGGAAGCATCATGTATGGTATGATTTGTACTAGACTGGATTTATCTTATGCTATAAGTGTGGTAAGTCGATTTATGGCAAATCCGAGTCAAGTTCATTGGCAAGCTTTGAAGTGGGTTTTGAGAGATTTGAACGGGTCCTTGAAGGGTGGTCTTAGGTACAAGAGAATTGATCCGGGAAGAGATGCTTTGGAGGGATATGTGGATGCGGATTATGCGGGTAACGTTGACACTAGAAAATCCTTATCGGGTTTTGTGTTCACATTGTTTGATACGGCGGTTACTTGGAAGGCTAACCAACAATCCGTTGTAGCTTTGTCAACAACTCAAGCGGAATACATAGCCCTTGTTGAAGGGGTCAAGGAAGCCATATGGTTGAAGGGTATGATTGGTGAAATGGGGATTAATCAAGGTTGTGTGAAAATACATTGTGATAGCCAAAGTGCAATTCATTTGGCGAATCATCAAGTGTATCATGAGAGGACAAAACACATTGACATCCGGTTGCATTTTGTTAGAGACATGATTGAGTCTAAAGAAATCATGGTGGAGAAAATTGCATCGGAGGAGAATCCAGCGGATATGTTCACCAAATCACTACCTAGATCAAGGTTCAAGCATTGCTTGGACTTGATCAACTTCGAAGAGTAATCGAAGGATGGAAGAGAGCAGCATGGTGGTTGGTGGGAAGTTGACACCGCCATCAAGATAAAATCAAGGTGGAGATTTGTTAGAATTTACCTTGATCTTGTTCCAATCTATTATGTCAAACTTGGTTAATTATATTTGAAACTTGGTTCATTGGAGATGCATCAAAACTTGTTTTATTAACAAGTATATGTGTGGCCCTTTTGTTTAAAGACCATCACGTGACAACTAAGCTTTCATTTGGCTTTGTTAGTAAGCATCACGGGAGCACACAGCTAGCAACATATATACATTCCTTTCCATTTTGCAGCGACGGCAGAAGAAGAGAAAAAGAGATTGAAATTAGGTTTTGCAACTTCCTTCTCCAGCATTAGGCTAGATTACAAGAGGGTGATTCTTGGGTGCTATCTAGGGTTGGAAATTCATCTCTTTTGATCTTTGTAAACACTATTATTGAAATCTCTTGGTCACGGGGAGAGATTTGGGAAAATGGTAGAATTAGGGATGAAGCTCTAATTTCTTGTAACTCTTTTGAGTGAATTTCTTTGTAATCAAAAACAAGTTTGATAGTGGAACGGAGAGCTGCTCTCTCCCCCAGAGTAGGTTGATTATAACTGAACTGGGTAAACAAATTTGCATTTGTGTCCTTTATTCTTTACTAGTTTTAGCTTTTGTTGATCATTATTGTTTTATTCCATTTATTGGTTGCTAGTTTATTTGCCTCACACACTAGAAGGTTTATTGGTGTGTTATTCTAGTCGAATTCACAACAAAAAGGTTTTAGGAATTTAGAGTTTTCTTTTTATTTAGACAGACTAAATTACAAGCGCGATTACTTACACACAACGTGCACGGATTAAATTCAAGAGTATTTGGGTGAGATGATAAAGGATAATGTAGAAGTGTTAAATTCTCTTGAGATAATTTAGTCATTTTTAATGTTTTATCTGACTCGAATGATTAATCTCTGCATGTGCACAGAAGGTACCCAGTTCAAACCAAATTAAAAGTGCAAGGATCAATGTTGGGAGTATCACAATTCGATCCCCTGCAATTTGGGGAGAGACTGACTCCAAACTCTAAATTATTAGAATCTTTTTTCCCTAGAAACCAGAGGTTAAAAACCAAAAAGTGAAGAGATCAAGGTTTGTATTTCAATCATAGGTTTTTTACCTAATAATTTGGATTTATATACTTAAAATCAATTTTTAAAACCTAAAACTTGTTATTACACCAAAAACCCAATTTTGAAAACTAAAAACTAGTTATTAATCCAAAAACCAATTTTTAAAGTCAACAATCGGTTATCAACAAGATTAATTATGATAAATGGTTTGAATATCTGATAAATAGTTATAAGAGTGATTGTTGTGCATGGAAAGGAATAGTCTGTAGCTATCAAACCGGACATGTTGAAATGTTAGATCTAAATGGTCGTCAATTTGGTCATTTTAACGCATCGTTGATGGAGTTGCAACATTTAAAGTATTTGAACTTTAGTTGGAATCTGCTTTCAAACAAAAATTTCACGGAATCTTTTGGTAATTTTCCTAGCAACTTGAGATTTCTTGACCTCCGAGCTTCATACTCTAGCGGAAGAATTCCAAATGATCTTGATCGTCTTTCGCACTTGCAATATCTTAATCTCAGTTTAAATGATCTTGTTGGACCAATTCCTCAAAGAATTGGAAATCTCTCTCATTTGAAGTACCTTAATCTTAGATCAAATGTTCTTATCGGAACAATTCCTCATCAACTTGGAAGCCTTTCAAATTTACAAGAGCTTCATCTTGGATACAATCAAGGACTCGAAATTCATGACAAGAATAATCATGCTGGATGTGAGTAGATTTCCAATCTCACTCTTTTAACCCTCCTTGACTTGTCTGGTAATAATCTACGAAGCGTAACTCTGAAATCGTTTAGAGATATATGTAACTTAAACTCATTGAACCTTGATGATAACTATTTGAATGAAGACATTTTAACTATTCTTCTCAAATTGTATGGTTGTGCTAGATACTCACTACAAGAATTGAGTTTACGTAACACCCAAATTACTGGAACATTGCCTAACCTATCAATATTTCCGTCTCTAAAAGCAACCAACCTTTCAGATAATTTGTTAAGTGGGAAGATGACAGAGGATGACATGTTTTTTCCATCTCAATTGGAATTTTTGATATTGGAATTAAATTCTTTAGAAGGTGGAGTTCCAAAATCACTTGCTAAACTATGTTCATTAAGGTCACTAGCCCTATCAAGCAACAAGTTGAGTGAAGAGCTATCAATGATAATTCATAATTTGTTTGTTGGATGTGCAAAGTACTCGCTGCGAAATTTGGACTTGGCTAGCAACCAAATTACTGGCACAATACCTGATATGTCTGAATTCTCATCTTTAAAAAATTTGTTCCTATTTGACAATTTATTACATGGGAGGATACTTAAAAAGTCTCTATTCCCATACCTGATACATAATTTGTACTTGGATTCCAATAATTTGGAAGGCGTCATCACAGACTCTCATTTTGCGAACGTGTCCATGTTAAAGTATTTAAGCTTGAGTTCGAATTCATTGGCTTTGATATTCAGTAAAAATTGGGCACCATCTTTTCAACTGTCTACCATATATTTAAGGTCTTGTATTTTAGGGCCCAATTTTCCAAAATGGCTGCAGAGTCAGAAATATCTTCAAGGGTTGGACATTTCTGATGCCGGAATCTCAGATGTAGTTCCAATATGGTTTTGGACTCAAGCAACAAATATATATTATACATGAATATTTCACACAATAATTTTACTGGCACAATTCCAAATTTGTCAATTGGATTTTCTGAATTTTTTTGAAGCAATTATTGATTCAAATCAATTTGAAGGTTCAATCCCTCCGTTTTTTCGAAGTGCAACATTGCTACAAATTTCCAAAAACAAATTTTCAGAAAATCACTTGTTTTTATGTACTAACACTACGGTTGATAGATTGAAAATATTGGATCTATCAAACAATCGATTTTCAATGAAGCTCCCTGATTGTTGGAATCATTTGAAAACATTGGAATTTATAGATTTGAGTAGCAATAATTTGACAGGATAAGTGCCATCTTCAATGAGATCATTACTTGAACTTAAAGTATTGATATTGCGCAACAATAGCTTAACCGGTAAGTTACCTTTCTTCTTGAAAAATTGCACAAACCTGGCCATGCTAGATCTTGGAGATAACAGATTCTCAGGACCAATACCATATTGGTTAGGAGAACAATTACAAATGTTAAGCTTACAAAGGAACCGATTCTATTGAAGTCTTCCTCAGAGTCTGTTACTTAACAAACATTCAGTTATTGGATCTCTCAGAAAACAATCTATCAGGACAAATTTTCAAATGCTTGAAGACTTTTTCCGCAAAGTCCCAAAATAATTTCTCTTCTGGAATAGCATTGACTTATATAATTTACCAAATTGGAGTTAGAACATCCTTTGTAAATCCTGCCTATGATTTGATTGCATTGTTGATGTGGAAAGGAACAGAACGATTGTTCAAGAATGATAAGTTCATTTTGAGGAGTATTGATCTATCAAGCAACCAATTGATAAGAGACATTCTAGAAGAAATAGCTAACTTGATAGAATTGGTGTCATTGAATTTATCAAACAACAATTTGACCGGAGAAATTACTTCGAGTATTGGAAGGTTAACATCACTTGAATTTCTTGACTTGTCAAGAAACCATTTCTCCGGTTTAATTCCTCCTTCGCTTGCTCAAATTGATCGCCTTTCCATGTTGAATCTATCGCATAACAACCTATTCGGAAAAATTCCAACTGGTACATAGCTACTAAGTTTTGACTCCGCAAGTTATGAAGGCAATGTACGTGTTTATGGTGTTGAATACAACTAAATTTCAAGGGTGGTTAAGAGGCTTCATGGTAACCTTTCATTTTCTCTTTTTTGTTCTTTCCTTTATATTTTGTAGTCAACAATTTAAACACTTAAACCATGAAAAGTTAATAGCCAATATCATGATATCTATTAATTAGTTTATAGTTTTTTCAGTTAAATAAGTTAAGCTTGAGCTTACAACAAAATTTGATCACTTTGTACTTTCCACAGGAAAAGTTTGTCTAAACATCTCCAAAAGAATCATTTGCTTGAAGAAGGGTACAAGTAGCTTCTTTGGTCAAGAAAAAAATATAAACAAGCTAAAAGTCCCATGTATCAATAGTAAATGCTTTAAATAATCAATTTGTGAAGCATTATATTGTTAGACACTATTAAGAGTACTGTTATTATGAATACATGTTTTATAATCAAACTGTGTCAAAAATAAATATGTTTTAGGGTGCGTTTGATCTGCTAAAAAATAGGGGACTGGACAACTTTTTGTATCCTGTTTGATTTAAAAATTTGTTATGGGACAGGACAAAATAGGCAGTAAGGGACAAGACAAAATCATGAATTTTTGTTCTTCACTAAACTACAGCACAACTTTTTGTCCACAGTACAACTATAAAAATAATACCCTTTTTATTTTCAAATATAAAAAAATTATCTCTCTTTGATACAATTTTGTCCTATCCTGTACTATCTTATTTTGTCCTGTACCATCTTATTCTTTCCTATACTGTTTTGTCCAGTACTTACTTCTCTGCGAATCAAACGCACCCTTATAATCAAACTATTGGGATACAATAAGTATGTATACCATTCTAATCTGCACATTTCGAGTAGTTACTTGAAAGTTTTTTGTGCTAACAGAGAGACTCTGACACGGACATCGC